>JBBDGP010004097.1:0-426853 GCA_037952835.1 Lithobates septentrionalis | reverse complement strand
TATCCACCTACCTGAGAGAGACCACCTACCTCCCCCCCCCCATATCCACCTACCTGAGAGAGACCACCTACCTCCCCCCCCCATATCCACCTACCTGAGAGAGACCACCTACCTCCCCCCCATATCCACCTACCTGAGAGAGACCACCTACCTCCCCCCCCCAATATCCACCTACCTGAGAGAGACCACCTACCTCCCCATATCCACCTACCTGAGAGAGACCACCTACCTCCTCATATCCACCTACCTGAGAGAGACCACCTACCTCCTCATATCCACCTACCTGAGAGAGACCACCTACCTCCCCCCCCATATCCACCTACCTGAGAGAGACCACCTACCTCCCTCCCCATATCCACCTACCTGAGAGAGACCACCTACCTCCCCCCCCCATATCCACCTACCTGAGAGAGACCACCTACCTCCCTCCCCATATCCACCTACCTGAGAGAGACCACCTACCTCCCCCCCCCCCCCCATATCCACCTACCTGAGAGAGACCACCTACCTCCCCCCCCAATATCCACCTACCTGAGAGAGACCACCTACCTCCCTCCCCATATCCACCTACCTGAGAGAGACCACCTACCTCCCCCCCCATATCCACCTACCTGAGAGAGACCACCTACCTCCCTCCTCATATCCACCTACCTGAGAGAGACCACCTACCTCCCCATATCCACCTACCTGAGAGAGACCACCTACCTCCCCATATCCACCTACCTGAGAGAGACCACCTACCTCCTCATATCCACCTACCTGACAGGACAGAGACATCATATCCACCTACCTGACAGGACAGACATCATATCCACCTACCTGACAGGACAGTCATCATATCCACCTACCTGACAGGACAGACATCATATCCACCTACCTGAGAGAGACCACCTACCTCCCCATATCCACCTACCTGAGAGAGACCACCTACCTCCCTCCTCATATCCACCTACCTGAGAGAGACCACCTACCTCCTCATATCCACCTACCTGAGAGAGACCACCTACCTCCCCATATCCACCTACCTGAGAGAGACCACCTACCTCCCCATATCCACCTACCTGAGAGAGACCACCTACCTCCTCATATCCACCTACCTGACAGGACAGAGACATCATATCCACCTACCTGACAGGACAGACATCATATCCACCTACCTGACAGGACAGACATCATATCCACCTACCTGACAGGACAGACATCATATCCACCTACCTGACAGGACAGAGACATCATATCCACCTACCTGACAGGACAGACATCATATCCACCTACCTGACAGGACAGAGACATCATATCCACCTACCTGACAGGACAGACATCATATCCACCTACCTGACAGGACAGAGACATCATATCCACCTACCTGAGAGAGACCACCTACCTCCCCATATCCACCTACCTGAGAGAAACCACCTACCTCCCCCCCCCATATCCACCTACCTCCCCATATCCACCTACCTGAGAGAGACCACCTACCTCCCCCCCCATATCCACCTACCTGAGAGAGACCACCTACCTCCCTCCCCATATCCACCTACCTGAGAGAGACCACCTACCTCCCCCCCCCATATCCACCTACCTGAGAGAGACCACCTACCTCCCTCCCCATATCCACCTACCTGAGAGAGACCACCTACCTCCCCCCCCCCCATATCCACCTACCTGAGAGAGACCACCTACCTCCCCCCCCCCAATATCCACCTACCTGAGAGAGACCACCTACCTCCCTCCCCATATCCACCTACCTGAGAGAGACCACCTACCTCCCCCCCCATATCCACCTACCTGAGAGAGACCACCTACCTCCCTCCCCATATCCACATACCTGAGAGAGACCACCTACCTCCCCCCCCCATATCCACCTACCTGAGAGAGACCACCTACCTCCCTCCCCATATCCACCTACCTGAGAGAGACCACCTACCTCCCCCCCCCCCATATCCACCTACCTGAGAGAGACCACCTACCTCCCCCCCCCAATATCCACCTACCTGAGAGAGACCACCTACCTCCCCATATCCACCTACCTGAGAGAGACCACCTACCTCCTCATATCCACCTACCTGAGAGAGACCACCTACCTCCTCATATCCACCTACCTGAGAGAGACCACCTACCTCCCCCCCCATATCCACCTACCTGAGAGAGACCACCTACCTCCCCCCCCCATATCCACCTACCTGAGAGAGACCACCTACCTCCCCCCCCATATCCACCTACCTGAGAGAGACCACCTACCTCCCCCCCCCAATATCCACCTACCTGAGAGAGACCACCTACCTCCCCATATCCACCTACCTGAGAGAGACCACCTACCTCCTCATATCCACCTACCTGAGAGAGACCACCTACCTCCTCATATCCACCTACCTGAGAGAGACCACCTACCTCCCTCCCCATATCCACCTACCTGAGAGAGACCACCTACCTCCCCCCCCATATCCACCTACCTGAGAGAGACCACCTACCTCCCCCCCCCCATATCCACCTACCTGAGAGAGACCACCTACCTCCCCCCCCCCATATCCACCTACCTGAGAGAGACCACCTACCTCCCTCCTCATATCCACCTACCTGAGAGAGACCACCTACCTCCTCATATCCACCTACCTGACAGGACAGAGACATCATATCCACCTACCTGACAGGACAGACATCATATCCACCTACCTGACAGGACAGTCATCATATCCACCTACCTGACAGGACAGACATCATATCCACCTACCTGAGAGAGACCACCTACCTCCCCATATCCACCTACCTGAGAGAGACCACCTACCTCCCTCCTCATATCCACCTACCTGAGAGAGACCACCTACCTCCTCATATCCACCTACCTGAGAGAGACCACCTACCTCCTCATATCCACCTACCTGACAGGACAGAGACATCATATCCACCTACCTGACAGGACAGACATCATATCCACCTACCTGACAGGACAGACATCATATCCACCTACCTGACAGGACAGACATCATATCCACCTACCTGACAGGACAGAGACATCATATCCACCTACCTGACAGGACAGACATCATATCCACCTACCTGACAGGACAGACGTCATATCCACCTACCTGAGAGAGACCACCTACCTCCCCCCCCCCCCATATCCACCTACCTGAGAGAGACCACCTCCCTCCCCCCCATATCCACCTACCTGACAGGACAGAGACATCATATCCACCTACCTGACAGGACAGACACATCATATCCACCTACCTGAGAGAGACCACCTACCTCCCCCCCCCCATATCCACCTACCTGAGAGAGACCACCTCCCTCCCCCCCCCCATATCCACCTACCTGACAGGACAGAGACATCATATCCACCTACCTGACAGGACAGAGACATCATATCCACCTACCTGACAGGACAGTCATCATATCCACCTACCTGACAGGACAGACATCATATCCACCTACCTGACAGGACAGACATCATATCCACCTACCTGACAGGACAGACATCATATCCACCTACCTGACAGGACAGACATCATATCCACCTACCTGACAGGACAGACATCATATCCACCTACCTGAGAGAGACCACCTACCCCCCCCCCCCCATATCCACCTACCTGAGAGAGACCACCTCCCTCCCCCCCCCCATATCCACCTACCTGACAGGACAGAGACATCATATCCACCTACCTGACAGGACAGACACATCATATCCACCTACCTGACAGGACAGAGACATCATATCCACCTACCTGACAGGACAGTCATCATATCCACCTACCTGACAGGACAGTCATCATATCCACCTACCTGACAGGACAGACATCATATCCACCTACCTGACAGGACAGACATCATATCCACCTACCTGACAGGACAGTCATCATATCCACCTACCTGACAGGACAGAGACATCATATCCACCTACCTGAGAGAGACCACCTACCTCCCCCCCCCATATCCACCTACCTGAGAGAGACCACCTACCTCCCCCCCCCAATATCCACCTACCTGAGAGAGACCACCTCCCTCCCCCCCCCCCATATCCACCTACCTGAGAGAGACCACCTACCTCCCCCCCCCATATCCACCTACCTGAGAGAGACCACCTACCTCCCTCCCCATATCCACCTACCTGAGAGAGACCACCTACCTCCCCCCCCATATCCACCTACCTGAGAGAGACCACCTCCCCCCCCCCCCCCATATCCACCTACCTGACAGGACAGAGACATCATATCCACCTACCTGACAGGACAGTCATCATATCCACCTACCTGACAGGACAGAGACATCATATCCACCTACCTGACAGGACAGAGACATCATATCCACCTACCTGACAGGACAGAGACATCATATCCACCTACCTGACAGGACAGACATCATATCCACCTACCTGACAGGACAGACATCATATCCACCTACCTGACAGGACAGAGACATCATATCCACCTACCTGACAGGACAGACATCATATCCACCTACCTGACAGGACAGACATCATATCCACCTACCTGACAGGACAGACATCATATCCACCTACCTGACAGGACAGACATCATATCCACCTACCTGACAGGACAGACATCATATCCACCTACCTGACAGGACAGACATCATATCCACCTACCTGACAGGACAGACATCATATCCACCTACCTGAGAGAGACCACCTACCCCCCCCCCCCCATATCCACCTACCTGAGAGAGACCACCTCCCTCCCCCCCCCCCATATCCACCTACCTGACAGGACAGAGACATCATATCCACCTACCTGACAGGACAGACACATCATATCCACCTACCTGACAGGACAGAGACATCATATCCACCTACCTGACAGGACAGTCATCATATCCACCTACCTGACAGGACAGACATCATATCCACCTACCTGACAGGACAGACATCATATCCACCTACCTGACAGGACAGTCATCATATCCACCTACCTGACAGGACAGAGACATCATATCCACCTACCTGAGAGAGACCACCTACCTCCCCCCCCCCAATATCCACCTACCTGAGAGAGACCACCTCCCTCCCCCCCCCCCCATATCCACCTACCTGAGAGAGACCACCTACCTCCCCCCCCCATATCCACCTACCTGAGAGAGACCACCTACCTCCCCCCCCCCCATATCCACCTACCTGAGAGAGACCACCTCCCTCCCCCCCCCCATATCCACCTACCTGACAGGACAGAGACATCATATCCACCTACCTGACAGGACAGAGACATCATATCCACCTACCTGACAGGACAGACATCATATCCACCTACCTGACAGGACAGACATCATATCCACCTACCTGACAGGACAGTCATCATATCCACCTACCTGACAGGACAGACATCATATCCACCTACCTGACAGGACAGACATCATATCCACCTACCTGACAGGACAGTCATCATATCCACCTACCTGACAGGACAGACATCATATCCACCTACCTGACAGGACAGTCATCATATCCACCTACCTGACAGGACAGTCATCATATCCACCTACCTGACAGGACAGTCATCATATCCACCTACCTGACAGGACAGAGACATCATATCCACCTACCTGACAGGACAGAGACATCATATCCACCTACCTGACAGGACAGTCATCATATCCACCTACCTGACAGGACAGACATCATATCCACCTACCTGACAGGACAGACATCATATCCACCTACCTGACAGGACAGACATCATATCCACCTACCTGACAGGACAGACATCATATCCACCTACCTGACAGGACAGACATCATATCCACCTACCTGACAGGACAGAGACATCATATCCACCTACCTGACAGGACAGACATCATATCCACCTACCTGACAGGACAGTCATCATATCCACCTACCTGACAGGACAGACATCATATCCACCTACCTGACAGGACAGAGATATCTTCTATACTTACCTGACCAAATGGTGGGTATCTTCTGTAGGTCACATTGCTTGCAGGAGGCGGCCATCTTGTCTTCTTTAGGGCCACAGCAGATTTCAGATGTTCAGAGTACGGGGTGATATGGGTGTATATAGCGGGTTGTATATAGGTGTGTGTATATACAGTGTATATAGCGGGTTGTATATAGGTGTGTGTATATAGCGGGTTGTATATAGGTAGGTGTATATACAGTGTATATAGCGGGTTGTATATAGGTGTGTGTATATAGCGGGTTGTATATAGGTAGGTGTATATACAGTGTATATAGCGGGTTGTATATAGGTAGGTGTATATACAGTGTGTATATAGCGGGTTGTGTATATAGGTAGGTGTATATACAGTGTATATAGCGGGTTGTATATAGGTAGGTGTATATACAGTGTATATAGCGGGTTGTATATAGGTAGGTGTATATACAGTGTATAAAGCGGGTTGTATATAGGTAGGTGTATATACAGTGTATATAGCGGGTTGTATATAGGTAGGTGTATATACAGTGTATAAAGCGGGTTGTATATAGGTAGGTGTATATACAGTGTATATAGCGGGTTGTATATAGGTAGGTGTATATACAGTGTATATAGCGGGTTGTATATAGTTAGGTGTATATACAGTGTATATAGCGGGTTGTATATAGGTAGGTGTATATACAGTGTATATAGCGGGTTGTATATAGGTAGGTGTATATACAGTGTATAAAGCGGGTTGTATATAGGTAGGTGTATATACAGTGTATATAGCGGGTTGTATATAGGTAGGTGTATATACAGTGTATATAGCGGGTTGTATATAGGTAGGTGTATATACAGTGTATATAGCGGGTTGTATATAGGTAGGTGTATATACAGTGTATATAGCGGGTTGTATATAGGTAGGTGTATATAGCGGGTTGTATATAGGTAGGTGTATATACAGTGTATATAGCGGGTTGTATATAGGTAGGTGTATATACAGTGTATATAGCGGGTTGTATATAGGTGTGTGTATATACAGTGTATATAGCGGGTTGTATATAGGTAGGTGTATATACAGTGTATATAGCGGGTTGTATATAGGTAGGTGTATATACAGTGTATATAGCGGGTTGTATATAGGTAGGTGTATATACAGTGTATAAAGCGGGTTGTATATAGTTAGGTGTATATACAGTGTATAAAGCGGGTTGTATATAGGTAGGTGTATATACAGTGTATAAAGCGGGTTGTATATAGGTAGGTGTATATACAGTGTATATAGCGGGTTGTATATAGGTAGGTGTATATACAGTGTATAAAGCGGGTTGTATATACAGTGTATATAGCGGGTTGTATATAGGTAGGTGTATATACAGTGTATAAAGCGGGTTGTATATAGGTAGGTGTATATACAGTGTATATAGCGGGTTGTATATAGGTAGGTGTATATACAGTGTATAAAGCGGGTTGTATATAGGTAGGTGTATATACAGTGTATAAAGCGGGTTGTATATAGGTAGGTGTATATACAGTGTATAAAGCGGGTTGTATATAGGTAGGTGTATATACAGTGTATATAGCGGGTTGTATATAGGTAGGTGTATATACAGTGTATAAAGCGGGTTGTATATAGGTAGGTGTATAAAGCGGGTTGTATATAGGTAGGTGTATATACAGTGTATATAGCGGGTTGTATATACACTACCGTTCAAAAGTTTGGGGTCACATTGAAATGTCCTTATTTTTGAAGGAAAAGCACTGTACTTTTAAATGAAGCTAACTTTAAACTAGTCCTAACTTTAAACAAATATACTCTATACATTGCTAATGTGGTAAATGACTATTCTAACTGCAAATGTCTAGTTTTTGGTGCAATATCTACATAGGTGTATAGAGGCCCATTTCCAGCAACTATCACTCCAGTGTTCTAATGGTACAATGTGTTTGCTCATTGGCTCAGAAGGCTAATTGATGATTAGCAAACCCTTGTGCAATCATGTTCACACATCTAAAAACAGTCTAGCTCCTTCCAGAAGCTACAAAACTGACCTTCCTGTGAGCAGATTGAGTTTCTGGAGCATCACATTTGTGGGGTCAATTAAACGCTCAAAATGGCCAGAAAAAGAGAACTTTCATCTGAAACTCGACAGTCTATTCTTGTTCTTAGAAATGAAGGCTATTCCATGCGAGAAATTGCAAAGAAATTGAAGATTTCCTACAACGGTGTGTACTACTCCCTTCAGAGGACAGCACAAACAGGCTCTAACCAGAGTAGAAAAAGAAGTGGGAGGCCGCGTTGCACAACTAAGCAAGAAGATAAGCACATTAGAGTCTCTAGTTTGAGAAACAGACGCCTCACAGGTCCCCAACTGGCATCTTCATTAAATAGTACCCGCAAAACACCAGTGTCAACATCTACAGTGAAGAGGCGGCTGCGGGATTTTGGGCTTCAGGGCAGAGTGGCAAAGAAAAAGCCATATCTGAGACTGGCCAATAAAAGAAAAAGATTAAGATGGGCAAAAGAACACAGACATTGGACAGAGGAAGACTGGAAAAAAGTGTTGTGGACGGATGAATCCAAGTTTGAGGTGTTTGGATCACAAAGAAGAACGTTTGTGAGACGCAGAACAAATGAAAAGATGCTGGAAGAATGCCTGACGCCATCTGTTAAGCATGGTGGAGGTAATGTGATGGTCTGGGGTTGCTTTGGTGCTGGTAAGGTGGGAGCTTTGTACAGGGTAAAAGCTAAGGAAGGCTATCACTCCATTTTGCAACGCCATGCCATACCCAGTGGACAGCGCTTGATTGGAGCCAATTTCATCCTACAACCGGACAATGACCCTAAACACACCTCCAAATTGTGCAAGAACTATTTACAGCAGAAGCAGGCAGCTGGTATTCTATCGGTAATGGAGTGGCCAGCACAGTCACCAGATCTGAACCCCATTGAGCTGTTGTGGGAGCAGCTTGACCGTATGGTACGCCAGAAGTGCCCATCCAACCAATCCAACTTGTGGGAGCTGCTTCTAGAAGCGTGGGGTGCAATTTCTCCAGCTCACCTCAATAAATTAACAGCTAGAATGCCAAAGGTGTGCAATGCTGTAATTGCTGCAAAAGGAGGATTCTTTGATGAAAGCAAAGTTTGATGTAAAAACAATGTTATTTCAAATACAAATCATTATTTCTAACCTTGTCAATGTCTTGACTCTATTTTCTATTCATTTCACAACGTATGGTGGTGAATAAGTGTGACTTTTCATGGAAAACACAAAATTGTTTGGGTGACCCCAAACTTTTGAACGGTAGTGTAGGTAGGTGTATATACAGTGTATATAGCGGGTTGTATATAGGTAGGTGTATATACAGTGTATATAGCGGGTTGTATATAGGTAGGTGTATATACAGTGTATATAGCGGGTTGTATATAGGTAGGTGTATATACAGTGTATATAGCGGGTTGTATATAGGTAGGTGTATATACAGTGTATATAGCGGGTTGTATATAGTTAGGTGTATATACAGTGTATATAGCGGGTTGTATATAGGTAGGTGTATATACAGTGTATATAGCGGGTTGTATATAGGTAGGTATATATACAGTGTATAAAGCGGGTTGTATATAGGTAGGTGTATATACAGTGTATAAAGCGGGTTGTATATACAGTGTATATAGCGGGTTGTATATAGGTAGGTGTATATACAGTGTATATAGCGGGTTGTATATAGGTAGGTGTATATACAGTGTATATAGCGGGTTGTATATAGGTAGGTGTATATACAGTGTATATAGCGGGTTGTATATAGGTAGGTGTATATACAGTGTATATAGCGGGTTGTATATAGGTAGGTGTATATACAGTGTATATAGCGGGTTGTATATAGTTAGGTGTATATACAGTGTATATAGCGGGTTGTATATAGGTAGGTGTATATACAGTGTATATAGCGGGTTGTATATAGGTAGGTATATATACAGTGTATAAAGCGGGTTGTATATAGGTAGGTGTATATACAGTGTATAAAGCGGGTTGTATATACAGTGTATATAGCGGGTTGTATATAGGTAGGTGTATATACAGTGTATATAGCGGGTTGTATATAGGTAGGTGTATATACAGTGTATATAGCGGGTTGTATATACACTACCGTTCAAAAGTTTGGGGTCACCCAAACAATTTTGTGTTTTCCATGAAAAGTCACACTTATTCACCACCATACGTTGTGAAATGAATAGAAAATAGAGTCAAGACATTGACAAGGTTAGAAATAATGATTTGTATTTGAAATAACATTGTTTTTACATCAAACTTTGCTTTCATCAAAGAATCCTCCTTTTGCAGCAATTACAGCATTGCACACCTTTGGCATTCTAGCTGTTAATTTATTGAGGTGAGCTGGAGAAATTGCACCCCACGCTTCTAGAAGCAGCTCCCACAAGTTGGATTGGTTGGATGGGCACTTCTGGCGTACCATACGGTCAAGCTGCTCCCACAACAGCTCAATGGGGTTCAGATCTGGTGACTGTGCTGGCCACTCCATTACCGATAGAATACCAGCTGCCTGCTTCTGCTGTAAATAGTTCTTGCACAATTTGGAGGTGTGTTTAGGGTCATTGTCCTGTTGTAGGATGAAATTGGCTCCAATCAAGCGCTGTCCACTGGGTATGGCATGGCGTTGCAAAATGGAGTGATAGCCTTCCTTATTCAGAATCCCTTTTACCCTGTACAAAGCTCCCACCTTACCAGCACCAAAGCAACCCCAGACCATCACATTACCTCCACCATGCTTAACAGATGGCGTCAGGCATTCTTCCAGCATCTTTTCATTTGTTCTGCGTCTCACAAACATTCTTCTTTGTGATCCAAACACCTCAAACTTGGATTCATCCATCCACAACACTTTTTTCCAGTCTTCCTCTGTCCAATGTCTGTGTTCTTTTGCCCATCTTAATCTTTTTCTTTTATTGGCCAGTCTCAGATATGGCTTTTTCTTTGCCACTCTGCCCTGAAGCCCAAAATCCCGCAGCCGCCTCTTCACTGTAGATGTTGACACTGGTGTTTTGCGGGTACTATTTAATGAAGATGCCAGTTGGGGACCTGTGAGGCGTCTGTTTCTCAAACTAGAGACTCTAATGTGCTTATCTTCTTGCTTAGTTGTGCAACGCGGCCTCCCACTTCTTTTTCTACTCTGGTTAGAGCCTGTTTGTGCTGTCCTCTGAAGGGAGTAGTACACACCGTTGTAGGAAATCTTCAATTTCTTTGCAATTTCTCGCATGGAATAGCCTTCATTTCTAAGAACAAGAATAGACTGTCGAGTTTCAGATGAAAGTTCTCTTTTTCTGGCCATTTTGAGCGTTTAATTGACCCCACAAATGTGATGCTCCAGAAACTCAATCTGCTCACAGGAAGGTCAGTTTTGTAGCTTCTGGAAGGAGCTAGACTGTTTTTAGATGTGTGAACATGATTGCACAAGGGTTTGCTAATCATCAATTAGCCTTCTGAGCCAATGAGCAAACACATTGTACCATTAGAACACTGGAGTGATAGTTGCTGGAAATGGGCCTCTATACACCTATGTAGATATTGCACCAAAAACTAGACATTTGCAGTTAGAATAGTCATTTACCACATTAGCAATGTATAGAGTATATTTGTTTAAAGTTAGGACTAGTTTAAAGTTAGCTTCATTTAAAAGTACAGTGCTTTTCCTTCAAAAATAAGGACATTTCAATGTGACCCCAAACTTTTGAACGGTAGTGTAGGTAGGTGTATATACAGTGTATATAGCGGGTTGTATATAGGTAGGTGTATATACAGTGTATATAGTGGGGAGAAGAAGGATTTGTCATTTTTATCATAAGTTCTCTTCAACTGTGAGAGATGGAATCTAAAAATCCAGAAAATCACATTCTCAGAGCTCCCAACTGTCCCTGATTTGGAGCAATGTCCCTCTGTCCCTCATTCCTCCTCATTTGTCCCTCTGTCCCTCATTCCTCCTCATTTGTCCCTCATTCCTCCTCATTTGTCCCTCATTCCTCCTCATTTGTCCCTCATTCCTCCTCATTTGTCCCTCATTCCTCCTCATTTGTCCCTCATTCCTCCTCATTTGTCCCTCATTCCTCCTCATTTGTCCCTCATTCCTCCTCATTTGTCCCTCTGTCCCTCATTCCTCCTCATTTGTCCCTCTGTCCCTCATTCCTCCTCATTTGTCCCTCTGTCCCTCATTCCTCCTCATTTGTCCCTCTGTCCCTCATTCCTCCTCATTTGTCCCTCTGTCCCTCATTCCTCCTCATTTGTCCCTCTGTCCCTCATTCCTCCTCATTTGTCCCTCCATTTTGGTCTGATCTCTATAGTTGTATATAAAATGCACTTTTTTTCTATCAAAAATGGTTTCCCAGAGCTAAACCTTTCATCTGATTTCTAAATTGCTGCATTTGTACATTTCAAAAGCCAATATAAAGGAATAGTGGTAAAAAAAAAAGTCCTTGTGGATTTAATTAACATTTTTTTGGGTTAATTCTCCTTTAAGGGGGTGTGGCAGGAGGCGTGTCCTATGCCTACATACATTTGTTAGTAGGTGTCCCTGATTACCATCTCAAAATGTTGGGAGGTGTGCATTCTTTGATTTTTAAATAATGAATTAGCATTTTATTGCGTGACATTAATATTTGATCAACCAGTAAGAATTCGGCCTCTCGCTTATTTCTTCTGTATGAAGCCCCCCTGTTCTCCCCTCATTACCTGCACCTGTTTGAACTCGTTACCTGTATAAAAGACACTAAGGCCCCTTTCACACGATCGGACCTGAACGGGTGCTCCATGTTAGCCTATGGAGCGACGGATGTCAGCGGAGACATGGCCGATCCGCTAAAAGCAGACGGATGGCCCTACGTCCAGGTCCGTCGCGATCGGTTCGGGTGAGATCTGATGGACATGCTGTCCGTTTTCATCTGATCCCTCCAATGGCAGCAGTGGCGCCTGACAAGCTCCTCCCCCGCTCAGTGAGCAGATAGGGACCTGTCATCCGCCGGCTCAGCAGTGATCAACGGACTGATCTCCCGCTGAGCTGGCAGACCGAGGCGGGCTCCGTGTAAACGAAGTCCGCCTCGTGTGACTGAGGCCTCAGACTCCATCCTCTCCACAATGGCCGAGACCAGAGAGCTGTGTGAGGACATCGGGGATAACATTGTGGACCTGCACAAGGCTGGGATGGGCTACAGGACAATAAGCAAGCAACTTGGTGGCAATAACTGTTGACGCAATGGTTAGAAAATGGAAGAAGTTCAAGATGACGGTCGATCTCCCGCGGTCTGGGGCTCCATACAAGATCTCACCTCATGGGGCATCAATGATCATGAGGAAGGTGAGGGATCAGCCCAGAACTACACGGCAGGACCTGGTCAATGACCTGAAGAGAGCTGCGACCACAGTCTCCAAGAAAATCATTAGTAACACACTACGCCATAGTGGATTAAAATCCTGCAGCGCACACAAGGTCCCCCTGCTGAAGCCAGCGCATGTCCAGGCCCATCTGAAGTTTGCCAATGACCATCTGGATGATCCAGAGGAGGAATAAGAGAAGGTCATGTGGTCTGATAAGATAAAAATAGAGCTTTTTGGTCTAAACTCCACTTCTCATGTTTGGAGGAAGAAGGATGAGTGCAACCCCAAGAACACCATCCCAACCGTGAAGCATGGAGGTGGAAACATCATTCTTTGGGGCTGCTTTTCTGCAAAGGGGACATGACGACTGCACCGTATTGAGGGGAGGATGGATGGGGCCATGTATCGCAAGATCTTAGCCATCAGCCTCCTTCCCTCAGTAAGAGCACTGAAGATGGGTCGTGGCCGGATCTTCCAGCATGACAACGACCCGAAACACACAGCCAGGACAACTAAGGAGTGGCTCCGTAAGAAGCATCTCAAGGTCCTGGAGTGGCCTAGCCAGTCTCCAGACCTGAACCCCATAGAAAATCTTTGGATGGAGCTGAAGATCCATACTGCCAAGTCACAGCCCCGAAACCTGAAGGATCTGGAGAAGGTCTGTATGGAGGACTGGGCCAAAATCCCTGCTGCAGTGTGTACAAAAAACCTGGTCAAGAACTACAGGAAACGTCTGATCTCTGCAATTGTAAACAAAGGATTCTGTACCAAATATTAAGTTCTGCTTTTCTGATGTATCAAATATTTATCTCATGGAATAAAATGCTAATTACCGTATATACTCGAGTATAAGTCGTCCCGAGTATAAGTCGAGACCCCCAATTTACCACAAAAAACTGGGAAAAACTTATTGACCCGAGTATAAGTCGAGGGTGAGAAATGCAGAGGGTCAATAATGTCCATCTGCAGCTGCCTGCCTCCCTGTGTCCTGTGCAGCCTACCTGTACCCTGTACATGTGTGTCCTGTACATGTGTGTGTGTCCTGTACATGTGTGTGTGTCCTGTACATGTGTGTCCTGTGTGCATGTGTGTCCTGTGTGCATGTGTGTCCTGTGTGCATGTGTGTCCTGTGTGCATGTGTGTCCTGTGTGCATGTGTGTCCTGTGTGCATGTGTGTCATGTGTGTCATGTGTGTCATGTGTGTCATGTGTGTCATGTGTGTCATGTGTGTCATGTGTGTCCTGTGTGTCATGTGTGTCCTGTACATGTGTGTGTGTCCTGTACATGTGTGTGTGTCCTGTACATGTGTGTGTGTCCTGTACATGTGTGTGTGTCCTGTACATGTGTGTGTGTCCTGTACATGTGTGTGTGTCCTGTACATGTGTGTGTGTGTCCTGTACATGTGTGTGTGTCTTGTACATGTGTGTGTGTGTCTTGTACATGTGTGTCCTGTGTGTATGTGTGTCATGTGTGTCATGGGTGCATGTGTGTATTGTGTGCATGTGCAGCCTACCTGTGTCCTGTGTAGCCTTCCTGTGGCGATCTCCATCCTCAGACAGCGGCCGTGTGATGATACTGTTCGGCGGCCATTCCACAGTTCAAAAGCCGCGCCTCCTTCTCGTCTGTGATAGGCTGACCGCTGACTGCCTATCACGGACATTCTCTCATTCTCATACCACGGACGAGGATGAGAGAATGTCCGTGATAGGCTGTACACTGACAGCTCTTCAGCCTATCACAGAAGAGCAGGAGGCGCGGCTTTTGAAAGCTGGAATAGCCTCCGTGCATTATCAGCACACGCCGGCCGCCGTCTGCCTGCATGACACGCTGATCATGCAGACAGACGGCGCGGACTCGAGTATAAGTCGAAGGGAAACTTTCAGCCCAAAAAAAAGGGCTGAAAAATTCGACTTGTACTCGAGTATATACGGTAATTACTTAAAAATCATACAATGTGATTTTCTGGATTTTTGCTTTATATTATATTATATATTATGGTGTATACAGACATTTAATCTGGGGGGTGTCCCCTTGTGTGTAATAGATGATTGGGGGGGGGGTTTATGGGGATGTTAGCAAAGTTTGGTGGGGGAGTGGGGGGGATAATATCTGTGAGCAGGAAGGTTATCCCTAATATCTAACCAGAGATCTATTTGCACCGATCACCCCACCCCCACCATAAATATCGTACAAAGTACACCGAGATCACATGACACACACGTGTCACCTCCCCCCATGTCTCATCTTCATTGTCTCCACTTACAGGACTCCTCCAAGATGGCCGTCAAACACTTTCCCCACCACAGGAAGTGTCCTCCATCCAATGCTGGCACAGTGAGTACCACCTGTCATGTCAGGGGAGATATACCCGGTCTCAGCACAGGCCCCTCCCCCCATGTTATATATTCCCAGCACATGCCCCTCCCCCCATGTTATATGGAGTGAGGGGTGTTCAAGTCACATGATTTATTTATATATATATATATATATATATATATATATATATATAATATATATATATATATATATACACATACACATACACATACACATACACATACACACACACACACCCCTATCAGTTAGTAGCGGGGTGACAAATGCTGAATGGATGGTTGTAGCGGCGTGCAGAGGATCTATTCAGTGTTTGTAGTGGAGACACGCACTCACATATTAGTATTATTATTATTCAGTTACAATGTGACTTCTGTACGATTGTAGATTATTTATTTGCCATTTCTTTTTCTCGTGAAAGTGGAGTTTGCCTTTAGAATTTAAGACATGTCCGACTTCCCGGCTCTGTGATCTTCCAGAGGGTGGTGATAAATGGGGAGTACTCAGAATGGTCAGGGGTGGGTAGAGGGGTCCCCCAGAGTTCTGTGCTGGGACCAATCCTATTTAATTTGTTTATAAACGACCTGGAGGATGGGATAAACAGTTCAATCTCTGTATTTGCAGACGATACTAAGCTAAGCAGGGCAATAACTTCTCCGCAGGATGTGGAAACCTTGCAAAAAGATCTGAACAAATGAATGGGGGAGGGGCAACTACATGGCAAATGAGGTTCAATGTAGAAAAATGTAAAATAATGCATTTGGGTGGTAAAAATCTGAATGCAATCTATAGAGTGGGGGGAGAACCTCTGGGGGTATCTAGGATGGAAAAGGACCTGGGGGTCCTAGTAGATGATAGGCTCAGCAATGACATGCAATGCCAAGCTGCTGCTAATAAAGCAAACAGAATATTGGCATTAAAAAGGGGATCAACTCCAGAGATAAAACGATAATTCTCCCGCTCTACAAGACTCTGGTCCGGCCGCACCTGGAGTATGCTGTCCAGTTCTGGGCACCAGTCCTCAGGAAGGATGTACTGGAAATGGAGCGACTACAAAGAAGGGCAACAAAGCTAATAAAGGGTCTGGAGGATCTTAGTTATGAGGAAGGGTTGTGAGCTCTGAACTTATTCTCTCTGGAGAAGAGACGCTTGAGAGGGGATATGATTTCATTGTATAAATACCGGACTGGTGACCCCACAATATATAAATACCGGACTGGTGACCCCACAATATACAAATACTGGACTGGTGACCCCACAATATACAAATACCGGACTGGTGACCCCACAATATATAAATACTGGACTGGGGACCCCACAATATACAAATACCGGACTGGGGACCCCACAATATACAAATACCGGACTGGGGACCCCACAATATACAAATACCGGACTGGGGACCCCACAATATACAAATACCGGACTGGGGACCCCACAATATACAAATACCGGACTGGGGACCCCACAATATACAAATACCGGACTGGTGACCCCACAATATACAAATACCGGGCTGGTGACCCCACAATAGGGAGAAAACTTTTCAGCAAAAGGGAATTTAACAAGACTCGTGGCCACTCATTAAAATTAGAAGAAAAGAGGTTTAACCTTAAACTATATAGAGGGTTCTTGACTGTAAAAGCGTCAAGGATGTGGAATTCCCTTCCACAGGCGGTGGTCTCAGCGGGGAGCATCGATCGTTTCAAAAAACTATTAGATAATCACCTGAATGACCACAACATACAGGGATATACAATGTAATACTGACATATAATCACACACATAGGTTGTACTTGATGGACTTGTGTCTTTTTTCAAACTCGCCTACTATGTAACTTTTTGTAGGTAGGTGATTATACATACACATGTAGGTCTCCTCTTCTAGGGTTCCCCGTCAGCACTCGGGGCTCCTCTCCTCTGGGGCCATCACTGGCAGTGAGCTCTGCCTTTCCCATCCCAGACATGTAGTGTACTCGGGTCTCCTCTGGGGCCAGCAGTGAACTCCGCCCTTCCCATCCCAGACATGTATTGTACTCGGGTCTCCTCTGGGGCCAGCAGTGAACTCCGCCCTTCCCATCCCAGACATGTAGTGTACTCGGGGCTCCTCTCCTCTGGTGCCGTCGCTGGCGGTGAGCTCTGCCCTTTTCTTCCCAGACACATAGTGTACTCGAGGCTCCTCTGGGGCCGTCATTGGCAGTGAGCTCTGCCCTTCCCATCCCAGACATGTAGTGTACTCGGGTCTCCTCTGGGGCCAGCAGTAAACTCCGCCCTTCCCATCCCAGACATGTAGTGTACTCGGGGCTCCTCTCCTCTGGTGCCGTCGCTGGCGGTGAGCTCTGCCCTTTTCTTCCCAGACACATAGTGTACTCGAGGCTCCTCTGGGGCCGTCATTGGCAGTGAGCTCTGCCCTTCCCATCCCAGACATGTAGTGTACTCGGGTCTCCTCTGGGGCCAGCAGCGAACTCCGCCCTTCCCATCCCAGACATGTAGTGTACTCGGGTCTCCTCTCCTCTGGGGCCGTCACTGGCAGTGAGCTCTGCCCTTCCCATCCCAGACATGTAGTGTACTCTGGGCTCCTCTGGGGCCGGCAGTGAACTCCGCCCTTCCCATCCCAGACATGTAGTGTACTCGGGGCTCCTCTGGGGCTGTCACTGGCAGTAAACTCCGCCCTTCCCATCCCAGACATATAGTGTACTCGGGGCTTCTCTGGGGCCATTATTGGCAGTGAGCTCCGCCCATCCCAGACATGTAGTGTACTCTGGGCTCCTCTGGGGCCAGCAGTGAACTCCGCCCTTCCCATCCCAGACATGTAGTGTACTCGGGGCTCCTCTGGGGCCGTCGCTGGTGGTGAGCTCTGCCCTTCTCATCCCAGACATGTAGTGTACTCGGGGCTCCTCTGGGGCCATTATTGGCAGTGAGCTCCGCCCTTCCCAGACATGTAGTGTACTCGGGGCTCCTCTGGGACCGTCACTGGCAGGGCGCTCCGCCCTTCCTATCCTAGACATGTAGTGTACTCGTGGCTCCTCTGGGGCCGTCACTGGCGGTGAACTCCGCCTTTCCCATCCCAGACATGTGTACTCGGGGCTCCTCTCCTCTGGTGCCGTCGCTGGTGGTGAGCTCTGCCCTTCTCATCCCAGACATGTAGTGTACTCGGGGCTCCTCTCCTCTGGTGCCGTCGCTGGTGGTGAGCTCTGCCCTTCTCATCCCAGACATGTAGTGTACTCGGGGCTCCTATGGGGGCCATTATTGGCAGTGAGCTCCGCCCTTCCCAGACATGTAGTGTACTCGGGGCTCCTCTCCTCTGGGGCCCTCACTGGCAGTGAGCTCCGCCCTTCCAATCCCAGACATGTAGTGTACTCGTGGCTCCTCTGGGACCGTCACTGGCAGGGCGCTCTGCCCTTCCTATCCTAGACATGTAGTGTACTCAGGGCTTCTCTCCTCTGGGGCTGTCACTGGCAGTGGGCTCCACCCTTCCCATCCCAGACATGTAGTGTACTCGTGGCTCCTCTGGGGCCGTCACTGGCAGTGAGCTCCGCCCTTCCCATCCCAGACATGTAGTGTACTCGGGGCTCCTCTCCTCTGGGACCGTCACTGGCGGTGAGCTCCGCCCTTCCCATCCCAGACATGTAGTGTACTCGGGGCTCCTCTCCTCTGGGACCGTCACTGGCGGTGAGCTCCGCCCTTCCCATCCCAGACATGTAGTGTACTCGGGGCTCCTCTCCTCTGGGGCCGTCACTGGCAGTGGGCTCCACCCTTCCAATCCCAGACATGTAGTGTACTCGGGTCTCCTATCCTCTGGGGCCGTCACTGGCAGTGGGCTCCACCCTTCCCATCCCAGACATATAGTGTACTCGGGGCTCCTCTCCTCTGGGGCCGTCACTGGCGGTGAGCTCCGCCCTTCCAATCCCAGACATGTAGTGTACTTGTGGCTCCTCTGGAGCCGTCACTGGCAGTGAGCTCCGCCCTTCCTATCCCAGACATGTAGTGTACTCGGGGCTCCTCTCCTCTGGGGCCGTCACTGGCGGTGAGCTCCGCCCTTCCCATCCCAGACATGTAGTGTACTCGTGGCTCCTCTGGGGTCGTCACTGACAGTGAGCTCCCCCCTTCCCATCCCAGACATGTAGTGTACTCGGGGCGCCTCTCCTCTGGGGCCGTCACTGGCAGTGAGCTCTGCCCTTCCCATCCCAGAAATGTAGTGACCTTGGGGCTCCTCTGGGGCCGGCAGTGAGCTCCGCCCTTCTCATCCCAGACATGTAGTGTACTCGTGGCTCCTCTGGGGCCGTCACTGGCAGTGAGCTCCGCCCTTCCCATCCCAGACATGTAGTGTACTCGGGGCTCCTCTCCTCTGCGGCCATCACTGGCAGTGGGCTCCGCCCTTCCCATCCCAGACATGTAGTGTACTTGTGTCTCCTCTCCTCTGGGGCCGTCACTGGCAGTGAGCTCTGCCCTTCCCATCCCAGACATGTAGTGTACTCGGGGCTCCTCTCCTCTGGGGCCGTCAATGGCAGTGGGCTCCACCCTTCCAATCCCAGACATGTAGTGTACTCGGGTCTCCTCTCCTCTGGGGCCTTCACTGGCAGTGGGCTCCACCCTTCCCATCCCAGACATGTAGTGTACTCGTGGCTCCTCTGGGGCCGTCACTGGCAGTGAGCTCCGCCCTTCCCATCCCAGACATATAGTGTACTCGGGGCTCCTCTCCTCTGGGGCCGTCACTGGCAGTGGGCTCCACCCTTCCTATCCCAGACATGTAGTGTACTCGGGGCTCCTCTTCTCTGGGGCCGTCACTGGTGGTGAGCTCCGCCCTTCCCATCCCAGACATGTAGTGTACTAGTGGCTCCTCTGGGGTCATCACTGACAGTGAGCTCCGTCCTTCCCATCCCAGACATGTAGTGTACTCGGGGCTCCTCTCCTCTGCGGCCGTCACTGGCGGTGATCTCCGCCCTTCCCATCCCAGACATGTAGTGTACTAGTGGCTCCTCTGGGGTCGTCACTGACAGTGAGCTCCGCCCTTCCCATTCCAGACATGTAGTGTACTCGGGGCTCCTCTGGGGCCGGCAGTGAGCTCCGCCCTTCTCATCCCAGACATGTAGTGTACTCGTGGCTCCTCTGGGGCTGTCACTGGCAGTGAGCTCCGCCCTTCCCATCCCAGACATGTAGTGTACTCGTGGCTCCTCTCCTCTGCGGCCGTCACTGGCGGTGAGCTCCGCCCTTCCCATCCCATACATGTAGTGTACTAGTGGCTCTTCTGGGGTCGTCACTGACAGTGAGCTCCACCCTTCCCATCCCAGACATGTAGTGTACTCGGGGCTCCTCTGGGGCCGGCAGTGAACTCCGCCCTTCTCATCCCAGACATGTAGTGTACTTGGGGCTCCTCTGGGGCCGTCACTGGCAATGAACTCCGCCTTTCCCATCCCAGACATGTGTACTCGGGGCTCCTCTCCTCTGGTGCCGTCGCTGGTGGTGAGCTCTGCCCTTCTCATCCCAGACATGTAGTGTACTCGGGGCTCCTCTGAGGCCATTATTGGCAGTGAGCTCCGCCCTTCCCAGACATGTAGTGTACTCGGGGCTTCTCTCCTCTGGGGCCGTCACTGGCAGTGAGCTCCGCCCTTCCAATCCCAGACATGTAGTGTAGTCGGGGCTCCTCTCCTCTGGGGCCGTCACTGACAGTGGGCTCCACCCTTCCCATCCCAGACATGTAGTGTACTCGTGGCTCCTCTGGGGCCGTCACTGGCAGTGAGCTCCGCCCTTCCTATCCCAGACATGTAGTGTACTCGGGGCTCCTCTCCTCTGGGGCCGTCACTGGCGGGGAGCTCCGCCCTTCCCATCCCAGACATGTAGTGTACTCGTGGCACCTCTGGGGTCGTCACTGGCAGTGAGCTCCGCCCTTCCCATCCCAGACATGTAGTGTACTTGTGTCTCCTCTGGGGCCGGCAGTAAACTCCGCCCTTCTCATCCCAGACATGTAGTGTACTCGGGGCTCCTCTGGGGCCGGCAGTGAACTCCGCCCTTCTCATCCCAGACATGTAGTGTACTCGGGGCTCCTCTGGGGCCGTCACTGGCAGTGAACTCCGCCTTTCCCATCCCAGACATGTGTACTCGGGGTTCCTCTCCTCTGGTGCCGTCGCTGGTGGTGAGCTCTGCCCTTCTCATCCCAGACATGTAGTGTACTCGGGGCTCCTCTGGGGCCATTATTGGCAGTGAGCTCCGCCCTTCCCAGACATGTAGTGTACTCGGGGCTCCTCTCCTCTGGGGCCGTCACTGGCAGTGAGCTCCGCCCTTCCAATCCCAGACATGTAGTGTACTCGGGGCTCCTCTGGGACCGTCACTGGCAGGGCGCTCCGCCCTTCCTATCCTAGACATGTAGTGTACTCGGGGCTTCTCTCCTCTGGGGCCGTCACTGGTGGTGAGCTCCGCCTTTCCAATCCCAGACATGTAGTGTACTTGGGGGGCTCCTCTCCTCTGGGGCCGTCACTGGCAGTGGGCTCCACCCTTCCCATCCCAGACATGTAGTGTACTCGGGGCTCCTCTGGGGCCATTATTGGCAGTGAGCTCCGCCCTTCCCAGACATGTAGTGTACTCGGGGCTCCTCTTCTCTGGGGCCGTCACTGGCAGTGAGCTCCGCCCTTCCAATCCCAGACATGTAGTGTACTCGGGGCTCC
The DNA here is from genome assembly GCA_037952835.1 of Lithobates septentrionalis. Lineage (NCBI taxonomy): Eukaryota > Metazoa > Chordata > Amphibia > Anura > Ranidae > Lithobates > Lithobates septentrionalis. The sequence goes on along the minus strand of JBBDGP010004097.1, from coordinate 404,581 downwards.
TCTGGGACCGTCACTGGCAGGGCGCTCCGCCCTTCCTATCCTAGACATGTAGTGTACTCGGGGCTTCTCTCCTCTGGGGCCGTCACTGGTGGTGAGCTCCGCCTTTCCAATCCCAGACATGTAGTGTACTCGGGGGGGCTCCTCTCCTCTGGGGCCGTCACTGGCAGTGGGCTCCACCCTTCCCATCCCAGACATGTAGTGTACTCGTGGCTCCTCTGGGGCTGTCACTGGCGGTGAGCTCCGCCCTTCCCATCCCAGACGTAGTGTACTCGGGGCTCCTCTCCTCTGGGACCGACACTGGCGGTGAGCTCCGCCCTTCCCATCCCAGACATGTAGTGTACTCGCGGCTCCTCTCCTCTGTGGCCGTCACTGGCGGTGAGCTCCGCCCTTCCCATCCCAGACATGTAGTGTACTCGGGGCTCTTCTGGGGCCGTCACTGGCGGTGAGCTCCGCCCTTCCCATCCCAGACATGACGTGTACTCGGGGGTCCTCTGGGGCCGTCACTGGCGGGGAGCTCCGCCCTTCCCATCCCAGACATGTAGTGTACTCGCGGCTCCTCTCCTCTGGGGCCGTCACTGGCGGTGAGCTCCGCCCTTCCCATCCCAGACATGACGTGTACTCGGGGGTCCTCTGGGGCCGTCACTGGCGGTGAGCTCCGCCCTTCCCATCCCAGACGTGTACTCGGGGGTCCTCTGGGGCCGTCACTGGCGGTGAGCTCCGCCCTTCCCATCCCAGACATGTAGTGTACTCGCGGCTCCTCTCCTCTGGGGCCGTCACTGGCAGTGGGCTCCACCCTTCCCATCCCAGACATGTAGTGTACTCGCGGCTCCTCTCCTCTGGGGCCGTCACTGGCGGTGAGCTCCGCCCTTCCCATCCCAGACATGACGTGTACTCGGGGGTCCTCTGGGGCCGTCACTGGCGGTGAGCTCCGCCCTTCCCATCCCAGACGTGTACTCGGGGGTCCTCTGGGGCCGTCACTGGCGGTGAGCTCCGCCCTTCCCATCCCAGACATGTAGTGTACTCGCGGCTCCTCTCCTCTGGGGCCGTCACTGGCAGTGGGCTCCACCCTTCCCATCCCAGACATGTAGTGTACTCGCGGCTCCTCTCCTCTGGGGCCGTCACTGGCGGTGAGCTCCGCCCTTCCCATCCCAGACATGACGTGTACTCGGGGGTCCTCTGGGGCCGTCACTGGCGGTGAGCTCCGCCCTTCCCATCCCAGACGTGTACTCGGGGGTCCTCTGGGGCCGTCACTGGCGGTGAGCTCCGCCCTTCCCATCCCAGACATGTAGTGTACTCGGGGCTTCTCTGGGGCCGTCACTGGCGGTGAGCTCCGCCCTTCCCATCCCAGACATGACGTGTACTCGAGGGTCCTCTGGGGCCGTCACTTGCGGTGAGCTCCGCCCAGTGCCAGTAGTGGTTATCTCTGGGGATGTACGATCGGTCCTAGTTTTTCATGTATTCTGTCCTCTGATGTAGTAATAATAATGAGTGTTTGTGTGAGAATAGGGGGTGTCACCGAGGGTACAGACAGTCATTGAGGCTCTTCTCCCATATGAGTTCCCACTACAGGCTTCTGTGGAATGACAGCTGTGACATGTCTTACCTATTCCAGGAAGAAGTCCTACCCGTCCATAGTACAGACTGTTCATACCGCGCTCCGCTATCTCCTCCGCTCAAGGACGCTGTGATAGGGGGAGGGGTGGAGACATGAGAAGATACGTTTTTTATGGTTGTTTGTAATTTGCAGCAAAACTAAACAGAATCGAAAAACAGATCAGATTCTGCTCTCCTGCTGCATTATGGGAAGATGGAGGGAAGAATGTGATTGGTCTCTGGAAAAGGACATCAGTGCAAATTTTCATTGGTGGTAGTCTTCATCCAGGGGAGGTTTCTGTCTGATCTCATGGGCGGGATCTCCATCTTTCAGGAGGTAGTAGATTGCAGGGGGGCAAATAGCCCGGGGGGGGGGGCGGGGCGAGATCCCTCCATCTTCTCCTATGGAATCAGACGAACATTGAACACCTTCAGGGGAGAGTAGATCCAAGCCTGAGGACACCATGGTTCCCCTGACTGATTCTGTATACTCTGCTTGTTGAGTCTGCAGGATGTCTCCAGGATTCATCCCCTAAAATCTCCCAAATCTGCTGAGTCCTTCCTGGTCCCCCCCTACTGCTGGGGCCACACCTTGTCCAATGATGGCCCTCATTGTGAGCTCTTCGCTCCTCCAAAATGATGTGCTCAGCAATATCCTATAGAGGACCGGTTTCCTACAGAAAAGGGCGGTCCCTGTGGTGGCCGTTGAGGGTCACTGTGGAGGATCACCCCGTATTTAGAGATCAGAGGACTTCTAACTTACCAGGAAAATGTGTTTCCTGGAGTTTAGGACACAGATCACTCTGTGCTCAGGGGGGGGGGAGGGGGGCTCTACAAAGGTGGACTGTTCATATGCCTGGAGTTTAGGACACAGATCACTCTGTGCTCAGGGGGGGGGAGGGGGGCTCTACAAAGGTGGACTGTTCATATGCCTGGAGTTTAGGACACAGATCACTCTGTACTCGGGAGGGGGGGGAGGGGGGCTCTACAAAGGTGGACTGTTCATATGCCTGGAGTTTAGGACACAGATCACTCTTTACTCGGGAGGGGGGGGGGAGGGGGGCTCTACAAAGGTGGACTGTTCATATGCCTGGAGTTTAGGACACAGATCACTCTGTACTCGGGAGGGGGGGGGAGGGGGGCTCTACAAAGGTGGACTGTTCATATGCCTGGAGTTTAGGACACAGATCACTCTGTACTCGGGAGGGGGGGGAGGGGGGCTCTACAAAGGTGGACTGTTCATATGCCTGGAGTTTAGGACACAGATCACTCTGTACTCGGGAGGGGGGGGGGGGGCTCTACAAAGGTGGACTGTTCATATGCCTGGAGTTTAGGACACAGATCACTCTGTACTCGGCAGGGGGGGGGGGGGGGGAGCTCTACAAAGGTGGACTGTTCATATGCCTGGAGTTTAGGACACAGATCACTCTGTACTCGGGAGGGGGGGGGGGAGGGGGCTCTACAAAGGTGGACTGTTCATATGCCTGGAGTTTAGGACACAGATCACTCTGTGCTCAGGGGGGGGGAGGGGGGCTCTACAAAGGTGGACTGTTCATATGCCTGGAGTTTAGGACACAGATCACTCTGTACTCGGGAGGGGGGGGGGCTCTACAAAGGTGGACTGTTCATATGCCTGGAGTTTAGGACACAGATCACTCTGTGCTCGGGAGGGGGGGGGGAGGGGGGCTCTACAAAGGTGGACTGTTCATATGCCTGGAGTTTAGGACACAGATCACTCTGTACTCAGGAGGGGGGGGGGGAGGGGGGCTCTACAAAGGTGGACTGTTCATATGCCTGGAGTTTAGGACACAGATCACTCTGTGCTCGGGAGGGGGGGGGAGGGGGGCTCTACAAAGGTGGACTGTTCATATGCCTGGAGTTTAGGACACAGATCACTCTGTACTCGGGAGGGGGGGGAGGGGGGCTCTACAAAGGTGGACTGTTCATATGCCTGGAGTTTAGGACACAGATCACTCTGTACTCGGGAGGGGGGGGGAGGGGGGCTCTACAAAGGTGGACTGTTCATATGCCTGGAGTTTAGGACACAGATCACTCTGTACTCGGGAGGGGGGGGGGGCTCTACAAAGGTGGACTGTTCATATGCCTGGAGTTTAGGACACAGATCACTCTGTACTCGGGAGGGGGGGGGGGAGGGGGGCTCTACAAAGGTGGACTGTTCATATGCCTGGAGTTTAGGACACAGATCACTCTGTGCTCGGGAGGGGGGGGGGAGGGGGGCTCTACAAAGGTGGACTGTTCATATGCCTGGAGTTTAGGACACAGATCACTCTGTACTCGGGAGGGGGGGGAGGGGGGCTCTACAAAGGTGGACTGTTCATATGCCTGGAGTTTAGGACACAGATCACTCTGTACTCGGGAGGGGGGGGGGAGGGGGGCTCTACAAAGGTGGACTGTTCATATGCCTGGAGTTTAGGACACAGATCACTCTGTGCTCAGGGGGGGGAGGGGGGCTCTACAAAGGTGGACTGTTCATATGCCTGGAGTTTAGGACACAGATCACTCTGTACTCGGGAGGGGGGGGGGAGGGGGGCTCTACAAAGGTGGACTGTTCATATGCCTGGAGTTTAGGACACAGATCACTCTGTGCTCGGGAGGGGGGGGGAGGGGGGCTCTACAAAGGTGGACTGTTCATATGCCTGGAGTTTAGGACACAGATCACTCTGTACTCGGGAGGGGGGGGGGGAGGGGGGCTCTACAAAGGTGGACTGTTCATATGCCTGGAGTTTAGGACACAGATCACTCTGTACTCGGGAGGGGGGGGGGGGGCTCTACAAAGGTGGACTGTTCATATGCCTGGAGTTTAGGACACAGATCACTCTGTACTCGGGAGGGGGGGAGGGGGGCTCTACAAAGGTGGACTGTTCATATGCCTGGAGTTTAGGACACAGATCACTCTGTACTCGGGAGGGGGGGGAGGGGGGCTCTACAAAGGTGGACTGTTCATATGCCTGGAGTTTAGGACACAGATCACTCTGTACTCGGGAGGGGGGGGGAGGGGGGCTCTACAAAGGTAGAGGGTGAACGGGCTGGATTCACATCATAATGAATACAGGGCCTATATTAAGGAGTCGGGCTGCAGTGGAGGGTACCCCAAGACGAAGTCTACTCAGACGAAACGCGTCGGGAGGACTCCACTGCCGCCCCTTTTTACGTACAAGCGCTTTTATCTACTTCATCATGTAAGTGTATTTCCTTTTTATACAATAAAACGGTATCTACGGTATCACACTATGTAGTCCCCTTTTTGTACCTTTTATGAACCTTGCGTGGAGAGATCCATTATTACCTATGGAGAAGATGCATCATTAGAACATCCCTATTCAACATCTCCAGGATCTTCCCACCATTGCCAGGGTGCAATAAAAGTTGGTTTGACCCTAACAGTATATGCTGTTTTGGGTTCAAACCCTCCGGTAAGCCCCCATACATTACATCTTAGTGCACTGCATGTTTTTGAAGACACAGTGGTGAATGGTGGTGTCCATGAATGGAACATCCTATCTATTGATATGACTTTTTAAGTGACTGCAGATTATCAACTTCTGTGACTGTTTCTGCTATATGCTGGTGAAGGCGCTCCTCACCTCACGTTCTGGGTAGTGATCTATCCAGTTCTATTGTTTATTTGTTGTATTTCTTATTTTCAGTCTGATTTCATATGTGTTACTTTTATTGGTACATATCATACTTTGGGTACAGATCTTTTTAACTTATCATTTTAAGTTATTTTGTCTTGATAGCGCTACACATTTTTTATTTTATTATTTAGGCTCTACAAAGGTGGACTGTTCATATGCCTGGAGTTTAGGACACAGATCACTCTGTACTCGGGAGGGGGGGGGGGGGCTCTACAAAGGTGGACTGTTCATATGCCTGGAGTTTAGGACACAGATCACTCTGTACTCGGGAGGGGGGGGGGAGGGGGGCTCTACAAAGGTGGACTGTTCATATGCCTGGAGTTTAGGACACAGATCACTCTGTACTCGGGAGGGGGGGGAGGGGGCTCTACAAAGGTGGACTGTTCATATGCCTGGAGTTTAGGACACAGATCACTCTGTACTCGGGAGGGGGGGGGGGCTCTACAAAGGTGGACTGTTCATATGCCTGGAGTTTAGGACACAGATCACTCTGTACTCGGGAGGGGGGGGGAGGGGGGCTCTACAAAGGTGGACTGTTCATATGCCTGGAGTTTAGGACACAGATCACTCTGTACTCGGGAGGGGGGGGGGCTCTACAAAGGTGGACTGTTCATATGCCTGGAGTTTAGGACACAGATCACTCTGTACTCGGGAGGGGGGGGGAGGGGGCTCTACAAAGGTGGACTGTTCATATGCCTGGAGTTTAGGACACAGATCACTCTGTGCTCGGGAGGGGGGGGGGAGGGGGGCTCTACAAAGGTGGACTGTTCATATGCCTGGAGTTTAGGACACAGATCACTCTGTACTCGGGAGGGGGGGGGGGGGGCTCTACAAAGGTGGACTGTTCATATGCCTGGAGTTTAGGACACAGATCACTCTGTACTCGGGAGGGGGGGGGGGGGCTCTACAAAGGTGGACTGTTCATATGCCTGGAGTTTAGGACACAGATCACTCTGTACTCGGGAGGGGGGGAGGGGGGCTCTACAAAGGTGGACTGTTCATATGCCTGGAGTTTAGGACACAGATCACTCTGTACTCGGGAGGGGGGGGAGGGGGCTCTACAAAGGTGGACTGTTCATATGCCTGGAGTTTAGGACACAGATCACTCTGTACTCGGGAGGGGGGGGGGGCTCTACAAAGGTGGACTGTTCATATGCCTGGAGTTTAGGACACAGATCACTCTGTACTCGGGAGGGGGGGGGAGGGGGGCTCTACAAAGGTGGACTGTTCATATGCCTGGAGTTTAGGACACAGATCACTCTGTACTCGGGAGGGGGGGGGGCTCTACAAAGGTGGACTGTTCATATGCCTGGAGTTTAGGACACAGATCACTCTGTACTCGGGAGGGGGGGGGGGAGGGGGGCTCTACAAAGGTGGACTGTTCATATGCCTGGAGTTTAGGACACAGATCACTCTGTACTCGGGAGGGGGGGGGGGGGGGGCTCTACAAAGGTGGACTGTTCATATGCCTGAAGTTTAGGACACAGATCACTCTGTGCTCGGGAGGGGGGGGGGGGGGGGGGGGGGCTCTACAAAGGTGGACTGTTCATATGCCTGGAGTTTAGGACACAGATCACTCTGTACTCGGGAGGGGGGGGAGGGGGCTCTACAAAGGTGGACTGTTCATATGCCTGGAGTTTAGGACACAGATCACTCTGTGCTCAGGGGGGGGAGGGGGGCTCTACAAAGGTGGACTGTTCATATGCCTGGAGTTTAGGACACAGATCACTCTGTGCTCGGGAGGGGGGGGGGAGGGGGGCTCTACAAAGGTGGACTGTTCATATGCCTGGAGTTTAGGACACAGATCACTCTGTACTCGGGAGGGGGGGGGAGGGGGGCTCTACAAAGGTGGACTGTTCATATGCCTGGAGTTTAGGACACAGATCACTCTGTGCTCGGGAGGGGGGGGGAGGGGGGCTCTACAAAGGTGGACTGTTCATATGCCTGGAGTTTAGGACACAGATCACTCTGTGCTCGGGAGGGGGGGGGGAGGGGGGCTCTACAAAGGTGGACTGTTCATATGCCTGGAGTTTAGGACACAGATCACTCTGTACTCGGGAGGGGGGGGAGGGGGGCTCTACAAAGGTGGACTGTTCATATGCCTGGAGTTTAGGACACAGATCACTCTGTACTCGGGAGGGGGGGGGGGGGGGGCTCTACAAAGGTGGACTGTTCATATGCCTGGAGTTTAGGACACAGATCACTCTGTACTCGGGAGGGGGGGGGAGGGGGGCTCTACAAAGGTGGACTGTTCATATGCCTGGAGTTTAGGACACAGATCACTCTGTACTCGGGAGGGGGGGGGAGGGGGGCTCTACAAAGGTGGACTGTTCATATGCCTGGAGTTTAGGACACAGATCACTCTGTGCTCGGGAGGGGGGGGGGAGGGGGGCTCTACAAAGGTGGACTGTTCATATGCCTGGAGTTTAGGACACAGATCACTCTGTGCTCGGGAGGGGGGGGGGGGAGGGGGGCTCTAAAAAGGTGGACTGTTCATATGCCTGGAGTTTAGGACACAGATCACTCTGTACTCGGGAGGGGGGGGGGCTCTACAAAGGTGGACTGTTCATATGCCTGGAGTTTAGGACACAGATCACTCTGTACTCGGGAGGGGGGGGGGAGGGGGGCTCTACAAAGGTGGACTGTTCATATGCCTGGAGTTTAGGACACAGATCACTCTGTACTCGGGAGGGGGGGGGAGGGGGGCTCTACAAAGGTGGACTGTTCATATGCCTGGAGTTTAGGACACAGATCACTCTGTACTCGGGAGGGGGGGGAGGGGGGCTCTACAAAGGTGGACTGTTCATATGCCTGGAGTTTAGGACACAGATCACTCTGTGCTCGGGAGGGGGGGGGAGGGGGGCTCTACAAAGGTGGACTGTTCATATGCCTGGAGTTTAGGACACAGATCACTCTGTGCTCGGGAGGGGGGGGGAGGGGGGCTCTACAAAGGTGGACTGTTCATACGCCTGGAGTTTAGGACACAGATCACTCTGTACTCGGGAGGGGGGGGGGGCTCTACAAAGGTGGACTGTTCATATGCCTGGAGTTTAGGACACAGATCACTCTGTACTCGGGAGGGGGGGAAGGGGGGCTCTACAAAGGTGGACTGTTCATATGCCTGGAGTTTAGGACACAGATCACTCTGTGCTCGGGAGGGGGGGGAGGGGGGCTCTACAAAGGTGGACTGTTCATATGCCTGGAGTTTAGGACACAGATCACTCTGTACTCAGGAGGGGGGGGAGGGGGGCTCTACAAAGGTGGACTGTTCATACGCCTGGAGTTTAGGACACAGATCACTCTGTGCTCGGGAGGGGGGGGGGAGGGGAGCTCTACAAAGGTGGACTGTTCATATGCCTGGAGTTTAGGACACAGATCACTCTGTACTCGGGAGGGGGGGGGAGGGGGGCTCTACAAAGGTGGACTGTTCATATGCCTGGAGTTTAGGACACAGATCACTCTGTGCTCGGGAGGGGGGGGAGGGGGGCTCTACAAAGGTGGACTGTTCATATGCCTGGAGTTTAGGACACAGATCACTCTGTACTCAGGAGGGGGGGGAGGGGGGCTCTACAAAGGTGGACTGTTCATACGCCTGGAGTTTAGGACACAGATCACTCTGTGCTCGGGAGGGGGGGGGGAGGGGAGCTCTACAAAGGTGGACTGTTCATATGCCTGGAGTTTAGGACACAGATCACTCTGTACTCGGGAGGGGGGGGGAGGGGGGCTCTACAAAGGTGGACTGTTCATATGCCTGGAGTTTAGGACACAGATCACTCTGTGCTCGGGAGGGGGGGGGGAGGGGGGCTCTACAAAGGTGGACTGTTCATATGCCTGGAGTTTAGGACACAGATCACTCTGTGCTCGGGAGGGGGGGGGGAGGGGGGCTCTACAAAGGTGGACTGTTCATATGCCTGGAGTTTAGGACACAGATCACTCTGTACTCAGGAGGGGGGGGAGGGGGGCTCTACAAAGGTGGACTGTTCATATGCCTGGAGTTTAGGACACAGATCACTCTGTACTCGGGAGGGGGGGGGGAGGGGGGCTCTACAAAGGTGGACTGTTCATATGCCTGGAGTTGGTCCTTAAAGATCAGTAAAAGGATCTCACCTCCTGATCTCCGCCCTGAATTATATTATTATAATATATATATTTATTACACACACTATATTATCAAAAGTATTGGGACGCCTTCCTGTACACACACATGAACTTTAATGACATCCCAGTCTTAGTCCGGAGGGTTCAATATTGAGTTGGCTCCGCCCTTTGCAGCTATAACAGCTTCACCTCTTCTGGGAAGGATGTCCACAAGGTTTAGGAGGGTGTCTATGGGAATGTTTGACCATTCTTCCAGAAGAGCATTTGCGAGGTCAGGCACTGATGTTGGATGAGAAGGTCTGGCTCACAGTCTCCACTCTAATTCATTCCAAAGGTGTTCTATCGGGTAGAGGTCAGGACTTTGTGCACTGGTCCAAATCATTTAGTGGGGGGGGATTATGGTGTGTGTGGGGGGGGTTTATGATGGAGGGGGGATTATGGTGTGGGGGGGGGGGTGTGGGGATTATGATGGAGGGGGGATTATGGTGGGGGGAGGGGGGATTATAGTGTGGGGGTGTTTCTCAGGGGTTGGGCTTGGCCCCTTAGTTCCAGTGAAGGGAACACTTAAGGTGCCAGCATACCAAGACATTTTGGATAATTTCATGCTCCCAACTTTGTGGGAGGAGTTTGGGGACGGCCCCTTCCTGTTCCAACATGACTGCCCACCAGTGTACAAAGCAAGGTCCATAAAGACATGGATGAGGGAGTTTGGGGTGGAGGAACTTGACTGGCCTGCACAGAGTCCTGACCTCAAGCCCATAGAACACCTTTGGGATGAATGAGAGCGGAGACTGAGAGCCAGGCCTTCTCATCCAACATCAGTGCCTGACCTCACAAATGCTCTTCTGGAAGAATGGTCAAACATTCCCATAGACACCCTCCTAAACCTTGTGGACGGCCTTCCCAGAAGAGTTGAAGCTGTTATAGCTGCAAAGGGGAGGGGCCAACTCAATACTGAACCCTCCGGACTAAGACTGGGATGCCATTAAAGTTTGTGTGTGTAAAGGGGGGGGACCAATACTTTTGGTAATATTGTTTAGATTCAGGGATCGCCCCTCCTGATCTATCACTTCTATACATTATAGGGGTATATAGAAGGATCTCTCTGCTCTGAATGAACTCTTGGGGGGGGGGGGGGGGGGGGGAGTATTCTGCATGTCTGGTAAATCACTCATTCTTTGCTGTATATGAACTATATGGCTTGCTGTGCCTTCTATGTTATTCTGCTCCTCAGCCACTGGAGGGCAGTAGAGTCCTTGCTATGTATAGTCACGGAGATGTGTGGAGCCCAGGTCAGGGAGAGAATTACATGACTGGGTGACACCTCATTACTGTGTACACAGTTCATGTGCTGCCAGCATTCCACATGTGGGGGGAGAAGAAGAGTGGAATTACAGAGTATATGGACAAGGATTACACCTTACATTGTACCTCAGTGGAGTATTTGCTGTGCCCCGGGGTATTGGGTAAGATGATGCTTCTTTCATTACAACAAAGTCTTGTTGGGGCAGCGGACTCCTTTTTACACCGTCCTTATCCACGCACGTCTCCATTGAGGTCCATTGAGCTCCTTGGTGAAAAGTTCTGTTGAGGTTTGATATGAGATCAGTGCAGATGAATGAACAGCATCACTGCCCGTGTCTCGAAGCTTCTAAGGCTGATATCACCGGTATAAGAGGCGCGTGAACGGCTTTGTTCAAGCATTTAAAGTCCTATTCAGCTCTGGTTTCTAAAAGATGTATTACAAATCCATAATGGTGCTGATTGCCACTTTAAGCAAGCTACTAGCAGGCTTCAACACTACTTGAAGCTTTTTGAAAGCCTGCTAACAAGCATCAACAAAGCTTACTAAATGCTCTGAAAGTGCTTTGTCAAAGCTTGCCGTTCACACTGCTCTTACACAGGCCTTATAGTCCATCTTTAGATCTCACAATACTCTAATGCCCTGTACACACGATCGGACATTCCGACAACAAAATCCATGGATTTTTTACGACGAACGTTGGCTCAAACTTGTTTTGCATACACACGGTAACAAAGTTGTCAGAAAATCCGATCGTTCTGAAAGCGGTGACGTAAAGCACGTACGTCGGGACTATAAACGGGGCAGTGGCCAATAGCTTTTGTCTCTTCATTTAGTCTGAGCATGCGTGGCACTTTGTGCATCGGAATTGTCCACACGCGGTCGGAATTTACGCGAACGGATTTTGTTGTCGGCAAATTTTATAGCCTGCTCTCAATCTTTGTGTGTCGGAAATTCCAATGGAAAAAGTCCGATGGAGCCCACACACAGTCGGAATTTCCGACAACAAGCTCCGATCGCACATATTCCGTCGGAAAGTCCAACCGTGTGTACGAGGCATTAGACTTGCTTGTTTCATTTCTACATAAGTATTATTTATTTAATTACGTAATCCTTTTTTTTTTTTTTCCATAGTATATTTAGAACTTGAAGAATATGCTTTTAATAAGGTATATTTTTACATTTTATCAGAGATGGCCATATGGGCCCACATCATCCGCCAGGGTGACCTTCAGTACTTATTTAACCAGCTGGTTGGTGGGAGCCTCTCTAGTGCTATAGCTACTGGTCTCAGGGCCTGACCATGACAAAATTGTTTTCTGGAGGGTAAAGGGTGTAATTAGAAAGGTAGAGGGAAGATCGGAAGCAGAGTATTATCTGGACGGTATGATATCCCGGTGGAGGTGTAATTTGGAGGGTAGAGGGAAGGTCGGGAGCCAAGTTTTTTGTTTGGAAGGTACAATATCCCAGTGGTGGGTGTAATTTTGAAGGTAGAGGGGAGGTTGGGGGTGGAGTATATTCTGGAGGGTATGATATCCTGTTGGTGGGTGTAATTAGGAAGGTAGAGGGAAGGTTGGGGGTGGAGTATATTCTGGAGGGTATGATATCCTGTTGGTGGGTGTAATTAGGAAGGTAGAGGGGAGGTTGGGGGTGGAGTATATTCTGGAGGGTATGATATCCTGTTGGTGGGTGAAATTAGGAAGGTAGAGGGGAGGTTGGGGGTGGAGTATATTCTGGAGGGTATGATCTCCTGGTGGTGGGTGTAATTAGGAAGGTAGAGGGAAGGTTGGGGGTGGAGTATATTCTGGAAGGTATGATATCCTGTTGGTGGGTGTAATTAGGAAGGTAGAGGGAAGGTTGGGGGTGGAGTATATTCTGGAGGGTATGATATCCTGTTGGTGGGTGTAATTAGGAAGGTAGAGAGAAGGTCGGGGGTGGAGTATATTCTGGAGTGTATGATATCCTGTTGGTGGGTGTAATTAGGAAGGTAGAGGGAAGGTTGGGGGTGGAGTATATTCTGGAGGGTATGATATCCTGGTGGTGGGTGTAATTAGGAAGGTAGAGGGAAGGTCGGGGGACAGAGTATTTTCTGGAGTGTATGATATCCTGGTGGTGGGTGTAATTAGGAAGGTAGAGGGGAGGTTGGGGGTGGAGTATATTCTGAAGGGTATGATATCCTGTTGGTGGGTGTAATTAGGAAGGTAGAGGGGAGGTTGGGGGTGGAGTATATTCTGGAGGGTATGATATCCTGTTGGTGGGTGAAATTAGGAAGGTAGAGGGAAGGTTGGGGGTGGAGTATATTCTGGAGGGTATGATATCCTGTTGGTGGGTGTAATTAGGAAGGTAGAGGGGAGGTTGGGGGTGTAGTATATTCTGGAGGGTATGATATCCTGTTGGTGGGTGTAATTAGGAAGGTAGAGGGGAGGTTGGGGGTGGAGTATATTATGGAGGGTATGATATCCTGGTGGTGGGTGTAATTAGGAAGGTAGAGGGAAGGTTGGGGGTGGAGTATATTCTGGAGGGTATGATATCCTGGTGGTGGGTGAAATTAGGAAGGTAGAGGGGAGGTTGGGGGTGGAGTATATTCTGAAGGGTATGATATCCTGTTGGTGGGTGTAATTAGGAAGGTAGAGAGAAGGTTGGGGGTGGAGTATATTCTGGAGGGTATGATATCCTGTTGGTGGGTGTAATTAGGAAGGTAGAGGGGAGGTTGGGGATGGAGTATATTCTGGAGGGTATGATATCCTGTTGGTGGGTGTAATTAGGAAGGTAGAGGGAAGGTTGGGGGTGGAGTATATTCTGGAGGGTATGATATCCTGGTGGTGGGTGAAATTAGGAAGGTAGAGGGGAGGTTGGGGGTGGAGTATAGTCTGAAGGGTATGATATCCTGGTGGTGGGTGTAATTAGGAAGGTAGAGGGGAGGTTGGGGGTGGAGTATATTCTGGAGGGTATGATATCCTGTTGGTGGGTGTAATTAGGAAGGTAGAGGGAAGGTTGGGGGTGGAGTATATTCTGGAAGGTATTATATCCTGTTGTTGGGTGTAATTAGGAAGGTAGAGGGAAGGTTGGGGGTCGAATATATTATGGAGGGTATGATATCCTGGTGGTGGGTGTAATTAGGAAGGTAGAGGGAAGGTCGGGGGTGGAGTATATTCTGAAGGGTATGATCTCCTGGTGGTGGGTGTAATTAGGAAGGTAGAGGGAAGGTTGGGGGTGGAGTATATTCTGGAGGGTATGATATCCTGGTGGTGGGTGTAATTAGGAAGGTAGAGGGAAGGTTGGGGGTGGAGTATATTCTGGAGGGTATGATATCCTGTTGGTGGGTGTAATTAGGAAGGTAGAGGGGAGGTTGGGGGTGGAGTATATTCTGAAGGGTATGATATCCTGTTGGTGGGTGTAATTAGGAAGGTAGAGGGAAGGTTGGGGGTGGAGTATATTCTGGAGGGTATGATATCCTGTTGGTGGGTGTAATTAGGAAGGTAGAGAGAAGGTCGGGGGTGGAGTATATTCTGGAGGGTATGATATCCTGTTGGTGGGTGTAATTAGGAAGGTAGAGGGAAGGTTGGGGGTGGAGTATATTCTGGAGGGTATGATATCCTGGTGGTGGGTGTAATTAGGAAGGTAGAGGGGAGGTTGGGGGTGGAGTATATTCTGGAGGGTATGATATCCTGTTGGTGGGTGTAATTAGGAAGGTAGAGAGAAGGTCGGGGGTGGAGTATATTCTGGAGGGTATGATATCCTGGTGGTGGGTGTAATTAGGAAGGTAGAGGGAAGGTTGGGGGTGGAGTATATTCTGGAAGGTATGATATCCTGGTGGTGGGTGTAATTAGGAAGGTAGAGGGGAGGTTGGGGGTGGAGTATATTCTGGAGGGTATGATATCCTGGTGGTGGGTGTAATTAGGAAGGTAGAGGGGAGGTTGGGGGTGAAGTATATTCTGGAGGGTATGATATCCTGTTGGTGGGTGTAATTAGGAAGGTAGAGGGGAGGTTGGGGGTGGAGTATATTCTGGAGGGTATGATATCCTGTTGGTTGGTGTAATTAGGAAGGTAGAGGGGAGGTTGGGGGTGGAGTATATTCTGGAGGGTATGATCTCCTGGTGGTGGGTGTAATTAGGAAGGTAGAGGGGAGGTTGGGGGTGGAGTATATTCTGGAAGGTATGATCTCTTGGTGGTGGGTGTAATTAGGAAGGTAGAGGGGAGGTTGGGGGTGGAGTATATTCTGGAGGGTATGATATCCTGGTGGTGGGTGTAATTAGGAAGGTAGAGGGGAGGTTGGGGGTGGAGTATATTCTGAAGGGTATGATCTCCTGGTGGTGGGTGTAATTAGGAAGGTAGAGGGGAGGTTGGGGGTGGAGTATATTCTGGAAGGTATGATATCCTGGTGGTGGGTGTAATTAGGAAGGTAGAGGGGAGGTTGGGGGTGGAGTATATTCTGGAAGGTATGATATCCTGTTGGTGGGTGTAATTAGGAAGGTAGAGGGGAGGTTGGGGGTGGAGTATATTCTGGAAGGTATGATATCCTGTTGGTGGGTGTAATTAGGAAGGTAGAGGGGAGGTTGGGGGTGGAGTATATTCTGGAGGGTATGATATCCTGTTGGTGGGTGTAATTAGGAAGGTAGAGGGAAGGTTGGGGGTGGAGTATATTCTGGAGGGTATGATATCCTGTTGGTGGGTGTAATTAGGAAGGTAGAGAGAAGGTCGGGGGTGGAGTATATTCTGGAGGGTATGATATCCTGGTGGTGGGTGTAATTAGGAAGGTAGAGGGAAGGTTGGGGGTGGAGTATATTCTGGAAGGTATGATATCCTGGTGGTGGGTGTAATTAGGAAGGTAGAGGGGAGGTTGGGGGTGGAGTATATTCTGGAGGGTATGATATCCTGGTGGTGGGTGTAATTAGGAAGGTAGAGGGGAGGTTGGGGGTGGAGTATATTCTGAAGGGTATGATCTCCTGGTGGTGGGTGTAATTAGGAAGGTAGAGGGGAGGTTGGGGGTGGAGTATATTCTGGAAGGTATGATCTCTTGGTGGTGGGTGTAATTAGGAAGGTAGAGGGGAGGTTGGGGGTGGAGTATATTCTGGAGGGTATGATATCCTGGTGGTGGGTGTAATTAGGAAGGTAGAGGGGAGGTTGGGGGTGGAGTATATTCTGAAGGGTATGATCTCCTGGTGGTGGGTGTAATTAGGAAGGTAGAGGGGAGGTTGGGGGTGGAGTATATTCTGGAAGGTATGATATCCTGGTGGTGGGTGTAATTAGGAAGGTAGAGGGGAGGTTGGGGGTGGAGTATATTCTGGAAGGTATGATATCCTGTTGGTGGGTGTAATTAGGAAGGTAGAGGGGAGGTTGGGGGTGGAGTATATTCTGGAAGGTATGATATCCTGTTGGTGGGTGTAATTAGGAAGGTAGAGGGGAGGTTGGGGGTGGAGTATATTCTGGAGGGTATGATATTCTGGTGGTGGGTGTAATTAGGAAGGTAGAGGGGAGGTTGGGGGTGGAGTATATTCTGGAGGGTATGATATCCTGTTGGTGGGTGAAATTAGGAAGGTAGAGGGGAGGTTGGGGGTGGAGTATATTCTGGAGGGTATGATATCCTGGTGGTGGGTGTAATTAGGAAGGTAAAGGGGAGGTTGGGGGTGAAGTATATTCTGGAGGGTATGATATCCTGTTGGTGGGTGTAATTAGGAAGGTAGAGGGGAGGTTGGGGGTGGAGTATATTCTGGAGGGTATGATCTCCTGGTGGTGGGTGTAATTAGGAAGGTAGAGGGGAGGTTGGGGGTGAAGTATTTTCTGGAGGGTATGATATCCTGGTGGTGGGTGTAATTAGGAAGGTAGAGGGGAGGTTGGGGGTGGAGTATATTCTGGAGGGTATGATATCCTGGTGGTGGGTGTAATTAGGAAGGTAAAGGGGAGGTTGGGGGTGAAGTATATTCTGGAGGGTATGATATCCTGTTGGTGGGTGTAATTAGGAAGGTAGAGGGGAGGTTGGGGGTGGAGTATATTCTGAAGGGTATGATCTCCTGGTGGTGGGTGTAATTAGGAAGGTAGAGGGGAGGTTGGGGGTGGAGTATAATCTGGAGGGTATGATATCCTGTTGGTGGGTGAAATTAGGAAGGTAGAGGGGAGGTTGGGGGTGGAGTATATTCTGGGGGGTATGATATCCTGTTGGTGGGTGTAATTAGGAAGGTAGAGGGGAGGTTGGGGTGGAGTATATTCTGGAGGGTATGATATCCTGTTGGTGGGTGTAATTAGGAAGGTAGAGGGGAGGTTGGGGGTGAAGTATATTCTGGAAGGTATGATATCCTGTTGGTGGGTGTAATTAGGAAGGTAGAGGGGAGGTTGGGGGTGGAGTATATTCTGGAGGGTATGATATCCTGGTGGTGGGTGTAATTAGGAAGGTAGAGGGGAGGTTGGGGGTGGAGTATATTCTGAAGGGTATGATATCCTGTTGGTTGGTGTAATTAGGAAGGTAGAGGGGAGGTTGGGGGTGAAGTATATTCTGGAGGGTATGATATCCTGTTGGTGGGTGAAATTAGGAAGGTAGAGGGGAGGTTGGGGGTGGAGTATATTCTGGAAGGTATGATATACTGGTGGTGGGTGTAATTAGGAAGGTAGAGGGGAGGTTGGGGGTGGAGTATATTCTGAAGGGTATGATATCCTGGTGGTGGGTGTAATTAGGAATGTAGAGGGAATTTAGGGAGCAGAGTATATTCTGGAGGGTATGATATCCTGTTGGGTATAATTAGGAAGGTTGGGGGTGGAGTATATTCTGGAAGGTATGATATCCTGTTGGTAGGTGTAATTAGGAAGGTAGAGGGGAGGTTGGGGGTGGAGTATATTATGGAGGGTATGATATTCTGTTGGTGGGTATAATTAGGAAGGTTGGGGATGGAGTATATTCTGGAGGGTATGATATCCTGTTGGTGGGTGTAATTAGGAAGGTAGAGGGGAGGTTGGGTGGAGTATATTCTGGAGGGTATGATATCCTGTTGGTGGGTGTAATTAGGAAGGTAGAGGTGAGGTTGGGGGTGGAGTATATTCTGGAGGGTCTGATATCCTGGTGGTGGGTGTAATTAGGAATGTAGAGGGAATTTAGGGAGCAGAGTATATTCTGGAGGGTATGATATCCTGGTGGTGGGTGTAATTAGGAAGGTAGAGGGGAGGTTGGGGGTGAAGTATATTCTGGAGGGTATGATATCCTGTTGGTGGGTGTAATTAGGAAGGTAGAGGGGAGGTTGGGGGTGGAATATATTCTGGAGGGTATGATATCCTGGTGGTGGGTGTAATTAGGAAGGTAAAGGGGAGGTTGGGGGTGAAGTATATTCTGGAGGGTATGATATCCTGTTGGTGGGTGTAATTAGGAAGGTAGAGGGGAGGTTGGGGGTGGAGTATATTCTGAAGGGTATGATCTCCTGGTGGTGGGTGTAATTAGGAAGGTAGAGGGGAGGTTGGGGGTGGAGTATATTCTGGAGGGTATGATATCCTGTTGGTGGGTGTAATTAGGAAGGTAGAGGGGAGGTTGGGGGTGGAGTATATTCTGGAGGGTATGATATCCTGTTGGTGGGTGTAATTAGGAAGGTAGAGGGGAGGTTGGGGTGGAGTATATTCTGGAGGGTATAATATCCTGTTGGTGGGTGTAATTAGGAAGGTAGAGGGGAGGTTGGGGGTGGAGTATATTCTGGTGGGTATGATATCCTGGGGGTGGGTGTAATTAAGCAGGTAGAGGGAAGGTCGGGGGGCAGAGCATTTCTGGTGGGTATGATATCCTGGGGGTGGGTGTAATTAAGCAGGTAGAGGGAAGGTCGAGGGGGCAGAGTATTTCTAGTGGGTATGATATCCTGGGGGTGGGTGTAATTAAGCAGGTAGAGGGAGGGTCGAGGGGGCAGAATATTTCTGGTGGGTATGATATCCTGGGGGTGGGTGTAATTAAGCAGGTAGAGGGAAGGTCGAGGGGGCAGAGTATTTCTGGTGGGTATGATATCCTAGGGGTGGGTGTAATTTAGAAGCCTTCTACTTTGTGGAGACTCCAGTTGTCCACCATTGCTAGCACCAGTGTTGCCAACCGCCCGTTAATTTATGCGCAGCCCGTAAAAATCACCCCATTTTTGGGGCGCCCGTGAATGCCCGTTACGGGCAGCCGGTGCCCGTAAAAAAGATGGCTGCGGGCCGGCCATGCAACTGCGCATGCGCCGTTCCGAAGCCTGCAGGACTCGGGAAAGATCGTACAAGCTCGGCAGGCCGGCGTTCTTCAGTTCTCCGCGGTTCAGCGGGGGGAGCAGGAGGAGCCATGTTACTGGGCCCGGCCACGGCAGGACATTACGGGGGGGGGGGGGTTGAAGCCGGCCCGGTGGAGATGAAAGGGTCACAGTGAGTGACAGAAGTGACAGCCTCTGACCATCTCCTGTGACCTGTGCCCGCAGCCTCTGACCATCTCCTGTGCCCGCAGCCTCTGACCATCTCCTGTGACCTGTGCCCGCAGCCTCTGACCATCTCCTGTGCCCGCAGCCTCTGACCATCTCCTGTGCCCGCAGCCTCTGACCATCTCCTGTGCCCGCAGCCTCTGACCATCTCCTGTGCCCGC
Organism: Lithobates septentrionalis; assembly: GCA_037952835.1. Taxonomy (NCBI): domain Eukaryota; kingdom Metazoa; phylum Chordata; class Amphibia; order Anura; family Ranidae; genus Lithobates; species Lithobates septentrionalis. The sequence goes on along the minus strand of JBBDGP010004097.1, from coordinate 385,356 downwards.
AGCCTCTGACCATCTCCTGTGCCCGCAGCCTCTGACCATCTCCTGTGCCCTCAGCCTCTGACCATCTCCTGTGCCCGCAGCCTCTGACCATCTCCTGTGCCCGCAGCCTCTGACCATCTCCTGTGCCCGCAGCCTCTGACCATCTCCTGTGCCCGCAGCCTCTGACCATCTCCTGTGCCCGCAGCCTCTGACCATCTCCTGCCCGCAGCCTCTGACCATCTCCTGCCCGCAGCCTCTGACCATCTCCTGCCCGCAGCCTCTGACCATCTCCTGCCCGCAGCCTCTGACCATCTCCTGTGCCCGCAGCCTCTGACCATCTCCTGTGCCCGCAGCCTCTGACCATCTCCTGCCCGCAGCCTCTGACCATCTCCTGTGCCCACAGCCTCTGACCATCTCCTGTGCCCACAGCCTCTGACCATCTCCTGTGCCCACAGCCTCTGACCATCTCCTGTGCCCACAGCCTCTGACCATCTCCTGCCCTGTGCCCACAGCCTCTGACCATCTGCTGCCCGCAGCCTCTGACCATCTCCTGCCCACAGCCTCTGACCATCTCCTGCCCGCAGCCTCTGACCATCTCCTGTGCCCGCAGCCTCTGACCATCTGCTGCCCGCAGCCTCTGACCATCTGCTGCCCGCAGCCTCTGACCATCTGCTGCCCGCAGCCTCTGACCATCTGCTGCCCGCAGCCTCTGACCATCTCCTGCCCGCAGCCTCTGACCATCTCCTGCCCGCAGCCTCTGACCATCTCCTGCCCGCAGCCTCTGACCATCTCCTGCCCGCAGCCTCTGACCATCTCCTGCCCAGTGCCCGCAGCCTCTGACCATCTGCTGCCCGCAGCCTCTGACCATCTGCTGCCCGCAGCCTCTGACCATCTGCTGCCCGCAGCCTCTGACCATCTGCTGCCCGCAGCCTCTGACCATCTGCTGCCCGCAGCCTCTGACCATCTGCTGCCCGCAGCCTCTGACCATCTGCTGCCCGCAGCCTCTGACCATCTGCTGCCCGCAGCCTCTGACCTATTCCTACATCATGTCTGCAGTCTCTGAGGGGGAGTCGGGAAAGGAGTCAGTAGTGGGAGCGCCGCCGGGATCATGGGGTCACGGGAGAAGTCAGACGTGAGTGGACTGTGGAGAGGAGACCATAGGAAAACCAGAACCACCAAGCTGGAGCCATCCGACTGAGCCCTGCATGATGCACCTGAGGGGAGGTCAGTGACAGCACCGCCAGGCCAGTCTGGGGGGGTTGCTGATGTAAGGGGGGAGTGAATACAATAATGTAAGGGGCACTGATATAAAGGTTTCCCCCTAAATTAGTAACTCCCCTTACCTTAGTGTATTCACTCTGCGGAAGGTGGTCTCTGGTCACCAGAGTGCCCCCCACATCAGAGTTCCTGGCATTCCCCCTTTACATCAAAGTCTGCAGGATTGCCCCTTATGCCGCGTACACACGGTCGTACTTTTCGTCTACAAAAGTCGGACAGCCTGTCCGACAGACTTCCGGCAGACTTTCGGTGGACTTGCGGCGGACTTGCGGCCTACTTTCTAACGAACGGACTTGCCTACACACGACCACACAAAAGTCTAACGGATTCGTACGTGATGACGTACACCGGACTAAAATAAGGAAGTTCATAGCCAGTAGCCAATAGGTGCCCTAGCGTGGCTTTTTGTCCGTCGGACTAGCACACAGACGAGCGGATTTCGGGGTCCGTCGTAGTTACGAAGTAAAGTTTTAAAACATGTTTCAAATCTAAAGTACGTCGGATTTGAGGCTAAAAAAGTCAGTTGAAAGTCCGGAGAAGCCCACACACGATCGGATTACCAGCCAGCTTTAGTCCATCAGCGTCCGTTGGACTTTTGTAGACGAAAAGTAGGACCGTGTGTACGCGGCATAACAGTGCAAAGGGGAACGCAATCTGCAGACCCTGATGTAATTGGGAACTCTGATGTAAAGGGAACACAGTGGACTCTGATATAAGGTGGTCTCTGGTCACCAGAGCCTCCCCTTACATCAGAGTTCCCCCTTAGATCATGATCTGCAGCGTTCCCCTTTACATAAGAGTTCCCTTTCACTGTAAGGGGGATCCCTGCAGACTCTGATGTAAGGAGGGAACCCAGTGCTAGCCGGGTTATAGTAACCTGACCTTCATGTCAATGGAGAAATATGTGTTTTGACTTTTGTTTAGCTTAAACACATTGCTAATAGCATTAGCTATATGTTTATAGTTCAAATATGTATCTTTGCACTGTTTAGCACTGAAAATAGTAATTGTAGGTAATTTTTGGCAGCGCCAGTAAAAAATGCCGATCTGCCAGTAATTTTCATGATTTTTGCCAGCAAAAGAAGTAGTGCCGTTTGTAAATGTTGTCATCCTGCCAGTAAATTTCACTTCAGGGGGTTGGCAACACTGGCTAGCACTGGTGATTCATTTATGAGGCAGTCGGAAGGAGCCTTGTGTTGGGTAGTAGAATGTTTCCCTGTAAAGGTCTATGGGGAAGTCCCGGTTCTATTTATACTTCCATCATTCTTCTGTACACGAAAGTCTAAGGACCAGTCTTTCCAGTTGGGTTGGTATGCGCTCAGAGCTCGATTAAGCTGGTTACACACTATACAATTTTCTTTAGATTTACCAAAACCATATAATATGAGGTCAAAGCGATCAGGCAGGCCCTTTCACTACATGGTTTTGGTAAATCTAAAGGAAATCAAACAACAAAAGGTTGTATAGTGTGTATCCAGCTTTAGAATACAGAGGTTCCTGGTGTAGGGGGTGTGTCTCATCCATGACTCTCATCATTGTATTCTGGAAGGAGGTGAAGATGGACGTACGGTCCAATGACACAATAAAAGTAAAACGTTGCAACTTCCCAGCGATTGTACCCGGCTCTCCTTAGTACTGCCCCCTCTGGCCATCGATTTATCACACACACATTTTTTACTTGTTATTTTTATTTTAAGAGGTTTGTGTTACAAACTCACAATAAATAAAAAAAAAAATCTATTTAACAACAATAAATGAAATGAAAGTCATGAGTACTGACTATACCCTGTGACAATAGACATAGATGCACATACACACTGACAAACACACTGGGATTATATGAGTCCATCGATCGATACACACTGATTCACTCCTGGCTGTGCGCCTCACAACAACATTGCGTTCTACGAGTTCAGTATACAAACAATGGCATTACAGTACATTGAACGGAGGAGGGGAGATGGCTGACGATTGGGTCTTGTGAAATCCAGGAACTGACAAAGCGATTGCACGTCAGGCTGTTTCACCATGAAATCTCTCTTATCATGATATGCGGGTTCAGCATGAGGAAACATGATTACTGCTTCATGGGAACGAATGTTCCCTCATCAGTCATAAAGCCTAGAAGCATTCATAGCGGGAGAACGAATGTTCCCTCATCGGTCATAAAGCCTAGAAGCCTTCATAGCAGGAGAACGAATGTTCCCTCATCAGTCACAGAGCCTAGAAGCCTTCATAGCAGGAGAACGAATGTTCCCTCATCAGTCACAGAGCCTAGAAGCCTTCATAGCAGGAGAACGAATGTTCCCTCATCAGTCACAGAGCCTAGAAGCCTTCATAGCAGGAGAACGAATGTTCCCTCATCAGTCACAGAGCCTAGAAGCCTTCATAGCAGGAGAACGAATGTTCCCTCATCGGTCACAGAGTCTAGAAGCCTTCATAGCAGGAGAACGAATGTTCCCTCATCGGTCACAGAGTCTAGAAGCCTTCATAGCGGGAGAACGAATGTTCCCTCATCGGTCACAGAGTCTAGAAGCCTTCATAGCAGGAGAACGAATGTTCCCTCATCAGTCACAGAGCCTAGAAGCCTTCATAGCAGGAGAACGAATGTTCCCTCATCGGTCACAGAGTCTAGAAGCCTTCATAGCAGGAGAACGAATGTTCCCTCATCGGTCACAGAGTCTAGAAGCCTTCATAGCTGGAGAACAAATGTTCCCTCATCGGTCATAAAGCCTAGAAGCCTTCATAGCAGGAGAACGAATGTTCCCTCATCGGTCATAAAGCCTAGAAGCCTTCATAGCAGGAGAACGAATGTTCCCTCATCAGTCACAGAGTCTAGAAGCCTTCATAGCAGGAGAACGAATGTTCCCTCATCGGTCACAGAGTCTAGAAGCTTTTATAGCAGGAGAACGAATGTTCCCTCATTGGTCATAAAGCCTAGAAGCCTTCATAGCAGGAGAACGAATGTTCCCTCATCGGTCATAAAGCCTAGAAGTCTTCATAGCAGGAGAACGAATGTTCCCTTATCGGTCACAGAGTCTAGAAGCCTTCATAGCAGGAGAACGAATGTTCCCTCATCGGTCACAGAGTCTAGAAGCCTTCATAGCAGGAGAACGAATGTTCCCTCATCGGTCATAAAGCCTAGAAGTCTTCATAGCAGGAGAACGAATGTTCCCTCATCGGTCATAAAGCCTAGAAGCTTTTATAGCAGGAGAACGAATGTTCCCTCATCAGTCACAGAGTCTAGAAGCCTTCATAGCAGGAGAACGAATGTTCCCTCATCGGTCACAGAGCCTAGAACCCTTCATAGCAGGAAGATGAATGTTCCCACATTGGTCACAGAGGCTCACTGCTCTGCGGGAGGTTTGTCAGTACGAGGAGTGCGGCCTCCGTGGTGACCCCGCAGCCATCTTGTATATATGTACACAGAGGAGAATTCACGTCCATCTCATTGGGGAATGGTCTATACTGACCTTGTCATACAAACATAAGAAGATCATCAAAAACAATAAAAAGCATTACATTAATAAAAGCTACAACTAAAAAAATTGACCTCTACGTTTGTTGACTTACTGTGCAAAAACCACATGTGACTAAAATATTAATATTTACAGTACAGCATCAGGTATACTTACACCTGTCTAATAATACCATCCAAAAAAAAATAGATATATTTATATATATACCTATAAATATATATATATATAAATATCTTATACACTATACAAAGAAATGTGTCTCTGCCTGTGGCTAAATCAGGAAGGCAAGCCCAAAGCACAGGGAGAGGAATTGCTAAGGAGAAGGCTGACAATGGAAATAATATAACGTCATGAAATACGGGAATGGGAACTCGGGAAATCTTGACCTGCCTCTTGACCCACACCAGACCGATAAAAGAGGACTATCACTATCAGGAGGCCTAGGATGAGGTCAGCAGAACCGTAATATAAGGCAGGGTTTGTCTACCTCCATGTGGCTGAGGACATGTGGAAGGGGCGCTCTGCAGGGTCACAGCCATCGTAAAGTATTCAGTGCTGCTGCTTACAACCCCCCAGCGCCAAGGGGGAGCCGCCTTCCAATGTCCTGTACTAGTTAGTGCTGGCTGACCTCTCCCCACCGCCCAGCAGTGTAGAGAAGAGTCATCAGTGCAGTCCATCGACCACCCTCCCCTCACCTGAGGACAAGCGGAATCTCGGCATCGCCCCTCGTGCCATGCCGATCTGACTGCTGGGCGAAGCCACTGATCACATGAAGGAGTGTTTTGTACCTGGCAAACGTTACACATAAATGGAATGGCAAATCTCCACATCTGTACCATCAAAGCCTGCTTTGGATCATTTGTAGAATGATGAGACTGTTGTGGAGAGAAAGAGCTGTGAACTGACTATGTAAATCTTTAGGGCAAACAGAGAGCTGGAAGGACTAGGCACTGCGATTGCTGAAAGACAGACATGTTCTGTACATTGCAGGTGTGAATATACATACATTGCATCAGTGCTGGTCCCGTTCTGAGATCAGGCATTAGAATAAACCTTCTCCTAGATTACATCCTTTTCAATGTCTCCACCAGACCTTCTCCCAGATCACATCCTTCTCAATATTTCTCCACCACTAGCCAGTGTTAGGAAAGTATCTGTAGCCCAATAATTGCTGTAGATCATGTTCTTCTCCTTCCCTCAACAGTCACAGAAAAGTTAAAAAAAAAATGCTACTACAGTACGTAAACAGAGTCCATGTTGGGTGAAGGACACCCCACTCCCTGCCTAGTGTTGCTGGCCCTATATCTCATTCTATAAAACATTCTGTTAGGAAAGAAGATCTTTGTGCTTTCCTTTCCTTTCTCCTTCATCTACCCACCTTAGGCCAGTACAAATGCCAAGAACACTAGATCTACCCTGTGGTTATTCAGAAGGTTTGAAATGCAGTGAGCAGGATTGTTTGAAGAATGGTTTTCTGCCTAGCTGTGCCTCCCTGAGGTGCTGGCAAAGATTTCAGGTGGAGGCCTTGTTATGCTGAACATAAACTAAACTGAGGAGCCTTTCCCTCTCACTCTTCTCACCCCAGGTCCCCCTGCACCGCCAGTAATCTATTGGCAGACTGGACACAGGAAGAGAAGGAGAGGGAAATGCCCAGAGGTAGGTGTTGCAGGTGAAGGGTTACACTTGAGAATCCCCCAGACTGTGTAATTCTTCTGGAGAAGTTTGTTTATCCGTGTTTCTTTCACCACCAGCCTGCCTGAATTCCGAGGCGATCTCATCAAAGGTCCGTCCTTTGGTCTCTGGCACTTTGAAGAAGGTGAAGATGAAGAAGAAGATGAGCAGCACAGTAAATATAATGAAGACGTAGGCACCAGTGAGTTTCTGCAATGGAAAGCAAAGCTGGTTAGAAGAATGTCCTTGGAATACATTGACCTTCTCATGTTCACTGACCATCGTAATGGAAGCCAAGTTGTAAGTCACTCACCTCTACATACTGGAAGCACATTCCCACAATGAAATTTGATGTCCAGTTGGAAAGTCCAGCAACGGCAATAGCTGCAGGTCGGGGACCTTGGCTGAACAGTTCTGCCACAATAAACCATGGGATGGGACCGGGTCCAATTTCAAAGAATGCCACAAAGCCGAAGATGGCTACTATGCTGAGGTAGGACATCCCTGACACACTGTCCTATAGAAGACAAATGAGAGGGGATTAGTCCTGTGCTTGTACAGTGCTGAGAATAGCTGTGTCAGTGAGGGGTTTCCATCCAACTAAATATAGCGCCTATAAGCAGGCCAGGAACCGCTCTACACCGCTTACCAAAACTACAACATAGACGTTTGCCTGGAATTATACATTACTATTCCGGTTTGTATTAATGCAAAGGACACTTACCAGCAACGCCATGGCAATGGTCATCAGTATCGCACATCCAGCCATGCCCGCCAGTCCGATGAGATGCAGTGTGCGACGGCCGGCTCTCTCCACCACAAACAACTGCAAGACAAAGGAAACCTCATCGTTCATTTTATTCACTTCCGGGCCCACAAATATATTCTCTGATATCAGATTATTTCTCAGTATATCTAACTTCCACAAAGATTACAAATCATCATAGAAACAGAAGAGTGACGGCAGAACAAAGACCAAGGGGTCCATCCAGTCTGCCCATTTTTTTTTTTTTTTTTTTTATTCATATAAAAAAAAATACCGTATTTATATTGTATAACGCGCGCTTTTTTCCCCCTGAAAATCGGATGGAAATCGTGTGTGCGTGTTATACGCCGCTTCCTGCTGCCTCGGAGTGGAAAGAGGGAACGAGCGCCGCTGGATTACACACAGTCGCGATCTCCTATGTATCCAGTGCTCAGTCACACACAGTCCCACCCCCCTGGCCCGGCATTGAACTACTGTTCTGCCCATCATATGAGCCGGGCGGGACTGTGAGTGACTGGATACACAGGAGATTGCGGATCTGTGTAATCCAGCACTGGCAAGGCTGCAATGATCGGCAAAGGTGAGTCTGCAGATGGACACTAAACAGGCTGCAATGATGGGCATGGATCAGGCTGCAATGATGGACATGGATCAGGCTGCAATGATGGACATGGATCAGGCTGCATTGATGGACATGGATCAGGCTGCATTGATGGGCATGGATCAGGCTGCATTGATGGGCATGGATCAGGCTGCATTGATGGGCATGGATCAGGCTGCATTGATGGGCATGGATCAGGCTGCATTGATGGGCATGGATCAGGCTGCATTGATGGGCATGGATCAGGCTGCATTGATGGGCATGGATCAGGCTGCATTGATGGACATGGATCAGGCTGCATTGATGGGCATGGATTAGGCTGCATTGATGGGCATGGATCAGGCTGCATTGATGGGCATGGATCAGGCTGCATTGATGGGCATGGATCAGGCTGCATTAATGGGCATGGATCAGGCTGTATTGATGGGCATGGATCAGGCTGTATTGATGGGCATGGATCAGGCTGCATTGATGGGCATGGATCAGGCTGCATTGATGGGCATGGATCAGGCTGCATTGATGGGCATGGATCAGGCTGCATTGATGGGCATGGATCAGGCTGCATTGATGGGCATGGATCAGGCTGCAATGATGGGCATGGATCAGGCTGCATTGATGGGCACTGGCCATTATTTTAAAATTTGAGGGTTTTTTTCCTGAAACTTCCCTCTTAAGGTGCATGTTATACTTATTCTAATTTCTTTAAGTACAGATCTATGTTTGTCCCAAGCACTTTGGGAGCAGTTTGAAGCCACTTATTGTTTTTTGAGTCACTACTTCTGCTGGAAGTCTATTCCAAATATCCGCTACTCTTTTGGTAAAAAAGTAATACATTTTAGGTTTAGTGTTGAACTTTCCTTCTGCTACTTCAATGTCATGTCCCCGTGTTCTTCATCTTGGCTTCATATTGACAATCTTGCCCTCCTGAAAACGTGAAGGGGTTAAAGGATTCGGTCGTGTCAATCCTTTCCCTTCTTTCCTCCAGACTGGAAATATTAGGTTCCTGAAGTCATCTGCTGATATGTTTTATCCCTCACACCTTCCAACCATCAACCAGATTTATGTCTGGCACACATGGCAAGTTTTTTCTTTCATTTAACCCAGTGGGCTCAACAAAAAAAAAAAAAACTGAGGAGTTATGTGTATTAACTATGCAATGTTAGTATAGCGATCTTCCCACTGTTCCACAATCCCCCCCCCCCCCCCCCCCGCACCAGAAAACACTGGTCAGCCATTGACTGAGAGCATTGATCATCCGAATGTCAGCTTGTTTCTCTGTACCGGCTGATTTCGGGCGATATTCGGCTTTAGGAAGGTTATAGAATCCTATAAAATCAATGACGGGTATGACAGAAAATTCTCTGCATTTTACTCACCGAGACAACAGTAAATGCGGTGTTCACAATTCCAGCCCCGATGGTGGCATAGACTGGCTGCTCAACTTGAGCTTTTTCAAAGATCATCGTGGAATAGTAGAAAACCTGAAGCAAGGGGAAAGCCATACATTAGAGTTTATACGTCACATTATGCAGGAAATGTGGAATCATATGTAACAAAACACGGTCACGAGTGCAGCCCTTACCGCATTAATACCGGACAGCTGCTGGGAGAGTTGAAGGACAACCGCAATTAAGATGGGTTGGCGATAGAGTGGTGACCGGAAAAGCTCCAGAATATTGACCTTCTTTTCCCTCATCATCTGACGACTTTCCTCCTTCATCTCCTGCATGTCAGCAGTAACATCTGTGGTGCCTCTAAGTTTCTTCAATGCTATAGGAAGGAAAGGTGATGTTCTCAGTTGTGGTGGAGACTGCTGGTAGTGAAACATTTTGACAGGTGGCCTGACATTTGTGGTGTGAGCAGTTTGTTTACTCACCACTTTTGGCCTTATCCTCTTCATTTCGATTGATGAGCAGAAAGCGAGGACTTTCAGGGCAGAAAGGTAGTGCTGCGCACTGGACCAGTGCAGGTACGAAGATGCATCCCAGAAGTAGAGGCCACAATGAGTCGTTGCCCATGATCGGCTCAAGCCCAAAGATCTGTGCAAATACAAGGAGAAGTTACAGCCAGTCGCTCTTTATGGAAATGATTGTCCCCATATAGAACAGTCTTATTGTTACTTACTTGGGCAATCAGGATTCCAACCACGACACCCAGCTGGTGCAGTGTACCCAGGGCACCTCTTAGGGATGTAGGGGCGATCTCTCCAACGTACATGGGAACAAATCCAGTAGTCAGACCACAGTACAGACCAATCACAAACCGGCCAAGAATTAGCATCTCGAAGGAGTACGCCATCTTGGAGAAGCCCATAAATATAGAAGCAATAAATGCCAGGATGTTGGCGATCAACATGGAATTTCGCCTGTGGACAAGGGCAAAATACAAGCTTAGTTCTCCCTCTGTAATAATACGTAGATCCCCCCACTTTATATATAGTCAGATATCTAATCAGTCTATACATTATTTCTACAATTCTTCTCTTCTTGGTGGTTTCCCAGTAATATCATTTGGGATTTCTCAATAATAGAAAGGAAATAGAAATAGGAAAAGCTTTGAAGTGTTTATAGATTGCTGCGGAGCTGCAAATCCATCCAGACTCCGTGTCTTCCTTCCCAATATTGAGGATTCGTTTTCAGTTTTCTTATTTTACTGATGTTTGAATAAACGTACCCTGCAGAGTAAACCTCCTATGGATTACAGTACAAGGCCGGGAGGACAGTGGTCTTCATAGAGCTGCCTCAGTTATTATTAGAATCTCTTGTCTGTTGGGAAACCCCAAGGAGCAGAATGTGGACTTAGATCATTACCCTCCCCTCCATCTTCTATAACTTCATCAGAATAAACTCCCCTGTTCTGTACATGAGATCCTCAAAGACGCACGACTCACCTTCCAAAGCGGTTCACAAACAGCCCCACGGAAAAAGAGCCAATCATGCCACCGACTGAGAAGATGGCGACGGAGAGGGACCAGAGTGAGGTCAGCGTGGCTTCTGTAATGGGCTCATTATAGCGGCTTAGCCAGGTCTCATTGTAGAACTTCTCAATCACCTACAAACAAGAAGAGAACAGAGTCACCAATACTGAGGATCAGAAGTGTGATACCTCTGATGTATTGACACCTTTATCCTGCACTTGTATGTCCACCTACTTCACTTCAACTTATTCTACATGCAGATTTCATAGACTGCCTACACTACTTCTTTCTCTCCTGGCTGGTCTGTAGAATAGTGTAATAGTTGTGCTTCACCACCAGGTGTCTCTGCAACCTCACCAACCCCCCCACCCCACCCCCACCCCTCCTTTTTTTCCTGCCTCCAGGACATGTTCAGGGATCTTATTACTGCATTTACTCAGCTGATGTAAACTCTGGTGAGCCAGTAGGAGGACTACCAGACGTCACCCGATCCGCCCCACCCGCCCCACGCTGGGGGTGAACGAGTGCGTTCTGCCAGGCACACATTCCTCTTCTGTACACAAAGCTGACTGAGGAGGGTGTGTGGGCCAAGCAGCTTGTGATTGGATGACGTAAGCAAGCACACATTTGCATGTCACCGGCTCCCAAAATACATGCAAAAATGTCACCCTGAAAATCGATTACTGACCTATACTGTCAGGAAATGTCCGCTGTGACCTTTTAAACAGGCAAATACATTAGTATAGATGGTCAAGGTCTAGTATATGAAAGATCTTGTCGGGACCCCTTATATTGTGGATCTTCACCTCTTGAGTGAAAAGACTGGAATACAAGGGGCCCCAATAATTGGGTGGAGGGGTCACCTCTTGAGTGAAAAGACTGGAATATAAGGGGTCATAATAATTGGGTGGAGGGGTCGCCTCTTGAGTGAAAAGACTGGAATATAAGGGGCCCTAATAGAGTGGAGGGGTCACCTCTTGAGTGAAAAGACTGGAATATAAGGGGCCCTAATAATTGAGTGGAGGGGTCACCTCTTGAGTGAAAAGACTGGAATATAAGGGGCCCTAATAGAGTGGAGGGGTCACCTCTTGAGTGAAAAGACTGAAATATAAGGGGCCCTAATAATTGAGTGGAGGGGTCACCTCTTGAGTGAAAAGACTGAAATATAAGGGGCCCTAATAATTGAGTGGAGGGGTCACCTCTTGAGTGAAAAGACTGGAATACAAGGGGCCCCAATAATTGGGTGGAGGGGTCATCTCTTGAGTGAAAAGACTGGAATATAAGGGGCCCTACTATTCAGTGGAGGGGTCACCTCTTGAGTGAAAAGACTGAAATATAAGGGGCCCTAATAATTGAGTGGAGGGGTCACCTCTTGAGTGAAAAGACTGGAATATAAGGGGCCCTAATAATTGAGTGGAGGGGTCACCTCTTGAGTGAAAAGACTGGAATATAAGGGGCCCTAATAATTGAGTGGAGGGGTCTCCTCTTGAGTGAAAAGACTGGAATATAAGGGGCCCCAATAATTGGGTGGAGGGGTCACCTCTTGAGTGAAAAGACTGGAATATAAGGGGCCCTAATAATTGAGTGGAGGGGTCTCCTCTTGAGTGAAAAGACTGGAATATAAGGGGCCCCAATAATTGAGTGGAGGGGTCACCTCTTGAGTGAAAAGACTGGAATATAAGGGGCCCCAATAATTGGGTGGAGCGGTCTCCTCTTGAGTGAAAAGACTGGAATATAAGGGGCCCCAATAATTGGGTGGAGCGGTCACCTCTTGAGTGAAAAGACTGAAATATAAGGGGCCCTACTATTCAGTGGATGTGTCACCTGGTCATAAAATCTAGACAAAACTCTGAGGAAGGACCTTCTCTCACTGTAAAATCGGAGGAGACGGCAGCGTTATAGAGGTCAGACAGCTGAAATATTAACCCATTTACTGACATGAGGTGCTTTTCTCTATTTGAGGTGTGAAGTTGGGGCCCCTAGTTTACCTGGGTCATTTCTTCCCTAAGGCAGTTCAGGCCTTCTGTACCCAAAGGAGTTAATTGCTGATCTGATGATCACCGTGACTCGGCAACCTCTCCCTGAGCCGGCGCCACTTCCTGGCATGCATGGAAAGTGCTGCACAGAGCAGACATAGCAAACAATGCCAAGGAGCCAAACAGTGTCATGTGGAAGAACAGACTGGCACAGCTCCCCCGACACAATGTGCAGCTGTACGAATCATTGTTCCCTTTTCGGTATGTGAGTTCCAGGCTCCGCCCTCACCCGAGGGTTCATGGAGGACAAGTTGGAGCCTGAGCTGGAAGGACGGACTAGACAGAGTTACACAATGGCAAGCTTCCCCGCCTGAAGGACGACTAGAGGTTCCAGTGTGACATGGAGATGGCTGAGGTGTGGCCCGGCATGAAGAACAGCTTGTGACTTACATAGTCCGCTCACAGCAGGTCACAGCTGCTCTCACCTGCTTGTAGGCCAGGGATTGGCAGGGGAGGAGAACCCTGAGATCCTCAGATGCATCACGTATGTCTCTTGTAAGCAGCTACATGAACCCGCCTTCATTGGAGCCATCACAGAAATCAGTCAGGAGTGATAGGAGAGGACAGAGTTTTATGGAGTAGATATGTACAGTGGGGTGAGGGGGCCCATGAATATGAAATGACCTGGAGACTATGGAACCTCTATTTGTAGATATACAGCAGAGAGGGCAGTGACTACTTCATTTATAAAAGATCTGTAACAAGAGGAAGCAGCAGGTGAAGGGGCGGGATGTTGGACCGGCCACTAAGGAACGCCGTCCCCTAACCACACTAAAAAAGGGCAATGCGAACAGATTACTGCCACGGGGTTACCAAAGTGCCAGCAGAAGAAGAGTTACCGGGATCCTTTATTCCCAGGAATCCTGAGGCATGATGGGATCTCAGCAGGCAGGTTAATCTTCCTAATGGGATGTACTATTTTAGGCCCGGCTGGTCTGCACGTCTTGTTTATATTTTAGCACAGTGACACCAATCTGCTGCAATGTGATTGGTCACTGGATACTTTAGAAGCTGCACCCACTTTTACCCCAGATAAACTCTCCATCTTGCTGAGGGAGGTCCCTGTGACAGATAAGTATACTCCTTTTACAGGCCCATCATTGCTGGGTTGTTTTCAGGGCTGTCCTCAAGGGAATACAATTGTCATTTACCCCAGGGCAGGGGGCCAGCAAGAGCTCTGAAAACAATGGAGCTTGGGTTGTAGGGCAACATTGAAGTGGGTTTGTTACCCCAATGGTTTAGGAAGCTGAGGACCCTCGTGTAGATTCTGAGCGCCTGGAGTAAAGGGCAGACAGTCAACACGCGTCCTTTTCTAGCTGGTAATCAAATAGACTTATTCTGATTACTGAACATCTGAAGTCCACCTACCTTCTGCGGGGCGTTGATCACTCCTGTATTGTAGCCGAACTGCAGTGATCCAAGTACGGCGACACTCACGGAGACCATTAACCTCAGCGTCATCTGTAAGCAAGAGAAACACGTCAGAAATCTCACCAACCATCCAGAAAGAGCCAATAGTATCACCTCCTGGCTTATTGTTATTTTTATTTATTTTTTCTGTTGCAAAGTTTCTTACCGGGAGATCCTACAGCACATCTGTCATAGGGTGACAACACTGAAGCCTGGTACATACGGCTAGTTTTTTGTTTTTTTTTCGTTCAACCCAGCAGGCTGAATGAAAAAAAATACCGAGGAGCTCGCTGTACTAACCATGCGATCTCCTCACTGAGCTATTGTGTTCTGACACCCAGACCCCCCAGAAGATGAACACGCCGGTCAGCGCTCGGATACCAGTCAGCTGCTGGTTCTCCAGCATGTCCGTTCCACAGAAGCCAGACAAGCTGCTGTACACATGGGCTGAATGTTGGCCGATTTTCTGTTGAACAGCTCGTGTGCACAGCAGCCTTAATCTGCTACCTCACAAGTTCCTTCTGCTGGCAATTGGTTACCTAGCTGTTGAGTAAGCGCACACAGTAGGCTGATAACAGTGCTGCCCTGTTTCCCTGAAAATAAGACCTAGCGTGATTATCAGTGATGGCTGCAATATAAGCCCTTCCCCCCAAATTAGCCCTAGTTAAAGTCCTTGTAGGTCTTATTTTCAGGGTAGGGCTTATTTAGGGGGTAGGGCTTATATTGCAGCCATCACTGACAATCACGCTAGGTCTTATTTTCGGGGAAACAGGGTACTAATTGTGAGCAAAGGCGCTTGGTATTATCACCCTGCAACATGAAGGGAAGTTACTGGCAGGATCTACAGGTGGGAAACTTTAAAACAAATGAATAAAAAATGTTTTTCTTAAGAAGAATGTGTAGAGTGAGGTATGAAAATGAGATTGAGGGCTTCCATCCACTTCAACCTTCTTCTACCCAAACCAGCAAATTTCTGATTGCGCACAGTTTATCTAAACAGCGTTGGTAAGTAAGAAAGAAGGGTTTCCCAGGAAACTGGTCATTGTATTGATCATCATTGAGCCCTCTAAATGATTACATCGGGTCAGAAGGTGAGGACACCCAGAAGACCCCTTGATGTAGGTTAACTGTCATTGAATGTCAATAGCTGATGAAGAGACGGGAAACCCATACTAAGACACATACTATTGTAAACACTAAAGTACAGGACCCCATAGGCTTACTACCATTGCACAGTAACACAGTTACAGTAAGTCCGACCTATTTTCGGAGCAGAGTCCTCTTTGTGGGCAGTAGATAGGACCGCTCACATTCTGTGTATCCTGGCCTGCACATCATCCTCTCATAGAAAAGCTGCTGGTGTAGTGCCAGAGCTGCCAGGTCCTTCATAACCTTCATACAATCGCTGGTTTGTTTTGGGTGCAGACGTGCTAAGAAGGTGAGGTCTGTTCTCTGACGACATCTTCACATCAATGGATCAATTCTTTCCAAAAACACCCCCCCCCCCCCCCCGCTAACGCTAAACAGCCCAACACACCCTAAGCGGATTTAAGTCCTTCCAGGGGGCTTCACTAATTCTAAGCTGTTACTTTCTCCACTGTAAACAAAACTTTGGCCAATCAAATAAATTTCTGAAAATAATCCACCAAAATACCGGTATAAAGAGCACAATACGAGTATGCGGTACCTGCCTGACAGGGGTGCTCCTTCCTTTGTCACATGGCGCAGAATAGCTCTAAATGTTTACTAAGACAAAGGGCTATAACTCATATTGGCCAATCAGAACTCATCTCCCAATTATCTGATGACGGGAGAGTGAAATCTATGTCTCAGTTCCATAACTCTGACAGCCCTAGCCCCAGAGACTACGAGCTTTCCTTGGTCTCCTAAGTGATGGAAAGGTTCAGGGGGGAAACTGCCAAACTGAGCAGATTTCTTCATACACAGACATTGTTAAAATGAGCCACCTGAGACCAAGCCTGACTTCTGCCCTTCCTCCATTCAAGGTGCAGATTGTTTGAAATGTAAAGATTACATCTGGCTTTACGGAGGAGACCTGAGCCCACTTCGTAGACCTGAAGAACCATCAGGATCAGAACATGGTTCCAGAAGACCGATGATATGTACTGAGACTTCATAGACCTGTAGAACCATCAGAATATGGTCCAAGAAGAGCGGTGATATGTACTGAGACTTCATAGACCTGTAGAACCATTAGAATATGGTCCCAGAAGACTGGTGATATGTACAGACTCCCCTCTAACACTTCATGGACCTGGAGAACCATCAGATTATGGTCCCAGAAGAGCAGTGATATGCAATGACACTCCTGGGATACTTTGAGGACCTGTAGAACCATTGGAATATGGTCCAAGAAGAGCGTGATATGTACTGAGACTTCAGAGACCTGAAGAACCTTAAGAATATGGTCCAAGAAGAGCGGTGATATGTACTGAGACTTCATAGACCTGTAGAACCATTAGAATATGGTCCCAGGAGACTGGTGATATGTACAGACTCCCCTCTAACACTTCATGGACCTGAAGAACCAGAAGAGCAGTGATATGCAAATGAAACTCCTGGGATACTTTGAGGACCTGTAGAACCATCAGAATATGGTCCCAGAAGAGCAGTGATATGCAATGACACTCCTGGGATACTTTGAGGACCTGCAGAACCATCGGAATATGGTCCCTGAAGAGCAGTGATATGCAATGACACTCCTGGGATACTTTGAGGACCTGTAGAACCATCGGAATATGGTCCCAGAAGAGCAGTGATATGCAATGACACTCTTGGGATACTTTGAGGACCTGTAGAACCATCGGAATATGGTCCCAGAAGAGCAGTGATATGCAATGACACTCCTGGGATACTTTGAGGACCTGCAGAACCATCGGAATATGGTCCCAGAAGAGCAGTGATATGACCTGACACTCCTCGAACACTTTGTATTTCCAGCAGATTCTATAATTCCTAGTAAAGTCGGATCTCTTGCCCCACCCTGGTCACTACGGCTGTATCTCCTGGTTAAGGATTATGTCCAGATTACGGATTCTTCATAGGTTGATCCCGTGGTTTAAAGTCTTCTCAGTAAGAGATAATAAGGCGGGACGTAGTTAAAAGGATATTTGGAATGATCAGGAACAGATCTGTTAGCAGTGCAAGCTGGGAAATGCTGGAATTACATTTCACTTTCATCATGGCCAATTACTCCCAAATACATCACACCGCCTTCCTGTGCTGGGAATCAGAACTGACCTATCATATGGGGGAGTATTACAGCCTTGTGCTGGGGGAGGGGGGGTATCCTTCACCTTCACTATGGGGGAGTATTACAGCCCTGTAGTGGTGTGGGGGAGGGGTTCCCTCTGAAGAATGTATTCTGTATGTTTGTATGTTGCCGGGTGTCATGCCTCTCTAGGGAGGTGTGCTAATAACCTGAGTCACTAGGTGACAATTTACATTTTTCTTCCTCCATGTCATGGCTGAATGCCACATCCAGTCTGAATAACCTCCATCAGCCAGAGTCACATGAGAGATTCTATAGACACATCATTACATGGGGGGGGGAGTCTTCCATCTGTATCTGAGGATGGAGCGGATTACAACCTCTGTCAGGTTTCTATTACTGTCTGTGTCCCCAATGGTGAGATTTACCACATCTCTGTGCAATTAGAGATGAAAGTGTTCAGTAATTATAAACGAGATGCAGAGTTTTCAGTGTTTATAAATGAGGTGCGGAGTTTTTATTGCTCGCAGGCGGTGTGCCGGGATTCGGTGTATAAGAGAATACAGAATATCTGGTGAGTATATTGTTGCGGATCCCAATCACTGAACACTCTCTACACACTGGAGGCTTCTGCTTTCCTCATTATACAGTTCATTGTATGTCCTGTCAGTGAATGCCGTATACCAGTGACCAGGGTGAGGAGGCTGTGAATTAGGGGTATGGCAGTACCCCTGTATTGGGAATTAGGGGTATGGCAGTACCCCTGTATTGGGAATTAGGGATATGGCAGTACCCCTGTATTGGGAATTAGGGGTATGGCAGTACCCCTGTATTGGGAATTAGGGATATGGCAGTACCCCTGTATTGGGAATTAGGGATATGGCAGTACCCCTGTATTGAGAATTAGGGGTATGGCAGTACCCCTGTATTGGGAATTAGGGGTATGGCAGTACCGCTGTATTGGGAATTAGGGGTATGACAGTACCGCTGTATTGGGAATCAGGGATATGGCAGTACCGCTGTATTGGGAATTAGGGGTATGACAGTACCGCTGTATTGGGAATTAGGGGTATGGCAGTACCCCTGTATTGAGAATTAGGGGTATGCCAGTACCCCTGTGTAGTGAGTTAGGGGTATAGTAGTACCCCTGTCAGTGTCCTGTCAGTGAATGCCGTATACCAGTGACCAGGGTGAGGAGGCTGTGAATTAGGGGTATAGCAGTACCCCTGTATTGGGAATTAGGGGTATGGCAGTACCCCTGTATTGGGAATTAGGGGTATGGCAGTACCCCTGTATTGAGAATTAGGGGTATGGCAGTACCCCTGTACTGAGAATTAGGGATATGGCAGTACCCCTGTATTGGGAATTAGGGGTATGTAAGTACCCCTATGTCAGTGAATGCCGTATACCAGTGACCAGGGTGAGGAGGCTGTGAATTAGAGGTATGGCAGTACCCCTGTATTGAGAATTAGGGGTATGGCAGTACCCCTGTATTGGAAATTAGGGGTATGGCAGTACCCCTGTATTGAGAATTAGGGGTATGCCAGTACCCCTGTGTAGTGAGTTAGGGGTATAGTAGTACCCGTGTAATGGGAATTAGATGAGATGTGGGGAGGAGTTGGATCTCTAGCCATGTGTTTCTCATCTCTCCTCCTGAACACAGGAAATCATTTCCTCCAGGCCGGTTCCTTCATGATGAAATCCTTCTGAGAAGCTTGGTAATATTTTCAGGAAGGCTCGTCTCCATCAGCCAATAGGAAGCCAGTTTGATCGACACACCTTCCCCCCCCCCAACGTATATGATTCACCTTTCCCCTACAAAGCCGTCTGTGCGTCACCAGCGGAAGCCTATGGGGATCTGTGTCTTCCTTCCAGAGAAGTGCGCTCTACGTGCCGAGGCACATGGTGTCATCCGATTTCATCATCGCCCCCCTGACACGTCTCCCTTCTTCTCTCGGCCTGTCCTCTCAGCTCCTCTCTCGGCCTGTCCTCTCAGCTCTTCCCCTGTCCTGTCCTCTCAGCTCTTCCCTTGTCCTGTCCTCTCAGCTCTTCCCTTGTCCTGTCCTCTCAGCTCCTCTCTCGGCCTGTCCTCTCAGCTCCTCTCTAGGCCTGTCCTCTCAGCTCTTTCCCTGTCCTGTCCTCTCAGCTCTTCCCTTGTCCTGTCCTCTCAGCTCTTCCCTCGTCCTGTCCTCTCAGCTCTTCCCTCGGCCTGTCCTCTCAGCTCTTCCCTCGGCCTGTCCTCTCAGCTCTTCCCTCGTCCTGTCCTCTCAGCTCTTCCCTCGTCCTGTCCTCTTATCTCTTCCCTCGTCCTGTCCTCTCAGCTCTTCCCTCGTCCTGTCCTCTCAGCTCTTCCCTCGTCCTGTCCTCTCAGCTCTTCCCTCGGCCTGTCCTCTCAGCTCTTCCCTCGGCCTGTCCTCTCAGCTCTTCCCTCGGCCTGTCCTCTCAACTCCTCTCTCAGCCTGTCCTCTCAGCTCTTCCCTTGTCCTGTCCTCTCAGCTCTTCCCTTGTCCTGTCCTCTCAGCTCTTCCCTCGGCCTGTCCTCTCAGCTCTTCCCTCGGCCTGTCCTCTCAGCTCTTCCCTCGGCCTGTCCTCTCAACTCCTCTCTCGGCCTGTCCTCTCAGCTCTTCCCTCGGCCTGTCCTCTCAACTCTTCCCTTGGCCTGTCCTCTCAGCTCCTCTCTCGGCCTGTCCTCTCAGCTCCTCTCTCGGCCTGTCCTCTCAGCTCCTCTCTCGGCCTGTCCTCTCAGCTCTTCCCTCGGCCTGTCCTCTCAGCTCTTCCCTTGGCCTGTCCTCTCAGCTCCTCTCTCGGCCTGTCCTCTCAGCTCCTCTCTCGGCCTGTCCTCTCAGCTCTTCCCTCGGCCTGTCCTCTCAGCTCTTCCCTCGGCCTGTCCTCTCAGCTCTTCCCTCGGCCTGTCCTCTCAGCTCTTCCCTCGGCCTGTCCTCTCTCGGCTCTTCCCTCGATCTGTCCTCTCTCTCGGCTCTTCCCTTGGCCTGTCCTCTCTTGGCTCTTCCCTTGGCCTGTCCTCTCTTGGCTCTTCCCTCGGCCTGTCCTCTCTCTCGGCTCTTCCCTCGGCCTGTCCTCTCTCGGCTCTTCCCTCGGCCTGTCCTCTCTCGGCTCTTCCCTCGGCCTGTCCTCTCGGCTCTTCCCTCGGCCTGTCCTCTCGGCTCTTCCCTCGGCCTGTCCTCTCTCAGGTCTTCCCTCGATCTGTCCTCTCTCTCGGCTCTTCCCTTGGCCTGTCCTCTCTTGGCTCTTCCCTCGGCCTGTCCTCTCTCAACTCTTCCCTCGGCCTGTCCTCTCTTGGCTCTTCCCTCGGCCTGTCCTCTCTCTCGGCTCTTCCCTCGGCCTGTCCTCTCTTGGCTCTTCCCTCGGCCTGTCCTCTCTCGGCTCTTCCCTCGGCCTGTCCTCTCGGCTCTTCCCTCGGCCTGTCCTCTCGGCTCTTCCCTCGGCCTGTCCTCTCTCAGGTCTTCCCTCGGCCTGTCCTCTCTCTCGGCTCTTCCCTTGGCCTGTCCTCTCTCTCGGCTCTTCCCTTGGCCTGTCCTCTCTTGGCTCTTCCCTCGGCCTGTCCTCTCTCAACTCTTCCCTCGGCCTGTCCTCTCTTGGCTCTTCCCTCGGCCTGTCCCCTCTCTCGGCTCTTCCCTCGGCCTGTCCTCTCTCTCGGCTCTTCCCTCGGCCTGTCCTCTCTCTCGGCTCTTCCCTCGGCCTGTCCTCTCTCTCGGCTCTTCCCTCGGCCTGTCCTCTCTCTCGGCTCTTCCCTCGGCCTGTCCTCTCTCTCGGCTCTTCCCTCGGCCTGTCCTCTCTCGGCTCTTCCCTCGGCCTGTCCTCTCTCTCGGCTCTTCCCTCGGCCTGTCCTCTCTCTCGGCTCTTCCCTCGGCCTGTCCTCTCTTGGCTTTTCCCTCGGCCTGTCCTCTCTCGGCTCTTCCCTCGGCCTGTGCTCTCTTGGCTTTTCCCTCGGCCTGTCCTCTCTCTCGGCTCTTCCCACGGCCTGTCCTCTCTCGGCTCTTCCCTCTTCCTTTATTGGTGGCCCAGAGGTCACAGCAGTCTGCCTTTGTCTGACTGCAGATGTAGAAGAAGAATGAGCTGTCCACTGTCTGCTCATTGACTGACTGACCAGGATTGACCGGGATCTGCACCTTGAGAGAGCCCTCAGTATATATACCCCTATTATATATACAGTATATACTCCTACTATAAGTCTGTCAATATGGCAGGATCCTAGGACATCCCTGTACATCTGGGCATGCTGGGAGGTCTCCATAGAGTGACCTCCGTCCTGGGGTTCCCAGATGCTGATGTGATGTAATAATATGCCTGGTGTTCGGCCGGCTGGCTTTCTGACGTCTGCGGCTGCATTCCTAGCCTGGAGAGCTTATTTCTCTGGAACATTGGGGGGGCGGAGGTCACACATCCTCCTGGTGAGGAGATGAGGAAGAAGAGACCACTTTACATCTGGCTCCATACACCTATACTACGATATAAGGGGGGGGGGGTAGGGCTCCATACTCCTATACTATGATATGGGGGGGGGGGTGAGTAGATGTAGATGACATTTGGAAGAAGAAGTTGGAGAGTTGAGATAAAACTGTATCCTCTCCTCCTCCTCCGTATACATACGAGTCCCCCCCCCTGTATACATATAACGAGTTTCCCCCCCCCTGTGTACATATAACAAGTCCCCCCCCTGTATACATATAACGAGTCCCCCCCCCTGTATACATATAACGAGTCACCCAACCCTGTATACATATAACGAGTCCCCCCCCCTGTATACATATAACGAGTCCCCCCCCCTGTATACATATAACGAGTCCCCCCCCCTGTATACATATAACGAGTCCCCCCCCTGTATACATATAACGAGTCCCCCCCCCCTGTATACATATATAACGAGTCCCCCCCCCTGTATACATATAATGAGTCCCCCCCCTGTATACATATAACGAGTCCCCCCCCCTGTATACATATAACGAGTCCCCCCCCCCTGTATACATATAACGAGTCCCCCCCCTGTATACATATAACGAGTCCCCCCCCCCCTGTATACATATAATGAGTCCCCCCCCTGTATACATATAACGAGTCCCCCCCCCCCTGTATACATATAACGAGTCCCCCCCCCCTGTATACATATAACGAGTCCCCCCCCCTGTATACATATAATGAGTCCCCCCCCTGTATACATATAACGAGTCCCCCCCCCCCTGTATACATATAACGAGTCCCCCCCCCCTGTATACATATAACGAGTCCCCCCCCCCTGTATACATATAACGAGTCCCCCCCCGTATACATATAACGAGTCCCCCCCCCCCGTATACATATAACGAGTCCCCCCCCCCCGTATACATATAACGAGTCCCCCCCCTGTATACATATAACGAGTCCCCCCCTGTATACATATAACGAGTCCCCCCCTGTATACATATAACGAGTCCCCCCCCTGTATACATATAACGAGTCCCCCCCTGTATACATATAACGAGTCCCCCCCCTGTATACATATAACGAGTCCCCCCCTGTATACATATAACCAGTCTCCCCCCCTGTATACATATAACGAGTCCCCCCCTGTATACATATAACCAGTCTCCCCCCCTGTATACATATAACGAGTCCCCCCCCTGTATACATATAACGAGTCCCCCCCTGTATACATATAACCAGTCTCCCCCCCTGTATACATATAACGAGTCCCCCCCCTGTATACATATAACGAGTCCCCCCCTGTATACATATAACCAGTCTCCCCCCCTGTATACATATGAGTCCCCCCCCTGTATACATATAACGAGTCTCCCCCCTGTATACATATAACCAGTCTCCCCCGTATACATACGAGTCACCCCCCCCCCCCCCCCCGTATACATACGAGTCCCCCCCTGTATACATATAAGGAGTCTTCTCGGTTCTCATGGCTGACCCTCACATGGTAACACACAGTCCTTCTCCATGATAAATAGTCCCAACTACTTCTCCAGCTGTACACTGACCCCCCCCCCCCATATACAGGAAAGTCCAGCATTGTCCTCATCACCTCCCCCACCGTACACAATGATCCCTGCCCCCACTATCACATAGAGTCAGAGGTCACACCACCGAATACAATTCACAGCCAGCCTGATCAGCTATATACTGCCCACAGCACCCCCCCCCCTCCCCCGACACCTCAAGGGGCCCACATACTCTGAGAGCCGGGGTCACCCATCCAACAATGAGGTCAGAGCCCCATCCATGGGGTCCCCTCATAATGTCCCACAGATAAGGAGCTGTACATAGTCCATGTAGACCTCAGTATGGGGGGAGGGGGGGAGGTCAGAGGTCAAGCAGGTAACTCTTACCTTTCCTCCGGACTCCATGTTGTCCCGGCTCTGATCCAATAATAAGAAGTGTGGATGTGATGTCACTAATCCCGATACTTTGTATCCAAGCCGTATCCTCTGTATGAGCCTCTGCCTACCGGCTCCCTGCTTTATACAGAGGGGGGTGTGAGCCAGGAACTCCACCCTCATTGGTTGTCCACAGCAGTGATGTCACATGTCACACACACACACCCCTCTGCTTCTTCTAAGAGACTGCATTACTACACCCCCTACGCACTGTAAATGTATGTCCCCCCGGAGGGGTATATACTGTATACATACCCCCTACACACTGTACATGTATGTCCCCCCGGAGGGGTATATACTGTATACATACCCCCTACACACTGTACATGTATGTCCCCCCGGAGGGGTATATACTGTATACATACCCCCTACACACTGTACATGTATGTCCCCCCGGAGGGGTATATACTGTATACATACCCCCTACACACTGTACATGTATGTCCCCCCGGAGGGGTATATACTGTATACATACCCCCTACACACTGTACATGTATGTCCCCCCGGAGGTGTATATACTGTATACATACCCCCTACGCACTGTACATGTATGTCCCCCCGGAGGTGTATATACTGTATACATACCCCCTACGCACTGTACATGTATGTCCCCCCGGAGGGGTATATACTGTATACATACCCCCTACGCACTGTACATGTATGTCCCCCCGGAGGGGTATATACTGTATACATACCCCCTACGCACTGTACATGTATGTCCCCCCGGAGGGGTATATACTGTATACATACCCCCTACGCACTGTACATGTGTGTCCCCCCGGAGGGGTATATACTGTATACATACCCCCTACGCACTGTACATGTATGTCCCCCCCGGAGGGTAATATACTGTATGCATACCCCCTACACACTGTACATGTATGTCCCCCCGGAGGGGTATATACTGTATACATACCCCCTACGCACTGTACATGTATGTCCCCCCGGAGGGGTATATACTGTATACATACCCCCTACACACTGTAAATGTATGTCCCCCCGGAGGGGTATATACTGTATACATACCCCCTACACACTGTACATGTATGTCCCCCCGGAGGGGTATATACTGTGTACATATCCCCTACACACTGTACATGTATGTCCCCCCGGAGGGTATATATTGTATACATACCCCCTACACACTGTACATGTATGTCCCCCCGGAGGGGTATATACTGTATACATACCCCCTACACACTGTACATGTATGTCCCCCCCGGAGGGTATATACTGTATACATACCCCCTACACACTGTACATGTATGTCCCCCCGGAGGGGTATATACTGTATACATACCCCCTACACACTGTACATGTATTTCCCCCCGGAGGGGTATATACTGTATACATACCCCCTACACACTGTACATGTATGTCCCCCCGGAGGGGTATATACTGTATACATACCCCCTACACACTGTACATGTATGTCCCCCCGGAGGGGTATATACTGTATACATACCCCCTACACACTGTACATGTATGTCCCCCCCGGAGGGTATATACTGTATACATACCCCCTACACACTGTACATGTATGTCCCCCCGGAGGGGTATATACTGTATACATACCCCCTACACACTGTACATGTATTTCCCCCCGGAGGGGTATATACTGTATACATACCCCCTACAAACTGTACATGTATGTCCCCCCGGAGGGGTATATACTGTATACATACCCCCTACACACTGTACATGTATGTCCCCCCGGAGGGGTATATACTGTATACATACCCCCTACACACTGTACATGTATGTCCCCCCGGGAGGGTATATACTGTATACATACCCCCTACACACTGTACACGTATGTCCCCCCGGGAGGGTATATACTGTATACATACCCCCTACACACTGTACATGTATGTCCCCCGGGAGGGTATATACGGTATACATACCCTCTACACACTGTACATGTATGTCCCCCTGGAGGGGTATATACTGTATACATACCCCCTACACACTGTACATGTATGTCCCCCGGGAGGGTATATACTGTATACATACCCCCTACACACTGTACATGTATGTCCCCCCGGGAGGGTATATACTGTATACATACCCCCTACACACTGTACATGTATGTCCCCCGGAGGGGTATATACTGTATACATACCCCCTACACACTGTACATGTATGTCCCCCCCGGAGGGGTATATACTGTATACATACCCCCTACACACTGTACATGTATGTCCCCCCGGAGGGGTATATACTGTATACATACCCCCTACACACTGTACATGTATGTCCCCCCGGAGGGGTATATACTGTATACATACCCCCTACACACTGTACATGTATGTCCCCCCGGAGGGGTATATACTGTATACATACCCCCTACACACTGTACATGTATGTCCCCCCGGAGGGGTATATACTGTATACATACCCCCTACACACTGTACATGTATGTCCCCCCGGAGGTGTATATACTGTATACATACCCCCTACGCACTGTACATGTATGTCCCCCCGGAGGTGTATATACTGTATACATACCCCCTACGCACTGTACATGTATGTCCCCCCGGAGGGGTATATACTGTATACATACCCCCTACGCACTGTACATGTATGTCCCCCCGGAGGGGTATATACTGTATACATACCCCCTACGCACTGTACATGTATGTCCCCCCGGAGGGGTATATACTGTATACATACCCCCTACGCACTGTACATGTGTGTCCCCCCGGAGGGGTATATACTGTATACATACCCCCTACGCACTGTACATGTATGTCCCCCCCGGAGGGTAATATACTGTATGCATACCCCCTACACACTGTACATGTATGTCCCCCCCGGAGGGGTATATACTGTATACATACCCCCTACGCACTGTACATGTATGTCCCCCCGGAGGGGTATATACTGTATACATACCCCCTACACACTGTAAATGTATGTCCCCCCGGAGGGGTATATACTGTATACATACCCCCTACACACTGTACATGTATGTCCCCCCGGAGGGGTATATACTGTATACATACCCCCTACACACTGTAAATGTATGTCCCCCCGGAGGGGTATATACTGTATACATACCCCCTACACACTGTACATGTATGTCCCCCCGGAGGGGTATATACTGTGTACATATCCCCTACACACTGTACATGTATGTCCCCCCGGAGGGTATATATTGTATACATACCCCCTACACACTGTACATGTATGTCCCCCCGGAGGGGTATATACTGTATACATACCCCCTACACACTGTACATGTATGTCCCCCCCGGAGGGTATATACTGTATACATACCCCCTACACACTGTACATGTATGTCCCCCCGGAGGGGTATATACTGTATACATACCCCCTACACACTGTACATGTATTTCCCCCCGGAGGGGTATATACTGTATACATACCCCCTACACACTGTACATGTATGTCCCCCCGGAGGGGTATATACTGTATACATACCCCCTACACACTGTACATGTATGTCCCCCCGGAGGGGTATATACTGTATACATACCCCCTACACACTGTACATGTATGTCCCCCCCGGAGGGTATATACTGTATACATACCCCCTACACACTGTACATGTATGTCCCCCCGGAGGGGTATATACTGTATACATACCCCCTACACACTGTACATGTATTTCCCCCCGGAGGGGTATATACTGTATACATACCCCCTACAAACTGTACATGTATGTCCCCCCGGAGGGGTATATACTGTATACATACCCCCTACACACTGTACATGTATGTCCCCCCGGAGGGGTATATACTGTATACATACCCCCTACACACTGTACATGTATGTCCCCCCGGGAGGGTATATACTGTATACATACCCCCTACACACTGTACACGTATGTCCCCCCGGGAGGGTATATACTGTATACATACCCCCTACACACTGTACATGTATGTCCCCCGGGAGGGTATATACGGTATACATACCCTCTACACACTGTACATGTATGTCCCCCTGGAGGGGTATATACTGTATACATACCCCCTACACACTGTACATGTATGTCCCCCGGGAGGGTATATACTGTATACATACCCCCTACACACTGTACATGTATGTCCCCCCGGGAGGGTATATACTGTATACATACCCCCTACACACTGTACATGTATGTCCCCCGGAGGGGTATATACTGTATACATACCCCCTACACACTGTACATGTATGTCCCCCCCGGAGGGGTATATACTGTATACATACCCCCTACACACTGTACATGTATGTCCCCCCGGAGGGGTATATACTGTATACATACCCCCTACACACTGTACATGTATGTCCCCCCGGAGGGGTATATACTGTATACATACCCCCTACACACTGTACATGTATGTCCCCCCGGAGGGGTATATACTGTATACATACCCCCTACACACTGTACATGTATGTCCCCCCGGAGGGGTATATACTGTATACATACCCCCTACACACTGTACATGTATGTCCCCCCGGAGGTGTATATACTGTATACATACCCCCTACGCACTGTACATGTATGTCCCCCCGGAGGTGTATATACTGTATACATACCCCCTACGCACTGTACATGTATGTCCCCCCGGAGGGGTATATACTGTATACATACCCCCTACGCACTGTACATGTATGTCCCCCCGGAGGGGTATATACTGTATACATACCCCCTACGCACTGTACATGTATGTCCCCCCGGAGGGGTATATACTGTATACATACCCCCTACACACTGTACATGTATGTCCCCCCCCCGGAGGGGTATATACTGTATACATACCCCCTACACACTGTACATGTGTGTCCCCCCGGAGGGGTATATACTGTATACATACCCCCTACGCACTGTACATGTATGTCCCCCCCGGAGGGTAATATACTGTATGCATACCCCCTACACACTGTACATGTATGTCCCCCCCGGAGGGGTATATACTGTATACATACCCCCTACGCACTGTACATGTATGTCCCCCCGGAGGGGTATATACTGTATACATACCCCCTACACACTGTAAATGTATGTCCCCCCGGAGGGGTATATACTGTATACATACCCCCTACACACTGTACATGTATGTCCCCCCGGAGGGGTATATACTGTATACATACCCCCTACACACTGTACATGTATGTCCCCCCGGAGGGGTATATATTGTATACATACCCCCTACACACTGTACATGTATGTCCCCCCGGAGGGGTATATACTGTATACATACCCCCTACACACTGTACATGTATGTCCCCCCCGGAGGGTATATACTGTATACATACCCCCTACACACTGTACATGTATGTCCCCCCGGAGGGGTATATACTGTATACATACCCCCTACACACTGTACATGTATTTCCCCCCGGAGGGGTATATACTGTATACATACCCCCTACACACTGTACATGTATGTCCCCCCGGAGGGGTATATACTGTATACATACCCCCTACACACTGTACATGTATGTCCCCCCGGAGGGGTATATACTGTATACATACCCCCTACACACTGTACATGTATGTCCCCCCCGGAGGGTATATACTGTATACATACCCCCTACACACTGTACATGTATGTCCCCCCGGAGGGGTATATACTGTATACATACCCCCTACACACTGTACATGTATTTCCCCCCGGAGGGGTATATACTGTATACATACCCCCTACAAACTGTACATGTATGTCCCCCCGGAGGGGTATATACTGTATACATACCCCCTACACACTGTACATGTATGTCCCCCCGGAGGGGTATATACTGTATACATACCCCCTACACACTGTACATGTATGTCCCCCCGGGAGGGTATATACTGTATACATACCCCCTACACACTGTACACGTATGTCCCCCCGGGAGGGTATATACTGTATACATACCCCCTACACACTGTACATGTATGTCCCCCGGGAGGGTATATACGGTATACATACCCTCTACACACTGTACATGTATGTCCCCCTGGAGGGGTATATACTGTATACATACCCCCTACACACTGTACATGTATGTCCCCCGGGAGGGTATATACTGTATACATACCCCCTACACACTGTACATGTATGTCCCCCCGGGAGGGTATATACTGTATACATACCCCCTACACACTGTACATGTATGTCCCCCGGAGGGGTATATACTGTATACATACCCCCTACACACTGTACATGTATGTCCCCCCGGAGGGGTATATACTGTATACATACCCCCTACACACTGTACATGTATGTCCCCCCGGAGGGGTATATACTGTATACATACCCCCTACACACTGTACATGTATGTCCCCCCGGAGGGGTATATACTGTATACATACCCCCTACACACTGTACATGTATGTCCCCCCGGAGGGGTATATACTGTATACATACCCCCTACACACTGTACATGTATGTCCCCCCGGAGGGGTATATACTGTATACATACCCCCTACACACTGTACATGTATGTCCCCCCGGGAGGGTATATACTGTATACATACCCCCTACACACTGTACATGTATGTCCCCCGGGAGGGTATATACTGTATACATACCCCCTACAAACTGTACATGTATGTCCCCCCGGAGGGGTATATACTGTATACATACCCCCTACACACTGTACATGTATGTCCCCCCGGAGGGGTATATACTGTATACATACCCCCTACACACTGTACATGTATGTCCCCCCGGAGGGGTATATACTGTATACATACCCCCTACACACTGTACATGTATGTCCCCCCGGAGGGGTATATACTGTATACATACCCCCTACGCACTGTACATGTATGTCCCCCCGGAGGGGTATATACTGTATACATACCCCCTACACACTGTACATGTATGTCCCCCCGGAGGGGTATATACTGTATACATACCCGCTACACACTGTACATGTATGTCCCCCCCGGAGGGGTATATACTGTATACATACCCCCTACACACTGTACATGTATGTCCCCCCGGAGGGGTATATACTGTATACATACCCCCTACACACTGTACATGTATGTCCCCCCCGGAGGGGTATATACTGTATACATACCCCCTACACACTGTACATGTATGTCCCCCCCGGAGGGTATATACTGTATACATACCCCCTACACACTGTACATGTATGTCCCCCCGGAGGGGTATATACTGTATACATACCCCCTACACACTGTACATGTATTTCCCCCCGGAGGGGTATATACTGTATACATACGCACTGTACATGTATGTCCCCCCCGGAGGGGTATATACTGTATACATACCCCTTACGCACTGTACATGTATGTCCCCCCGGAGGGGTATATACTGTATACATACCCCCTATGCACTGTACATGTATGTCCCCCCGGAGGGGTATATACTGTATACATACGCACTGTACATGTATGTCCCCCCCGGAGGGGTATATACTGTATACATACCCCTTACGCACTGTACATGTATGTCCCCCCGGAGGGGTATATACTGTATACATACCCCCTACACACTGTACATGTATGTCCCCCGGAGGGGTATATACTGTATACATACCCCCTACACACTGTACATGTATGTCCCCCCGGGGGGGTATATACTGTATACATACCCCCTACACACTGTACATGTATGTCCCCCCGGGGGGGTATATACTGTATACATACCCCCTACACACTGTACATGTATGTCCCCCCGGAGGGGTATATACTGTATACATACCCCCTACACACTGTACATGTATGTCCCCCCCCCGGAGGGGTATATACTGTATACATACCCCCTACACACTGTACATGTATGTCCCCTCCGGAGGGGTATATACTGTATACATACCCCTTACGCACTGTACATGTATGTCCCCCGGGGGGTATATACTGTATACATACCCCCTACACACTGTACATGTATGTCCCCCCCGGAGGGGTATATACTGTATACATACCCCCTACACACTGTACATGTATGTCCCCCCCCGGAGGGGTATATACTGTATACATACCCCCTACACACTGTACATGTATGTCCCCCCCGGAGGGGTATAATACTGTATACATACCCCCTACACACTGTACATGTATGTCCCCCCCCGGGGGGTATATACTGTATACATACCCCCTACGCACTGTACATGTATGTCCCCCCCGGGAGGGTATATACTGTATACATACCCCCTACGCACTGTAAATGTATGTCCCCCCGGAGGGTATATACTGTATACATACCCCCTACGCACTGTACATGTCCCCCCGGAGGGGTATATACTGTATACATACCCCCTACGCACTGTAAATGTATGTCCCCCCGGAGGGGTATATACTGTATACATACCCCCTACGCACTGTACATGTATGTCCCCCCGGGGGGGGGGTATATACTGTACACATACCCCCTACACACTGTACATGTATGTCCCCCCGGAGGGGTATATACTGTATACATACCCCCTACACACTGTACATGTATGTCCCCCCCGGAGGGTATATACTGTATACATACCCCTACACACTGTACATGTATGTCCCCCCGGGGGGTATATACTGTATACATACCCCCTACGCACTGTACATGTATGTCCCCGGGGGGTATATACTGTATACATACCCCCTACGCACTGTACATGTATGTCCCTGGAGGGGTATATTACTTTATACATACCCTACCCCCTACGCACTGTACATGTATGTCCCCCCGGAGGGCTATATACTGTATACATACCCCCTACACACTGTACATGTATGTCCCCCCCGGAGGGGTATATACTGTATACATACCCCCTACACACTGTACATGTATGTCCCCCCGGAGGGGTATATACTGTATACATACCCCCTACACACTGTACATGTATGTCCCCCCCGGTGGGGTATATACTGTATACATACCCCCTACACACTGTACATGTATGTCCCCCCGGTGGGGTATATACTGTATACATACCCCCTACACACTGTACATGTATGTCCCCCCGGAGGGGTATATACTGTATACATACCCCCTACACACTGTACATGTATGTCCCCCGGAGGGTATATACTGTATACATACCCCCTACGCACTGTACATGTATGTCCCCCCGGAGGGGTATATACTGTATACATACCCCCTACACACTGTACATGTATGTCCCCCCGGAGGGGTATATACTGTATACATACCCCCTACGCACTGTACATGTATGTCCCCCCGGAGGGGTATATACTGTATACATACCCCCTACACACTGTACATGTATGTCCCCCCGGAGGGGTATATACTGTATACATACCCCCTACACACTGTACATGTATGTCCCCCCGGAGGGTATATACTGTATACATACCCCCTACGCACTGTACATGTATGTCCCCCCGGAGGGGTATATACTGTATACATACCCCCTACACACTGTACATGTATGTCCCCCGGAGGGTATATACTGTATACATACCCCCTACACACTGTACATGTATGTCCCCCCGGAGGGGTATATACTGTATACATACCCCCTACACACTGTACATGTATGTCCCCCCGGGGGGTATATACTGTATACATACCCCCTACACACTGTACATGTATGTCCCCCCGGAGGGGTATATACTGTATACATACCCCCTACACACTGTACATGTATGTCCCCCCGGAGGGTATATACTGTATACATACCCCCTACACACTGTACATGTATGTCCCCCCCCGGGGGGTATATACTGTATACATACCCCCTACACACTGTACATGTATGTCCCCCCCCGGGGGGTATATACTGTATACATACCCCCTACACACTGTACATGTATGTCCCCCCGGAGGGGTATATACTGTATACATACCCCCTACACACTGTACATGTATGTCCCCCCGGAGGGGTATATACTGTATACATACCCCTACACACTGTACATGTATGTCCCCCCCGGGGGGTATATACTGTATACATACCCCCTACACACTGTACATGTATGTCCCCCGGGGGGTATATACTGTATACATACCCCCTACGCACTGTACATGTATGTCCCCCCGGGGGGGTATATACTGTATACATACCCCCTACGCACTGTACATGTATGTCCCCCCGGAGGGGTATATACTGTATACAAACCCCCTACGCACTGTAAATGTATGTCCCCCCGGAGGGGTATATACTGTATACATACCCCCTACACACTGTACATGTATGTCCCCCGGGGGGTATATACTGTATACATACCCCCCTACGCACTGTACATGTATGTCCCCCCGGGGGGGTATATACTGTATACATACCCCCTACGCACTGTACATGTATGTCCCCCCGGGGGGTATATACTGTATACATACCCCCTATGCACTGTACATGTATGTCCCCCGGGGGGGTATATACTGTATACATACCCCCTACGCACTGTACATGTATGTCCCCTGGAGGGGTATATACTGTATACATACCCCCTACACACTGTACATGTATGTCTCCAGGGAGGATATAAGACTGGAGGGGGGATAGAAGACTGGAGGGGGGGCCGGGGGAACATAAGACTGGAGGGGTGCCGGTAGGATATAAGGCTGGAGGGGGGCGGGGGGATATAAGGCTGGAGGGGGGCCAGGGGGATATAAGGCTGGAGGGGGGGCTGGGGGGGATATAAGGCTGGAGGGAGGGCTGGGGGAATATAAGGCTGGAGGGGGGGCCGGGGGAATATAAGGCTGGAGGGGGGGCCGGGGGAATATAAGGCTGGAGGGGGGGCCGGGGGGATATAAGGCTGGAGGGGGGCCGGGGGGATATAAGGCTGGAGGGGGGGCCGGGGGGATATAAGGCTGGAGGGAGGGCTGGGGGAATATAAGGCTGGAGGGGGGGCCGGGGGAATATAAGGCTGGAGGGGGGGCCGGGGGGAATATAAGGCTGGAGGGGGGCCGGGGGGGATATAAGGCTGGAGGGGGGGCCGGGGGGATATAAGGCTGGAGGGGGGCTGGGGGAATATAAGGCTGGAGGGGGGGCCGGGGGGATATAAGGCTGGAGGGGGGGCCGGGGGGATATAAGGCTGGAGGGAGGGCTGGGGGAATATAAGGCTGGAGGGGGGGCCGGGGGGATATAAGGCTGGAGGGGGGGCCGGGGGGATATAAGGCTGGAGGGGGGCCGGGGGGGGATATAAGGCTGGAGGGGGGGCCGGGGGAATATAAGGCTGGAGGGGGGGCCGGGGGATATAAGGCTGGAGGGGGGGCCGGGGGGATATAAGGCTGGAGGGAGGGCTGGGGAATATAAGGCTGGAGGGGGGGCCGGGGGGATATAAGGCTGGAGGGGGGGCCGGGGGGATATAAGGCTGGAGGGGGGGCCGGGGGGATATAAGGCTGGAGGGGGGCCGGGGGGATATAAGGCTGGAGGGAGGGCTGGGGGAATATAAGGCTGGAGGGGGGGCGGGGGAATATAAGGCTGGAGGGGGGGCCGGGGGGATATAAGGCTGGAGGGGGGGCGGGGGAATATAAGGCTGGAGGGGGGGCCGGGGGAATATAAGGCTGGAGGGGGGGCCGGGGGAATATAAGGCTGGAGGGGGGGCCGGGGGAATATAAGGCTGGAGGGGGGGCCGGGGGAATATAAGGCTGGAGGGGGGGCCGGGGGAATATAAGGCTGGAGGGGGGGCCGGGGGGATATAAGGCTGGAGGGGGGGCTGGGGGAATATAAGGCTGGAGGGGGGGCCGGGGGGATATAAGGCTGGAGGGAGGGCTGGGGGAATATAAGGCTGGAGGGGGGGCCGGGGGGAATATAAGGCTGGAGGGGGGGCCGGGGGGAATATAAGGCTGGAGGGGGGGCCGGGGGAATATAAGGCTGGAGGGGGGGCCGGGGGGGATATAAGGCTGGAGGGGGGCCGGGGGAATATAAGGCTGGAGGGGGGGCCGGGGGGATATAAGGCTGGAGGGGGGGCCGGGGGGATATAAGGCTGGAGGGGGGCCGGGGGAATATAAGACTGGAGGGGGGCCGGGGGGAATATAAGGCTGGAGGGGGGGCCGGGGGAATATAAGGCTGTAGGGGGGGCCGGGGGAATATAAGGCTGGAGGGAGGGCCGGGGGAATATAAGGCTGGAGGGGGGGCCGGGGGAATATAAGGCTGGAGGGGGGCCGGGGGAATATAAGGCTGGAGGGGGGGCCGGGGGATATAAGGCTGGAGGGGGGGCTGGGGGGATATAAGGCTGGAGGGGGGGCCGGGGGGATATAAGGCTGGAGGGAGGGCTGGGGGAATATAAGGCTGGAGGGGGGCCGGGGGAATATAAGGCTGGAGGGGGGGCCGGGGGGAATATAAGGCTGGAGGGGGGGCCGGGGGAATATAAGGCTGGAGGGGGGGCCGGGGGGAATATAAGGCTGGAGGGGGGGGCCGAGGGGATATAAGGCTGGAGGGGGGGCCGGGGGAATATAAGGCTGGAGGGGGGGCCGGGGGATATAAGGCTGGAGGGGGGGCCGGGGGAATATAAGGCTGGAGGGGGGGCCGGGGGAATATAAGGCTGGAGGGGGGCCGGGGGAATATAAGGCTGTAGGGGGGCCGGGGGAATATAAGGCTGGAGGGAGGGGCCGGGGGAATATAAGGCTGGAGGGAGGGCCGGGGGAATATAAGGCTGGAGGGGGGGCCGGGGGATATAAGGCTGGAGGGAGGGCCGGGGGAATATAAGGCTGGAGGGAGGGCCGGGGGATATAAGGCTGGAGGGGGGCCGGGGGATATAAGGCTGGAGGGAGGGCCGGGGGAATATAAGGCTGGAGGGGGGGCCGGGGGATATAAGGCTGGAGGGAGGGCCGGGGGAATATAAGGCTGGAGGGGGGGCCGGGGGAATATAAGGCTGGAGGGGGGCCGGGGGAATATAAGGCTGGAGGGGGGGGCCGGGGGAATATAAGGCTGGAGGGGGGCCGGGGGAATATAAGGCTGGAGGGGGGGCCGGGGGGATATAAGGCTGGAGGGGGGCCGGGGGGATATAAGGCTGGAGGGGGGGCCGGGGGATATAAGGCTGGAGGGAGGGCTGGGGGAATATAAGGCTGGAGGGGGGGGCGGGGGAATATAAGGCTGGAGGGGGGCCGGGGGGATATAAGGCTGGAGGGAGGGCTGGGGGAATATAAGGCTGGAGGGGGGGCCGGGGGGATATAAGGCTGGAGGGGGGGCCGGGGGGATATAAGGCTGGAGGGGGGGCCGGGGGGATATAAGGCTGGAGGGGGGGCCGGGGGGATATAAGGCTGGAGGGAGGGCTGGGGGAATATAAGGCTGGAGGGGGGGGCGGGGGAATATAAGGCTGGAGGGGGGGCCGGGGGATATAAGGCTGGAGGGGGGCCGGGGGAATATAAGGCTGGAGGGGGGGCCGGGGGAATATAAGGCTGGAGGGGGGGCCGGGGGAATATAAGGGCTGGAGGGGGGCCGGGGGAATATAAGGCTGGAGGGGGGGCCGGGGGAATATAAGGCTGGAGGGGGGGCCGGGGGAATATAAGGCTGGAGGGGGGGCCGGGGGAATATAAGGCTGGAGGGGGGGCCGGGGGGATATAAGGCTGGAGGGGGGGCCGGGGGATATAAGGCTGGAGGGGGGGCCGGGGGGATATAAGGCTGGAGGGAGGGCTGGGGGAATATAAGGCTGGAGGGGGGGCCGGGGGAATATAAGGCTGGAGGGGGGCCGGGGGGGAATATAAGGCTGGAGGGGGGGCCGGGGGAATATAAGGCTGGAGGGGGGGCCGGGGGGATATAAGGCTGGAGGGGGGGGCCGGGGGAATATAAGGCTGGAGGGGGGGCCGGGGGGATATAAGGCTGGAGGGGGGGCCGGGGGGATATAAGGCTGGAGGGGGGGCCGGGGGAATATAAGACTGGAGGGGGGGCCGGGGGAATATAAGGCTGGAGGGGGGGCCGGGGGAATATAAGGCTGTAGGGGGGCCGGGGGAATATAAGGCTGGAGGGAGGGCCGGGGGAATATAAGGCTGGAGGGGGGGCCGGGGGAATATAAGGCTGGAGGGGGGGCCGGGGAATATAAGGCTGGAGGGGGGCCGGGGGGATATAAGGCTGGAGGGGGGGCTGGGGGATATAAGGCTGGAGGGGGGGCCGGGGGGATATAAGGCTGGAGGGAGGGCTGGGGGAATATAAGGCTGGAGGGGGGGCCGGGGGAATATAAGGCTGGAGGGGGGGCCGGGGGGGAATATAAGGCTGGAGGGGGGGCCGGGGGAATATAAGGCTGGAGGGGGGCCGGGGGGATATAAGGCTGGAGGGGGGGGCCGGGGGAATATAAGGCTGGAGGGGGGCCGGGGGATATAAGGCTGGAGGGGGGGCCGGGGGAATATAAGACTGGAGGGGGGCCGGGGGAATATAAGGCTGGAGGGGGGGCCGGGGGAATATAAGGCTGTAGGGGGGGCCGGGGGAATATAAGGCTGGAGGGAGGGCCGGGGGAATATAAGGCTGGAGGGAGGGCCGGGGGAATATAAGGCTGGAGGGGGCGGGGATATAAGGCTGGAGGGAGGGCCGGGGGAATATAAGGCTGGAGGGAGGGCCGGGGGAATATAAGGCTGGAGGGGGGGCCGGGGGATATAAGGCTGGAGGGAGGGCCGGGGGAATATAAGGCTGGAGGGGGGGCCGGGGGATATAAGGCTGGAGGGAGGGCCGGGGGAATATAAGGCTGGAGGGGGGGCCGGGGGAATATAAGGCTGGAGGGGGGGCCGGGGGAATATAAGGCTGGAGGGGGGGCCGGGGGAATATAAGGCTGGAGGGGGGGCCGGGGGAATATAAGGCTGGAGGGGGGGCCGGGGGATATAAGGCTGGAGGGGGGGCCGGGGGGATATAAGGCTGGAGGGGGGGCCGGGGGGATATAAGGCTGGAGGGAGGGCTGGGGGAATATAAGGCTGGAGGGGGGGGCGGGGGAATATAAGGCTGGAGGGGGGGCCGGGGGATATAAGGCTGGAGGGGGGGCCGGGGGAATATAAGGCTGGAGGGGGGGCCGGGGGAATATAAGGCTGGAGGGGGGGCCGGGGGAATATAAGGCTGGAGGGGGGGCCGGGGGAATATAAGGCTGGAGGGGGGGCCGGGGAATATAAGGCTGGAGGGGGGCCGGGGGAATATAAGGCTGGAGGGGGGGCCGGGGGGATATAAGGCTGGAGGGGGGCCGGGGGATATAAGGCTGGAGGGAGGGCCGGGGGAATATAAGGCTGGAGGGAGGGCCGGGGGAATATAAGGCTGGAGGGGGGCCGGGGGATATAAGGCTGGAGGGGGGCCGGGGGGAATATAAGGCTGGAGGGGGGGCCGGGGGGATATAAGGCTCACAGTGGGTTTCTCCAAGGGTAGGACTCGCTGTGTCCTCTGCAATCCAAACATCCCGAGTAGAAAGCTGCTCTCCACGTCCTTCACAATCATCACTAATCACAGTCGCCCTACTGATGCGTTTTACACAAAACTAGAGTACTCCCCCAACACCTACAGGTTACCCTCCCCCCGACACCTACATTTCCAAATCAAACCCTTCTTGTCCTCTGGGTGGGTGAATGTGGTGTGGGTGAATGTGGTGTTGGTGTATGTATTGTGGGTGAATGTGGTGCGGGTGAATGTACTGTGGATGAATGTGGTGTGGGTGAATGTGGTGCGGGTGAATGTACTGTGGATGAATGTGGTGCGGGTGAATGTACTGTGGATGAATGTGGTGCGGGTGAATGTACTGTGGGTGAATGTGGTGTGGGTGAATGTACTGTGGGTAAATGTACTGTGGGTAAATGTACTGTGGGTGAATGTGGTGTGGGTGAATGTGGTGTGGGTGAATGTGGTGTGGGTGTATGTACTGTGGGTGAATGTACTGTGGGTGAATGTGGTGTGGGTGAATGTGGTGTGGGTGTATGTATTGTGGGTGAATGTGGTGTGGGTGAATGTACTGTGGGTGAATGTGGTGTGGGTGAATGTGGTGTGGGTGTATGTATTGTGGGTGAATGTATTGTGGGTGAATGTGGTGTGGGTGAATGTGGTGTGGGTGAATGTGGTGTGGGTGTATGTATTGTGGGTGAATGTACTGTGGGTGAATGTACTGTGGATGTATGTACTGTGGGTGTATGTATTGTGGGTGAATGTCGGGAGAATGTTATTTGTGATCATCCTGTATAATAATAATCATAGAAGAGACATCTGTGGACAGCTCAGTCAGCCGACTTCCTTCTTGAATTTCCAGTCTGGCCGGATTGCGGTCCTTTGCTCCTGTAGAGGTGTGGTCTGTGTTGGGGAGTGCGGTAAGTGGGGGGTAATTACACCGGAGTGATATTTATTCCACACGTATCTCACTGTAATCACCTCCATTGTTCCTTCCTCCTATAGAGGATTATACCAGGAAATACACCCAGAGACAGCAATTCACTAAATAAAGGGTCATGACTCCGCCCATGCCTGGAATAAGGGGGACCTGAACTAAGGACCGGCCACCAGTATCTGTTATATAATATTACATAGTAGGTGAGGGTGAAAAAAGACACAAGTCCAACCTATGTGTGTGATTATGTGTCAGTATTACATTGTATATCCCTGTATGTTGTGGTCATTCAGGTGATTATCTAATAGTTTCTTGAAGCTATCAATGCTCCCCGCTGAGACCACCGCCTGTGGAAGGGAATTCCACATCCTTGCCGCTCTTACAGTAAAGAACCCTCTACATAGTTTAAGGTTAAACCTCTTTTCTTCTAATTGTAATGAGTGGCCACGAGTCTTATTAAACTCTCTTCTGCGAAAAAGTTTTCTTCCTATTGTGGGGTCACCAGTCCGGTATTTATATATTGTGGGGTCACCAGTCCGGTATTTGTATATTGTGGGGTCACCAGTCCGGTATTTGTATATTGTGGGGTCACCAGTCCGGTATTTATATATTGTGGGGTCACCAGTCCGGTATTTATATATTGTGGGGTCACCAGTCCGGTATTTGTATATTGTGGGGTCACCAGTCCGGTATTTATATATTGTGGGGTCACCAGTCCCGGTATTTATATATTGTGGGGTCACCAGTCCGGTATTTATATATTGTGGGGTCACCAGTCCGGTATTTATATATTGTGGGGTCACCAGTCCGGTATTTGTATATTGTGGGGTCACCAGTCCGGTATTTATATATTGTGGGGTCACCAGTCCGGTATTTATATATTGTGGGGTCACCAGTCCGGTATTTATATATTGTGGGGTCACCAGTCCGGTATTTATATATTGTGGGGTCACCAGTCCGGTATTTGTATATTGTGGGGTCACCAGTCCGGTATTTGTATATTGTGGGGTCACCAGTCCGGTATTTGTATATTGTGGGGTCACCAGTCCGGTATTTGTATATTGTGGGGTCACCAGTCCGGTATTTATATATTGTGGGGTCACCAGTCCGGTATTTATATATTGTGGGGTCACCAGTCCGGTATTTATACAATGAAATCATATCCCCTCTCAAGCGTCTCTTCTCCAGAGAGAATAAGTTCAGAGCTCACAACCTTTCCTCATAACTAAGATCCTCCAGACCCTTTATTAGCTTTGTTGCCCTTCTTTGTAGTCGCTCCATTTCCAGTACATCCTTCCTGAGGACTGGTGCCCAGAACTGGACAGCATACTCCAGGTGAGGCCGGACCAGAGTCTTGTAGAGCGGGAGAATTATCGTTTTATCTCTGGAGTTGATCCCTTTTTAATGCCAATATTCTGTTTGCTTTGTTAGCAG
The DNA here is from genome assembly GCA_037952835.1 of Lithobates septentrionalis. Lineage (NCBI taxonomy): Eukaryota > Metazoa > Chordata > Amphibia > Anura > Ranidae > Lithobates > Lithobates septentrionalis. The sequence goes on along the minus strand of JBBDGP010004097.1, from coordinate 344,032 downwards.
CAGCTTGGCATTGCATGTCATTGCTGAGCCTATCATCTACTAGGACCCCCAGGTCCTTTTCCATCCTAAATCCCCCCAGAGGTTCTCCCCCCAGTCTATAGATTGCATTCAGATTTTTACCACCCAAATGCATTATTTTACATTTTTCTACATTGAACCTCATTTTCCATGTAGTTGCCCCTCCCCCATTCATTTGTTCAGGTCTTTTTGCAAGATTTCCACATCCTGCGGAGAAGTTATTGCCCTGCTTAGCTTAGTATCGTCTGCAAATACAGAGATTGAACTGTTTATCCCATCCTCCAGATCATTTATGAACAAATTAAATAGGATTGGTCCCAGCACAGAACCCTGGGGGACCCCACTACCCACCCCTGACCATTCCGAGTACTCCCCATTTATCACCACCCTCTGAACACGCCCTTGTAGCCAGTTTACAATCTGTCTGTGATCTCCCTTCAGCAGAGGACTTCCTTATTACTGACTGCCCATGCCCTGTCTCTCTGTATGGAGACGGCCATCTTGGTAGAGGCGGGGCTTTGCTTCCTCGTGTCAGAGCCTTCAGCAAGGAGAACAGAGGCCGCAGTGGCTGAGATCTCACACTGCAGATGTACAGCTCTGAGGCACAGGAAGTGCTCTGCTATGATTCTAGAGACATTCCAGACATGGGGTCCGTTCTCCAGGATACAGATTATAACATCTCCATATATCACCTCCACTTTATTATGATGATGTAAGATGAGCTAGACAGGAGCCGGGGCCCTCTGTATGTTCAGGGTCCCCAGCTCCCGAACCAGGGGTGGTGCACTTAGTCCAAACCTGAGTGTCTCTGCACAGAGGAGGTACGCTGGGAGGTAGGAGGAGTCTGATGGGGCAGCTTCCCTTTTCACCCCCCATTCTTCCTCATTACATACCTCTTCTACTTATACTAAATCTACTCTTCATGAGACCTTACAGACAATTTCCACTCCTGATTACTCAGCACTTACACTCTGAATGTGAATGGTTTGCAACCTGATCCCTATGGGGTGATCCCTGTGCGGTGATCCCTATGGGGTTCTCCCTGTGCGGTGATCCCTGTGCGGTGATCCCTGTGCGGTGATCCCTGTGTGGTGATCCCTGTGCGGTGATCCCTATGGGGTGATCCCTGTGTGGTGATCCCTGTGTGGTGATCCCTGTGTGGTGATCCCTGTGTGGTGATCCCTGTGTGGTGATCCCTGTGCGGTGATCCCTATGGGGTGATCCCTGTGTGGTGATCCCTGTGTGGTGATCCCTGTGCGGTGATCCCTGTGCGGTGATCCCTGTGCGGTGATCCCTGTGCGGTGATCCCTGTGTGGTGATCCCTATGGGGTGATCCCTATGGGGTTATCCCTGTGCGGTGATCCCTGTGCGGTGATCCCTGTGCGGTGATCCCTGTGCGGTTCTCCCTGTGCGGTGATCCCTATGGGGTGATCCCTGTGCGGTGATCCCTGTGCGGTGATCCCTGTGCGGTGATCCCTGTGCGGTGATCCCTGTGCGGTTCTCCCTGTGCGGTTCTCCCTGTGTGGTGATCCCTATGGGGTGATCCCTGTGTGGTGATCCCTGTGCGGTGATCCCTGTGCGGTTCTCCCTGTGTGGTTCTCCCTGTGTGGTGATCCCTATGGGGTGATCCCTGTGCGGTGATCCCTGTGCAGTTCTCCCTGTGTGGTGATCCCTATGGGGTGATCCCTGTGTGGTGATCCCTGTGCGGTGATCCCTGTGCGGTTCTCCCTGTGTGGTGATCCCTATGGGGTGATCCCTGTGCGGTGATCCCTGTGTAGTTCTCCCTGTGTAGTTCTCCCTGTGTGGTGATCCCTATGGGGTGATCCCTGTGTGGTGATCCCTGTGCGGTGATCCCTGTGCGGTGATCCCTGTGCGGTGAGATCCCTATGGGGTGATTCCTGTGCGGTGAGATCCCTATGGGGTGATCCCTGTGTGGTGATCCCTGTGTGGTGATCCCTGTGCGGTGATCCCTGTGCGGTGATCCCTGTGCGGTGATCCCTGTGCGGTGATCCCTATGGGGTGATCCCTGTGTGGTGATCCCTGTGTGGTGATCCCTGTGTGGTGATCCCTGTGTGGTGATCCCTGTGCGGTGATCCCTGTGCGGTGATCCCTGTGCGGTGAGATCCCTATGGGGTGATCCCTGTGTGGTGATCCCTGTGCGGTGAGATCCCTATGGGGTGATCCCTGTGCGGTGATCCCTGTGCGGTGAGATCCCTGTGTGGTGATCCCTGTGTGGTGATCCCTGTGCGGTGATCCCTGTGCGGTGATCCCTGTGCGGTGATCCCTTTGCGGTGATCCCTGTGCGGTGACCCCTGTGCGGTGATCCCTGTGCGGTGATCCCTGTGCGGTGATCCCTGTGCGGTGATCCCTGTGCGGTGATCCCTGTGTAGTTCTCCCTGTGTGGTGATCCCTGTGCGGTGATCCCTATGGGGTGATCCCTATGGGGTGATCCCTGTGTGGTGATCCCTGTGCGGTGAGATCCCTATGGGGTGATCCCTGTGTGGTGATCCCTGTGCGGTGATCCCTGTGCGGTGATCCCTGTGCGGTGATCCCTGTGTGGTGATCCCTGTGTGGTGATCCCTGTGTGGTGATCCCTGTGCGGTGACCCCTGTGCGGTGACCCCTGTGCGGTGACCCCTGTGCGGTGATCCCTTTGTGGTGATCCCTGTGCGGTGACCCCTGTGCGGTGACCCCTGTGCGGTGACCCCTGTGCGGTGATCCCTGTGCGGTGATCCCTTTGCGGTGATCCCTGTGCGGTGATCCCTGTGCGGTGACCCCTGTGCGGTGACCCCTGTGCGGTGACCCCTGTGCGGTGATCCCTGTGCGGTGATCCCTGTGTAGTTCTCCCTGTGTGGTGATCCCTGTGCGGTGATCCCTGTGTAGTTCTCCCTGTGCGGTGACCCCTGTGCGGTGACCCCTGTGTAGTTCTCCCTGTGTAGTTCTCCCTGTGCGGTGATCCCTGTGTAGTTCTCCCTGTGCGGTGACCCCTGTGCGGTGACCCCTGTGTAGTTCTCCCTGTGTAGTTCTCCCTGTGCGGTGATCCCTGTGTAGTTCTCCCTGTGTGGTGATCCCTGTGCGGTGATCCCTGTGTAGTTCTCCCTGTGTGGTGATCCCTGTGTAGTTCTCCCTGTGTGGTGATCCCTGTGTAGTTCTCCCTGTGTGGTGATCCCTGTGCGGTGATCCCTGTGTAGTTCTCCCTGTGCGGTGACCCCTGTGCGGTGACCCCTGTGTAGTTCTCCCTGTGTAGTTCTCCCTGTGTGGTGATCCCTGTGCGGTGATCCCTGTGTAGTTCTCCCTGTGTGGTGATCCCTGTGCGGTGATCCCTGTGTAGTTCTCCCTGTGTGGTGATCCCTGTGCGGTGATCCCTATGTGGTTCTCCCTCTGTGGTGATCCCTGTGCGACGCTTGCTATACACTTCGGGAAGGTGGGAATTAACCTTCGAGGGAAGTGGTCGTGGATGACCTGTATATAGGAAGCATTGTGACCCGTAAGCCCTCGTATAGCATCAAAGATGAAAAGAGCTCAGTGCTGTGCAGTGTCACATCCTCCCTGGGGTGTCAGGGGTTAAATGTGAGAGTGATGGAGGAGGGGAGTGTGTATGTGACTGGCAGCAGGTACCAGCGATGGAGAGGAGGGGAGGCAGTGAGATCACGTCTATAGGGAGGTGACTCAGCCAGACACTCCACTCACCATGGATTCCTCAGCATCCTGCTACCACATGCCGGTGTCACCTCAGCGTGCTGGAGTACACATAACCGTACCTGACCACATGCTGGAGTACACATAACCGTACCTGACCACATGCTGGAGTACACATAACCGTACCTGACCACATGCTGGAGTACACATAACCGTACCTGACCACATGCTGGAGTACACATAACCGTACCTGACCACATGCTGGAGTACACATAACCGTACCTGACCACATGCTGGAGTACACATAACCGTACCTGACCACATGCTGGAGTACACATAACCGTACCTGACCACATGCTGGAGTACACATAACCGTACCTGGCTAGTGATATAAAGATCTATATAGAGGAATCAGGACCTCCTTCCTCCTGCTGGTGACCCCTCTAGTGATATAAAGATCTATATAGAGGAATCAGGACCTCCTTCCTCCTGCTGGTGACCCCTCTAGTGATATAAAGATCTATATAGAGGAATCAGGACCTCCTTCCTCCTGCTGGGGATCCCTCTAATTATATAAAGATCCATATAGAGGAACCAGGACCTTACATATATGAAGCAGGACCTAGTACGAAGCCTTTGGGTACACCACTAGTGACTGGTCTCTGTTTCGAGTGAACCCTTTTTCCAGCCACACTCTGGTATCCTTTAGCCAACTTCATACCCACTGACCCACCCAAGGGTGAAGTCCTAGCTTGTACAACTTTTTTATTAGATCATTGTTCGGAACTGTATCAAATGTTTTGCTGCAATCAAAATAGTCCTATGTCCTCAGCACCACCCTGGTCCATAACGTTGGTGATATAGCCAAAGAATTCAATGATCTGCCCTCAGTGAAGCTGCTTTTGGTCCATCAAGTTGTGTATTTTTAAGTGATCAATGTTCCTCTTTTTCAGGAGTGATTCCATTACCTTGACTACAACCAATGTTAAACTCACTGGCCTGTTATTGCCAGCTTCTACCTTGCTGCCCTTCTTGTGGATAAGTACAAAATTAGCTGTCCACTAGTCTATGTCGAACTTCTTGTTCAGTTTATATATATACAGTCAGGTCCATAAATATTGGGACATCGACACAATTCTAATCTTTTTGGCTCTATGTGCCACCACAATGGATTTGAAATGAAATGAACAAGATGTGATTTAACTGCAGACTTTCAGCTTTAATTTGAGGGGATTTACATCCAAATGAGGTGAACGGTGTAGGAATCACAACAGTTTGTATATGTGCCTCCCATTTTTTAAGGGACCAAAAGTAATGGGACAATTGGCTGCTCAGCTGTTCCATGACCAGGTGTGTGTTATTCCCTCATTATCCCATTTACAAGGAGCAGATAAAAGGTCCAGAGTTCATTTCAAGTGTGCTATTTGCATTTGGAATCTGTTGCTGTCAACTCTTAATATGAGATCCAAAGAGCAGTCACTATCAGTGAAGCAAGCCATCATTAGGCTGAAAAAACAAAACAAACCCATCAGAGAGATAGCAAAAACATTAGGTGTGGCCAAATCAACTGTTTGGAACATCCTCAAAAAGAAAGAACTCACCGGTGAGCTCAGCAACACCAAAAGACCCGGAAGACCACGGAAAACAACTGTGGTGGATGACCGAAGAATTCTTTCCCTGGTGAAGAAAACACCCTTCACAACAGTTGGCCAGATGAAGAACACTCTCCAGGAGGTAGGTGTATGTGTGTCAAAGTCAACAATCAAGAGAAGACTTCACCAGAGTGAATACAGAGGGTTCACCACAAGATGTAAACCATTGGTGAGCCTCAAAAACAGGAAGGCCAGATTAGAGTTTGCCAAACAACATCTAAAAAAGCCTTCACAGTTCTGGAAGAACATCCTATGGACAGATGAGACCAAGATCAACTTGTACCAGAGTGATGGGAGGAGAAGAGTATGGAGAAGGAAAGGAACTGCTCATGATCCAAAGCATACCACCTCATCAGTGAAGCATGGTGGTGGTAGTGTCATGGCGTGGGCATGTATGGCTGCCAATGGAACTGGTTCTCTTGTATTTATTGATGATGTGACTGCTGACAAAAGCAGCAGGATGAATTCTGAAGTGTTTCGGACAATATTATCTGCACATATTCAGCAAAATGCTTCAGAACTCATTGGACGGCTCTTCACAGTGCAGATGGACAATGACCCGAAGCATACTGCGAAAGACACCAAAGAGTTTTTTTACGGGAAAGAAGTGGAATGTTATGCAATGGCCAAGTCAATCACCTGACCTGAATCCGATTGAGCATGCATTTCACTTGCTGAAGACAGAACTGAAGGGAAAATGCCCCAAGAACAAGCAGGAACTGAAGACAGTTGTAGTAAAGGCCTGGCAGAGCATCACCAGGGATGAAACCCAGCGTCTGGTGATGTCTATGTGTTCCAGACTTCAGGCTGTCATTGTCTGCAAAGGATTTGCAACCAAGTATTAAAAAGTGAAAGTTTGATGGATGATTGTTAATCTGTCCCATTACTTTTGGTCCCTTTAAAAAGTGGGAGACACAAATACAAAGTGTTGTAATTCCTACACCGTTCACCTGATTTGGATGTAAATTCCCTCAAATTAAAGATGAAAAGTCTGCAGTTATATCACATCTTGTTCATTACATTTCAAATCCATTGTGGTGTATAGAGCCAAAAAGATTAGAATTGTGTCCATGTCGATATTTATGGACCTGACTGTATATATATATTTATAGCTACAATGTATCAATTAGCAGCAATCCCATTCACTGGCTGGATTCTCAGGTCAATAGCAAACAAAACAACTTTCAATGTACCAGATCTATTCAGAGTTTATCACAGAGCTAACACAATGCGAATAAGAGTCTCAGACTGCTCACTATTCAAACACAGGACCTCCCCACACAGGACAACCCGGGCACAGGACAGTCCAGGCACCTAGTAACCCGGGCACAGGACAGTCCAGGCACCTAGTAACCCGGGCACAGGACAGTCCAGGCACCTAGTAACCCGGGCACAGGACAGTCCAGGCACCTAGTAACCCGGGCACAGGACAGTCCAGGCACCTAGTAACCCGGGCACAGGACAGTCCAGGCACCTAGCAACCCGGGCACAGGACAGTCCAGGCACCTAGCAACCCGGGCACAGGACAGTCCAGGCACCTAGCAACCCGGGCACAGGACAGTCCAGGCACCTAGCAACCCGGGCACAGGACAGTCCAGGCACCTAGCAACCCGGGCACAGGACAGTCCAGGCACCTAGCAACCCGGGCACAGGACAGTCCAGGCACCTAGCAACCCGGGCACAGGACAGTCCAGGCACCTAGCAACCCGGGCACAGGACAGTCCAGGCACCTAGCAACCCGGGCACAGGACAGTCCAGGCACCTAGCAACCCGGGCACAGGACAGTCCAGGCACCTAGCAACCCGGGCACAGGACAGTCCAGGCACCTAGCAACCCGGGCACAGGACAGTCCAGGCACCTAGCAACCCGGGCACAGGACAGTCCAGGCACCTAGTAACCCGGGCACAGGAGAATTCAGGCACAGGATAATTTAGACACATAACCTGGGCACAGGAGGACCACGTTACAAACCACTCACTATAGGACAACCTGAGCACAGAATGAGCAAGAAACAGGACAACCTAGGCTGTCTATTCCAAGGATTGCACATCAGCGTCTGCACATGCTAATGGAATCTGGGGGGGGGCACCTTCAGCCCTGAACGTGTTCAGAACCCATCCTAGGTTCATGTACATATAAGCATCAGGAAATAGAAGGCTCTGTATATTTTTACTGCTCTTCTACCCACAGCCTTGGATGACGCCTTGTTGAATCTCCCCAGACCATTGTGTATCTGCTGCCCCTCTCCTAGAACATGCACCTGCCTGCAAGATGAACGTTGATAGTCACGTACTTTCCGTTTGTGGCTCATAATGAGGATAATTCCATTTATTTAGGCCGTCTAATACTGGGGGCAATTATAAAATGACAGTTCACATCTCATCTTCATAAGGGATGAAGCTTGCTTGTTGCTCAGGATTAGACTTGTATAAAGTTTGGTCCAACCCTTGCTGATCCCCTCATGTATTCCCTAATCTCCATAGATGCATCTACATTCCAGCACAGCGCAAGATATGGCAGGTCTGACCATTCCATGGCGTCAGTCCTGATGCTGTGCTCCTAGAAATATTCTGTTATATGCCAGGATCCTCATTAAGGAATCATTATTCTCCAGCAAGGGCAGCTTTAGCTCTAGAGTGTAAGCTTCTGTGGTCCTATAACACAATGGAGCTTTTAGCTATCTCTTACACAGTGAGGAAGGCTCTGGGCTGCCTACCTTGTGGGAATGTCTGAAGCAGGCCTGCTTTCCTAGCAGCTGAACAGTGGTGTAGGTGACAGTGGGGTGTAGGGAGCTCTGGATGATTGGGGCCATTGCTCAGAACCCAGTATTGCCCCTTCAGGGTGCCAGGTATCCGTCTTATCCCAACCTGTGTCTGGGAGCAGGATGGTTGTCATAGTTGTCTGATAATAGCTGCAAGTCACAATGAGAGAACAGAGCTCCTGTGACGTCCCCATTTCAGTCTGTTGGAATTTGCTGATCCATGGTGACTTCTGTTCACTAATCATAACCTGCTGTGTATAACACAGCTCTACATACAGACATGTGAAAAAGTAAGTACACCCCATGAACACTGAACTTCATCAGCATCATTTCTAAAGAACCAGACGAAAGACCTTCATTCAGACACCTCTTACAGGTAAAGGTGACATATCGGAACAAAGGACACATGGTGTGTTCACTCTCATAATGTAAAATAAAAGACACAGATTTGTCACATGGAGATGATGATTACACCCCAACATTTCCCACCATGTCAAATCTATGAAATTAGAACCCAGTTTTCTGGATTAGGTGCCAATGATTAGAACCTCTTTAGGGAGTATGTAGTTGGAACCCATCTCATGTAAACCTCAGACATCTTGAATCCGGTGTTCTCTTTGCAATTGACTTGTGTGGTGTCATCATGCCAAGATTATTAGAGGTCTCTAAGGCCCCCAGAATTAAAGTTTGGGATGCCTAGGAGTCTGGAAAGGGATTTAAAGTGGAACTAAACCTACCAATTAACTGTCTCCAAAACAGCCGTGAATGATAACTTCTATGGTTACTAGTGTGCTTCTGTTAGCTCTCAACCAAACTGTCAAAACATCAAATATCTGCTGCCATAGCCGATTGCTTATGCAGCACCATGACAACTGCAGGTCAAACAGAAGCTAAGATGGCAGCTTCCTTGGTTGTAAAGGAGAAGAAGGTTTAGTTCCACTTTTAAAAGATTGCCAAATGATCTAAAGTCATTCCTTTGTTTGATGTTCGGGTAATTCTTCCAACAGTTAGGGTCAAAGTGCATGCATCTACAACCATTACTAGATTGCCCCAATCCAACCTCCATGAGAGGTGTGCCAGGGAAAGGCCTTTTTTGCTGTCCAAAATGAACATTTCACCAATAATAAAGTTTAGCATTATTCATACAAGCAAAAACCAGAGCTTCTGCAACAATGTGCCGAAGACCGATCCATCAAAGACCAGAGCTTCTGGAACAATGTGCTGAAGACTGATCCATCAAAGACCAGAGCTTCTAGAATCTGCTGAAGACTGATCCATCAAAGACCAGAGCTTCTGGAACAATGTGCTGAAGACCGATCCATCAAAGACCAGAGCTTCTAGAATCTGCTGAAGACTGATCCATCAAAGACCAGAGCTTCTAGAATCTGCTGAAGACTGATCCATCAAAGACCAGAGCTTCTAGAATCTGCTGAAGACTGATCCATCAAAGACCAGAGCTTCTAGAATCTGCTGAAGACTGATCCATCAAAGACCAGAGCTTCTAGAATCCTGCTGAAGACTGATCCATCAAAGACCAGAGCTTCTAGAATCTGCTGAAGACTGATCCATCAAAGACCAGAGCTTCTAGAATCTGCTGAAGACTGATCCATCAAAGACCAGAGCTTCTAGAATCTGCTGAAGACTAATCCATCAAAGACCAGAGCTTCTGGAACAATGTGCTGAAGACTGCTCCATCAAAGACCAGAGCTTCTAGAATCTGCTGAAGACTGATCCATCAAAGACCAGAGCTTCTAGAATCTGCTGAAGACTGATCCATCAAAGACCAGAGCTTCTAGAATCTGCTGAAGACTGATCCATCAAAGACCAGAGCTTCTAGAATCCTGCTGAAGACTGATCCATCAAAGACCAGAGCTTCTAGAATCTGCTGAAGACTGATCCATCAAAGACCAGAGCTTCTAGAATCTGCTGAAGACTGATCCATCAAAGACCAGAGCTTCTAGAATCTGCTGAAGATTAATCCATCAAAGACCAGAGCTTCTAGAATCTGCTGAAGACCGATCCATCAAAGACCAGAGCTTCTAGAATCTGCTGAAGACTGATCCATCAAAGACCAGAGCTTCTAGAATCTGCTGAAGACTGATCCATCAAAGACCAGAGCTTCTAGAATCTGCTGAAGACTGATCCATCAAAGACCAGAGCTTCTAGAATCTGCTGAAGACTGATCCATCAAAGACCAGAGCTTCTGGAACAATATCCTGAACACTGATCAGTCAAACACCAGAGCTTCTGGAACAATATCCTTAAGACTGATCCATCAAAGACCAAAGCTTCCAGAACAATGTTCTGAAGACTGATCCATCAAAGACCAAAGCTTCCAGAACAATGTTCTGAAGACTGATCCATCAAAGACCAAAGCTTCTGAAACAATATACTGAAGACTGATCCATCAAAGACCAGAGCTTCTGAAACAATGTGCTAAAGACGGACCCATCAGAGACTAGAGCTTCTAGAACAATAAGCTGAAGACTTATCCATCAGAGATGCAAGCTTCTGGAACAATGTGCTGAAGACAGACTGATCCATCAAAGACCAGAGCTTCTGGAACATTGTTCTGAAGACTTGCTATCAAAGATAGTCACAGTAACAGAAGACGCATTTGCTGCAAATCAAGAAAAGTATTTCAGGAGAAGAATCTCATCCCATCTGTGAAGCATGGTGGTGGAAATGTTATGGTTGGGTTGCTGCTTTGGGCTATGGACAGCTCGCAGTCATCTAGGCAGATGTACATTCTGCAGCATATGGAAGTGTGCTTGATGAGAATGTGAAGCTGTCTGTGTGGAAGTTGAAATGAAAGCGGAAATGGATCTTTATCATTAAAATTAAGTGAAGAACACTAAGGAATCCACCGAGGAGAGAGAAGAAATAGAAGATAAAGGACTGGACTAGACAAAGCCTGGATTATATTCCTGTTGAAGTGTTGGGGGGCAGCTCATACACGGAAACCCTCAAACCTCTCACTACTGAAGGAGAATGTCATTGAGAAGTGGTCACACATTTCACAAATTGTCTTCTGATTCCGGGGAAGGAGGGGGGGGGGGGGGGTAGTGACCCCCGCAGACCATTACCTCAATATTGTGAAATAAATGATGGAAGGCGGATTTTCCTGGGCTGTTATTGGGTTATATCACCGTTATCTGTAATTGGATATCTAGCGGCTTTTCTATGGAGAGGGTCCTCGGTTCCCATGGGGTGTATTTATTATTCACACATCCAGTGGTAGGTTTTATGGCCCCCAGTGGGGAGCCGACCCCACCCTCTTCCTGTAAGTATTGACACAGAAATCAGCCCATTCCTTCCTTCTTCTCTGAAATTCTGAGCAAAGTCCAAATTATTCAGCATGAAACCCACAGAGCCGACAGAACTGCCCCAACATGGGAGGGGGGAGGGGGGGCATGTCACAGAACCATCTGCACTACTACCCTGCAATTTATTAACATGTCAGAGCCTGGAGGAGACCCTTATAAAAAAAACAGGGGGTGGGTGGGGGGGCAGGTGTCAGAGCTGAGGAACTTGCTTTAAGCAGATTACCAATTCTTAGATGTGACGGCTGCATTCGTTTTTTTCTTTTTTAGGCTTTCTTTCTTCTTGTTTCACCTGGTGATTCTGCCAGTAAATCTGTTATTTTTCAAGCTGTCCTGCAGATGTGGCAGTTAGAATGAGACAAACCATTTAACACTGACAGGGATGCTTACAATGATCAGCTTTTATTTATTGACGTAAAACCTTTATCCCAAAAGGAAGAAAACTGATAACTGAATATAAAGTGTGAGCTGGAGTCTGGCTTTAATGTGTTAGTGTATCTAAATCTGCTAGTCCATCCAACAGTCCCCTCCTCCAGACTGACAATGCTGCTGTCCAAAGAAGTTCCCTGTGCTCCTTCAACCAGAGTGGGAGGCACTCCAATACAGGAGGGGTGTTACTAGCCAGGTCACCAGGAGAGCACAGAGGGGGAAAAAGAAAACTAATACAGCCGCCAAATCTAATGATTAGTAAGCTGCACTGTATTACCTGCATTAAGGGACTGAGTCTGCCCCCTCCACCCCCACCTGTGATTATGGACTGCGCCCCCCCCCCACCTGTGACTAGGAACTGGGCCCCCCACCTGTGACTAGGAACTGGGCCCCCCCACCTGTAATTAGAGACTGGCCCCCCCCCCCACCTGTGATTAGGAACTGGGCCCCCCCCACCTGTGATTAGGAACTGGGCCCCCCCACCTGTGATTAGGAACTGGGCCCCCCACCTGTAATTAGAGACTGGGCCCCCCCACCTGTGATTAGGGACTGGGTCCCCCCACCTGTGATTAGGGACTGGGCCCCCCCACCTGTGATTAGGAACTGGGCCCCCCACCTGTAATTAGAGACTGGGCCCCCCACCTGTGATTAGGGACTGCGCCCCCCCACCTGTGATTAGGGACTGCGCCCCCCCACCTGTGATTAGGAACTGGGCCCCCCACCTGTGATTAGGAACTGGGCCCCCCCACCTGTAATTAGAGACTGGGCCCCCCCACCTGTGATTAGGGACTGGGTCCCCCCACCTGTAATTAGAGACTAGGCCCCCCCCACCTGTGATTATGGACTGGGCCCCCCCCACCTGTGATTAGGGACTGCGCCCCCCCACCTGTGACTAGGAACTGGGCCCCCCACCTGTAATTAGAGACTGGGCCCCCCCACCTGTGATTAGAGACTGGGCCCCCCACCTGTGATTAGGGACTGGGTCCCCCCACCTGTAATTAGAGACTAGGCCCCCCCCACCTGTGATTATGGACTGGGCCCCCCCACCTGTGATTAGGGACTGCGCCCCCCCACCTGTGATTAGGGACTGCGCCCCCCCCCACCTGTGACTAGGACCTGGGCCCCCCACCTGTAATTAGAGACTGGGCCCCTCCCCATCTGTGATTAGGGACTGGGCCCCTCCCCATCTGTAATTAGAGACTGGGCCCCCCCACCTGTAATTAGGGACTGGGTCCCCCCACCTGTAATTAGGGACTGGGTCCCCCCACCTGTGACTAGGAACTGGGCCCCCCCACCTGTAATTAGAGACTGGGCCCCCCCACCTGTAATTAGGGACTGGGCCCCCCCACCTGTAATTAGGGACTGGGTCCCCCCACCTGTAATTAGGGACTGGGTCCCCCCACCTGTGACTAGGAACTGGGCCCCCCCACCTGTAATTAGGGACTGGGTCCCCCCACCTGTGACTAGGAACTGGGCCCCCCCACCTGTAATTAGAGACTGGGTCCCCCCCACCTGTGATTAGGGACTGGGTCCCCCCACCTGTGATTAGGGACTGGGTCCCCCCACCTGTGATTAAGGACTGGGCCCCCCACCTGTGATTAGGAACTGGGTCTCTCCCCCCCCCTCCCCCCCCCATGTGATTAGGGACTGAGTCTGTCCCCTCCCCAACTGTGATTAGGGACTGAGTCTGTCCCTCCCCACCTGTGATTAGGGACTGAGTCTGTCCCTTCCCCACCTGTGATTAGGGACTGAGTCTGTCCCTTCCCCACCTGTGATTAGGGACTGAGTCTGTCCCCTCCCCAACTGTGAGTAGGGACTGAGTCTGTCCCCTCCCCACCTGTGATTAGGGACTGAGTCTGTCCCTTCCCCACCTGTGATTAGGGACTGAGTCTGTCCCCTCCCCACCTGTGATTAGGGACTGGGCCCCCCCCCACCTGTGATTAGGGACTGGGCCCCCCCACCTGTGATTAGGGACTGGGCCCCCCCCACCTGTGATTAGGGACTGGGCCCCCCCACCTGTAATTAGGGACTGGGTCCCCCCACCTGTGACTAGGAACTGGGCCCCCCCACCTGTAATTAGGGACTGGGTCCCCCCACCTGTGACTAGGAACTGGGCCCCCCCACCTGTAATTAGAGACTGGGTCCCCCCCACCTGTGATTAGGGACTGGGTCCCCCCACCTGTGATTAGGGACTGGGTCCCCCCACCTGTGATTAAGGACTGGGCCCCCCACCTGTGATTAGGAACTGGGTCTCTCCCCCCCCTCCCCCCCCATGTGATTAGGGACTGAGTCTGTCCCCTCCCCAACTGTGATTAGGGACTGAGTCTGTCCCTCCCCACCTGTGATTAGGGACTGAGTCTGTCCCTTCCCCACCTGTGATTAGGGACTGAGTCTGTCCCTTCCCCACCTGTGATTAGGGACTGAGTCTGTCCCCTCCCCAACTGTGAGTAGGGACTGAGTCTGTCCCCTCCCCACCTGTGATTAGGGACTGAGTCTGTCCCTTCCCCACCTGTGATTAGGGACTGAGTCTGTCCCCTCCCCACCTGTGATTAGGGACTGGGCCCCCCCCCACCTGTGATTAGGGACTGGGCCCCCCCACCTGTGATTAGGGACTGGGTCCCCCCCACCTGTGATTAGGGACTGAGTCTGCCCCCCACCTGTGATTAGGGACTGAGTCTGTCCCCTCCCCACCTGTGATTAGGGACTGCCCCCCCCCCCCCCACCTGTGATTAGGGACTGGGTCCCCCCCACCTGTGATTAGGGACTGAGTCTGCCCCCCACCTGTGATTAGGGACTGAGTCTGTCCCCTCCCCACCTGTGATTAGGGACTGGGCCCCCCCACCTGTGATTAGGGACTGGGCCCCCCACCTGTGATTAGGGACTGGGTCCCCCCACCTGTGATTAGGGACTGGGCCCCCCCCACCTGTGATTAGGGACTGGGCCCCCCCACCTGTGATTAGGGACTGAGTCTGTCCAGCAGGGTTGAAGTGCAGTAGAGGAAATGTCAGTAATGAGAGTTTATGGCAGGAAGCCAGGAATTGGTAAACAATGGAGCCAGCCATGCCTCCTTCTATGGAGAGCGATCATCGATCATCGCTCACAGACCTGCAATGTCATCACAATACAGACACACCTGCAAGTCATAAGACTTTGTCCTGTGTGACGGGTTTACATGGAAGCTGCAGGAATGTTTACTGTTGGGACACACCCCTCATCTACAGCTGATGAAATCCACAGGAAACCAGCCAGCTGGCCCGGCAATAATGTGATCCACATGCCGAGGAAACCGGCCTCAGCTGGATGTCTTCACAGGACTTCCGACTACCATAGACGTGACATAGAGCGGGTCCGTTGTTACATCATCATGTCCCCGGAGGAATGTTCACACAACCTATAAACACCCCATTCCTCCAAGTGAATGTGTTCAGAAAATTCCCTCTGTGCAGATCAATGTGCCTGCTGACAATCATAAATAAAGATTGTCCTGAGGACTGATCTGAGACCATTTAATGTCCTGAGGACCATTCTAAGTTATGAGACCATTTAATGTCCTGAGGACCATTCTAAGTTATGAGACCATTTAATGTCCTGAGGACCATTCTAAGTTATGAGACCATATAATGTCCTGAGGACCAATCTGAGACCATAGACTGTCCTGAGGACTAATCTGAGAACGTACAATGTCCCTAATCTGAGACCGTAGAATGTCCTGAGACCATAGACTGCTCTGAGGACTAATCTGAGACCATAGAATGCCCTGAGGACTAATCTGAGACCATAGACTGTCCTGAGGACTAATCTGAGAACGTACAATGTCCCTAATCTGAGACCGTAGAATGTCCTGAGACCATAGAATGTCCTGAGGACTAATCTGAGACCATAGAATGTCCTGAGGACTAATCTGAGACCATAGTGTCTTCAGGATTTATCTGAGACCATAGACTGTCCTGAGGACTAATCTGAGAACGTACAATGTCCCTAATCTGAGACCGTAGAATGTCCTGAGACCATAGACTGCTCTGAGGACTAATCTGAGACCATAGAATGTCCTGAGGACTAATCTGAGACCATAGAATGTCCTGAGGACTAATCTGAGACCATAGTGTCCTGAGGACTTATCTGAGACCATAGAATGTCCTGAGGACTAATCTGAGACCATAGAATGTCCTAAAGACTGATCTGAGACCAAAGAATGTCCTGAGGACTAATCTGAGAACGTACAATGTCCCTAATCTGAGACCGTAGAATGTCCTGAGACCATAGACTGCTCTGAGGACTAATCTGAGACCATAGAATGTCCTGAGGACTAATCTGAGACCATAGTGTCTTCAGGACTTATCTGAGACCATAGACTGTCCTTAGGACTAATCTGAGAACGTACAATGTCCCTAATCTGAGACCGTAGAATGTCCTGAGACCATAGACTTCTCTGAGGACTAATCTGAGACCATAGAATGTCCTGAGGACTAATCTGAGACCATAGAATGTCCTGAGGACTAATCTGAGACAATAGTGTCCTGAGGATTTATCTGAGACCATAGAATGTCCTGAGGACTAATCTGAGACAATAGAATGTCCTAAAGACTGATCTGAGACCAAAGAATGTCCTGAGGACTAATCTGAGAACGTACAATGTCCTGAGGACTAATCTGAGACCATAGAATGTCCTGAGGACTAATCTGAGACCATAGACTGTACTGAGGACTAATCTGAGACCATAGAATGTCCTGAGGACTAATCTGAGACCATAGAATGTCCTGAGGACTAATCTGAGACCATAGAATGTCCTGAGGACTAATCTGAGACCATAGAATGTCCTGAGGACTAATCTGAGACCATAGTGTCTTGAGGACTTATCTGAGACCATAGACTGTCCTGAGGACTAATCTGGGACCATAGAATGACCTAAAGACTGATCTGAGACCATAGAATGTCCTGAGGACTAATCTGAGACCATAGACTGTACTGAGGACTAATCTGAGACCATAGAATGTCCTAAAGACTGATCTGAGACCAAAGAATGTACTGAGGACTCATCGGAGACCATAGACTGTACTGAGGACTCATCGGAGACCATAGACTGTACTGAGGACTCATCGGAGACCATAGACTGTACTGAGGACTCATCGGAGACCATAGACTGTACTGAGGACTCATCGGAGACCATAAACTGTACTGAGGACTCATCGGAGACCATAGACTGTACTGAGGACTCATCGGAGACCATAGACTGTACCGAGGACTCATCGGAGACCATAGACTACTGAGGACTCATCGGAGATCATAGACTGTACTGAGGACTCATCGGAGACCATAGACTGTACTGAGGACTCATCGGAGACCATAGACTGTACCGAGGACTCATCGGAGACCATAGACTGTACCGAGGACTCATCGGAGACCATAGACTGTACCGAGGACTCATCGGAGACCATAGATTGTACTGAGGACTCATCGGAGACCATAGACTGTACTGAGGACTCATCGGAGACCATAGACTACTGAGGACTCATCGGAGACCATAGACTGTACCGAGGACTCATCGGAGACCATAGACTGTACCGAGGACTCATCAGAGACCATAGACTGTACCGAGGACTCATCGGAGACCATAGACTGTACTGAGGACTCATCGGAGACCATAGACTACTGAGGACTCATCGGAGACCATAGACTGTACCGAGGACTCATCGGAGACCATAGACTGTACCGAGGACTCATCGGAGACCATAGACTGTACCGAGGACTCATCGGAGACCATAGACTGTACTGAGGACTCATCGGAGACCATAGACTACTGAGGACTCATCGGAGACCATAGACTGTACCGAGGACTCATCGGAGACCATAGACTGTACCGAGGACTCATCGGAGACCATAGACTGTACCGAGGACTCATCAGAGACCATAGACTGTACCGAGGACTCATCGGAGACCATAGACTGTACCGAGGACTCATCGGAGACCATAGACTGTACCGAGGACTCATCGGAGACCATAGACTGTACCGAGGACTCATCGGAGACCATAGACTGTACTGAGGACTCATCGGAGACCATAGACTGTACTGAGGACTCATCGGAGACCATAGACTGTACCGAGGACTCATCGGAGACCATAGACTGTACCGAGGACTCATCGGAGACCATAGACTGTACCGAGGACTCATCGGAGACCATAGACTGTACCGAGGACTCATCAGAGACCATAGACTGTACCGAGGACTCATCGGAGACCATAGACTGTACTGAGGACTCATCGGAGACCATAGACTACTGAGGACTCATCGGAGACCATAGACTGTACCGAGGACTCATCGGAGACCATAGACTGTACCGAGGACTCATCGGAGACCATAGACTGTACCGAGGACTCATCGGAGACCATAGACTGTACCGAGGACTCATCGGAGACCATAGACTGTACCGAGGACTCATCGGAGACCATAGACTGTACCGAGGACTCATCGGAGACCATAGACTGTACCAAGGACTCATCGGAGACCATAGACTGTACCGAGGACTCATCGGAGACCATAGACTGTACCGAGGACTCATCGGAGACCATAGACTGTACCGAGGACTCATCGGAGACCATAGACTGTACCGAGGACTCATCGGAGACCATAGACTGTACCGAGGACTCATCGGAGACCATAGACTGTACCGAGGACTCATCGGAGACCATAGACTGTACCGAGGACTCATCGGAGACCATAGACTGTACCGAGGACTCATCGGAGACCATAGACTGTACCGAGGACTCATCGGAGACCATAGACTGTACCGAGGACTCATCGGAGACCATAGACTGTACCGAGGACTCATCGGAGACCATAGACTGTACCGAGGACTCATCGGAGACCATAGACTGTACCGAGGACTCATCGGAGACCATAGACTGTACCGAGGACTCATCGGAGACCATAGACTGTACCGAGGACTCATCGGAGACCATAGACTGTACCGAGGACTCATCGGAGACCATAGACTGTACCGAGGACTCATCGGAGACCATAGACTGTACCGAGGACTCATCGGAGACCATAGACTGTACCGAGGACTCATCGGAGACCATAGACTGTACGAGGACTCATCGGAGACCATAGACTGTACCGAGGACTCATCGGAGACCATAGACTGTACCGAGGACTCATCGGAGACCATAGACTGTACCGAGGACTCATCAGAGACCATAGACTGTACCGAGGACTCATCAGAGACCATAGACTGTACCGAGGACTCATCGGAGACCATAGACTGTACCGAGGACTCATCGGAGACCATAGACTGTACTGAGGACTCATCGGAGACCATAGACTACTGAGGACTCATCGGAGACCATAGACTGTACCGAGGACTCATCGGAGACCATAGACTGTACCGAGGACTCATCGGAGACCATAGACTGTACCGAGGACTCATCGGAGACCATAGACTGTACCGAGGACTCATCGGAGACCATAGAACGCTGGACCTTTAACAGGGAATGACTGTTGCGTGCCTCTGTGGGTGTCGATGGGCACAAGCCGACTTATCTGGCAGATCAATGCTCTGCACACAGTGAGAAGATACGTCTGATAGTCACCCAATGGTTGCCGGTGGAGGTGCCATCCATCAGGTCTCTGTTAATAGGCTGTATGTGATCCCCCCATACATACGGCATGCAGAGTCCCATGGAGGGGTTGTGGCACTGCAGGTATCAGCATGCCCAGGTCTATCTATTAGAGCCCTTGCACACTGGGGCGGTTTGCAGGCGATATTGTGCTAATAATAGCGCCTGCAAACTGCCTCGAAAGTGCCGCTACTGTCATTCCAGTGTGAAAGCCCCGAGGGCTTGCACACTGGAGCAGTGCGCTGGCAGGACGGTAAAAAAAGTCCTGCCAGCAGCATCTTCGGAGCGGTGTGTATACCGCTCCTGCCCATTGAAATCAATGGGACGGCGCGGCTATACCGCCGGCAAAGCGCCTCTACAGAGGCGCTTTGCGGTGGTATTTAACCCCTTCTCGGCCGCTAGCGGGGGGTAAAACCGCCCCGCTAGCGGCCACATACCGGCGGTAAAACGCCGCTAATAATTGCGGCGTTTTACCGCCGACGCCGCCCCAGTGTGCAAGGGCTCTAACACATTCTCCTTCCTGTGGTTGTGTGACTAGGACAGGTTCTTGGTGACCTTTCACCTACACAGGGACAATAAATCTTATCTTCTACAAGCACATGACCTGCAGCACAGACACATGTCTTCTGACGTCTTCCAACCTCGCCTAAAAAAGACAGACCCCCGAGATTACACCGAATTCCTCAGCTATTAATACCCTTATCTGTCCCGAATGTGTGCAGACCACCAACACGAGTCCGTGACATAGAGATTGTATGGGGGGTGCTCCACACTGACATAGAGATTGTATGGGGGGTGCTCCACACTGACATAGAGATTGTATGGGGGAGGGGGGGGGTGCTCCACACTGACATAGAGATTGTATGGGGGGTGCTCCACACTGACATAGAGATTGTATGGGGGGGACGGGGGGTGCTCCACACTGACATAGAGATTGTATGGGGGGTGCTCCACACTGACATAGAGATTGTATGGGGGGGAGGGGGGGTGCTCCACACTGACACAGAGATTGTATGGGGGGGACGGGGGGTGCTCCACACTGACATAGAGATTGTATGAGGGGGACGGGGGGGTGCTCCACACTGACATAGAGATTGTATGGGGGGTGCTCCACACTGACATAGAGATTGTATGGGGGGAGGGGGGGTGCTCCACACTGACATAGAGATTGTATGGGGGGAGGGGGGGTGCTCCACACTGACATAGAGATTGTATGGGGGGGTGCTCCACACTGATATAGAGATTGTATGGGGGGGACGGGGGGTGCTCCACACTGACATAGAGATTGTATGGGGGGGACGGGGGGGTGCTCCACACTGACATAGAGATTGTATGGGGGGTGCTCCACACTGACATAGAGATTGTATGGGGGGTGCGCCACACTGACATAGAGATTGTATGGGGGGGACGGGGCGTGCTCCACACTGACATAGAGATTGTATGGGGGGGACGGGGGGTGCTCCACATTGACATAGAGATTGTATGGGGGGGACGGGGGGTGCTCCACACTGACATAGGGATTGTATGGGGGGGACGGGGGGTGCTCCACATTGACATAGAGATTGTATGGGGGGGACGGGGGGTGCTCCACACTGACATAGAGATTGTATGGGGGGGACGGGGGGTGCTCCACATTGACATAGAGATTGTATGGGGGGGACGGGGGGTGCTCCACACTGACATAGGGATTGTATGGGGGGGAGGGGGGGTGCTCCACACTGACATAGAGATTGTATGGGGGGGACGGGGGGTGCTCCACACTGACATAGAGATTGTATGGGGGGGACGGGGGGTGCTCCACACTGACATAGGGATTGTATGGGGGGGAGGGGGGGTGCTCCACACTGACACAGAGATTGTATGGGGGGGACGGGGGGTGCTCCACACTGACATAGAGATTGTATGGGGGGGAGGGGGGGTGCTCCACACTGACATAGAGATTGTATGGGGGGGACGGGGGGTGCTCCACACTGACATAGAGATTGTATGGGGGGGACGGGGGGTGCTCCACACTGACATAGAGATTGTATGGGGGGGAGGGGGGGTGCTCCACACTGACACAGAGATTGTATGGGGGGGACGGGGGGTGCTCCACACTGACATAGAGATTGTATGGGGGGGAGGGGGGGTGCTCCACACTGACATAGAGATTGTATGGGGGGGACGGGGGGTGCTCCACACTGACATAGAGATTGTATGGGGGGTGCTCCACACTGACATAGAGATTGTATGGGGGGGAGGGGGGGTGCTCCACACTGACATAGAGATTGTATGGGGGGATGGGGGGTGCTCCACACTGACATAGAGATTGTATGGGGGGATGGGGGGTGCTCCACACTGACATAGAGATTGTATGGGGGGGACGGGGGGGTGCTCCACACTGACATAGAGATTGTATGGGGGGGACGGGGGGGTGCTCCACACTGACACAGAGATTGTATGGGGGGGACGGGGGGTGCTCCACACTGACATAGAGATTGTATGGGGGGGACGGGGGGGGGCTCCACACTGACATAGAGATTGTATGGGGGGGACGGGGGGTGCTCCACACTGACATAGAGATTGTATGGGGGGGACGGGGGGGGGCTCCACACTGACATAGAGATTGTATGGGGGGGACGGGGGGTGCCCCACACTGACATAGAGATTGTATGGGGGGAGGGGGGGTGCTCCACACTGACATAGAGATTGTATGGGGGGTGCTCCACACTGACATAGGGATTGTATGGGGGGTGCTCCACACTGACATAGAGATTGTATGGGGGGGACGGGGGGTGCTCCACACTGACATAGAGATTGTATGGGGGGGACGGGGGGTGCTCCACACTGACATAGAGATTGTATGGGGGGGACGGGGGGTGCTCCACACTGACATAGAGATTGTATGGGGGGAGGGGGGGTGCTCCACACTGACATAGAGATTGTATGGGGGGGACGGGGGGTGCTCCACACTGACATAGAGATTGTATGGGGGGGAGGGGGGGTGCGCCACACTGACATAGAGATTGTATGGGGGGGACGGGGGGTGCTCCACACTGACATAGAGATTGTATGGGGGGGAGGGGGGGTGCTCCACACTGACATAGATATTGTATGGGGGGAGGGGGGGTGTTCCACACTGACATAGATATTGTATGGGGGGGACGGGGGGTGCTCCACACTGACATAGAGATTGTATGGGGGGTGCTCCACACTGACATAGATATTGTATGGGGGGAGGGGGGGTGCTCCACACTGACATAGATATTGTATGGGGGGGACGGGGGGTGCTCCACACTGACATAGAGATTGTATGGGGGGGAGGGGGGGTGCTCCACACTGACATAGATATTGTATGGGGGGGACGGGGGGTGCTCCACACTGACATAGAGATTGTATGGGGGGTGCTCCACACTGACATAGAGATTGTATGGGGGGGACGGGGGGTGCTCCACACTGACATAGAGATTGTATGGGGGGTGCTCCACACTGACATAGAGATTGTATGGGGGGGACGGGGGGTGCTCCACATTGACATAGAGATTGTATGGGGGGGACGGGGGGTGCTCCACACTGACATAGAGATTGTATGGGGGGGACGGGGGGTGCTCCACACTGACATAGAGATTCTATGGGGGGGACGGGGGATGCTCCACACTGACATAGAGATTGTATGGGGGGGAGGGGGGGTGCTCCACACTGACATAGATATTGTATGGGGGGGACGGGGGGTGCTCCACACTGACATAGAGATTGTATGGGGGGTGCTCCACACTGACATAGATATTGTATGGGGGGAGGGGGGGTGTTCCACACTGACATAGATATTGTATGGGGGGGACGGGGGGTGCTCCACACTGACATAGAGATTGTATGGAGGGTGCTCCACACTGACATAGATATTGTATGGGGGGAGGGGGGGTGCTCCACACTGACATAGATATTGTATGGGGGGGACGGGGGGTGCTCCACACTGACATAGAGATTGTATGGGGGGGAGGGGGGGTGCTCCACACTGACATAGATATTGTATGGGGGGGACGGGGGGTGCTCCACACTGACATAGAGATTGTATGGGGGGGACGGGGGGTGCTCCACATTGACATAGAGATTGTATGGGGGGGACGGGGGGTGCTCCACATTGACATAGAGATTGTATGGGGGGGACGGGGGGTGCTCCACATTGACATAGAGATTGTATGGGGGGGACGGGGGGTGCTCCACACTGACATAGAGATTGTATGGGGGGGACGGGGGGTGCTCCACACTGACATAGAGATTGTATGGGGGGGACGGGGGGTGCTCCACACTGACATAGAGATTGTATGGGGGGGACGGGGGGTGCTCCACACTGACATAGAGATTGTATGGGGGGTGCTCCACATTGACATAGAGATTGTATGGGGGGACGGGGGGTGCTCCACACTGACATAGAGATTGTATGGGGGGGACGGGGGGTGCTCCACACTGACATAGAGATTGTATGGGGGGGACGGGGGGGTGCTCCACACTGACATAGAGATTGTATGGGGGGGACGGGTGGTGCTCCACATTGACATAGAGATTGTATGGGGGGTGCTCCACACTGACATAGAGATTGTATGGGGGGGAGGGGGGGTGCTCCACACTGACATAGAGATTGTATGGGGGGACGGGGGGTGCTCCACACTGACATAGAGATTGTATGGGGGGGAGGGGGGGTGCTCCACACTGACATAGAGATTGTATGGGGGGACGGGGGGGTGCTCCACACTGACATAGAGATTGTATGGGGGGACGGGGGGTGCTCCACACTGACATAGAGATTGTATGGGGGGGACGGGGGGTGCTCCACACTGACATAGAGATTGTATGGGGGGTGCTCCACACTGACATAGAGATTGTATGGGGGGGACGGGGGGTGCTCCACACTGACATAGAGATTGTATGGGGGGGACGGGGGGTGCTCCACACTGACATAGAGATTGTATGGGGGGGACGGGGGGTGCTCCACACTGACATAGAGATTGTATGGGGGGGACGGGGGGTGCTCCACACTGACATAGAGATTGTATGGGGGGTGCTCCACATTGACATAGAGATTGTATGGGGGGGACGGGGGGTGCTCCACACTGACATAGAGATTGTATGGGGGGGACGGGGGGTGCTCCACACTGACATAGAGATTGTATGGGGGGGACGGGGGGTGCTCCACATTGACATAGAGATTGTATGGGGGACGGGGGGTGCTCCACACTGACATAGAGATTGGATGGGGGAGGGGGGGTCTCGGGTCAGCCTGTCCTCATTGGATGTTTATTTCACAGTCGATTGATTCATTGTTGCCGTGGAGACTTTAGTATCCTGTTTCCATGTTTGGTGTTGGGACCGTCACACGGAGGAGGAATTCCCGGCCTCCACATACATTATTACTATATAACAATGATAGAGGTCACCAATGCATTATCTGACAAAAGTAAGTACACCCCTCAGTGACATTTGTGTAAATCTTTTCTTCTATCTTTTCATGTGACAACACTGAAGAAATGACACTTGTCTACAATGTAAAGTAGTGAGTGTACAGCTTGTATAACAGTGTAAATTTGCTGTCCCCTCAAAATAACTCAACACACAGCCATTAATAAAATACAAAATAAGTGCAGTGCTTAAAATTACATAAGTGAAAAAAGGCTTAAAAAGGAAAACTAATGCAGTGTCCCAAAGGCACAGTCCATAGGAATCCAAAATCCGTGCTTCTTATAGATGGAAAAGCTGCAAATAAGGGGAATAAGTGATAGTCCTTCACATTTGGTAGATGGTGCTCCACACCCAGGTGAGAGTAAAGAGTCCTGCTTACCAGCTTTCCATGATCACTATACAGTCACCAATCACAGGGTCTCCCAAGAACCTCAATGATGGATCCCCGATTTCCTGCTTACCAGCTTTCCATGATCACTATACAGTCACCAATCACAGGGTCTCCCCGGAACCTCAATGATGGATCCCCGATTTCCTGCTTACCAGCTTTCCATGATCACTATACAGTCACCAATCACAGGGTCTCCCAAGAACCTCAATGATGGATCCCCGATTTCCTGCTTACCAGCTTTCCATGATCACTATACAGTCACCAATCACAGGGTCTCCCAGGAACCTCAATGATGGATCCCCGATTTCCTGCTTACCAGCTTTCCATGATCACTATACAGTCACCAATCACAGGGTCTCCCCGGAACCTCAATGATGGATCCCCGATTTCCTGCTTACCAGCTTTCCATGATCACTATACAGTCACCAATCACAGGGTCTCCCAGGAACCTCAATGATGGATCCCCGATTTCCTGCTTACCAGCTTTCCATGATCACTATACAGTCACCAATCACAGGGTCTCCCAGGAACCTCAATGATGGATCCCCGATTTCCTGCTTAGCAGCTTTCCATGATCACTATACAGTCACCAATCACAGGGTCTCCCAGGAACCTCAATGATGGATCCCCGATTTCTGCTTACCAGCTTTCCATGATCACTATACAGTCACCAATCACAGGGTCTCCCAGGAACCTCAATGATGGATCCCCGATTTCCTGCTTACCAGCTTTCCATGATCACTATACAGTCACCAATCACAGGGTCTCCCAAGAACCTCAATGATGGATCCCCGATTTCCTGCTTACCAGCTTTCCATGATCACTATACAGTCACCAATCACAGGGTCTCCCAGGAACCTCAATGATGGATCCCCGATTTCCTGCTTACCAGCTTTCCATGATCACTATACAGTCACCAATTACAGGGTCTCCCAGGAACCTCAATGATGGATCCCCGATTTCCTGCTTACCAGCTTTCCATGATTACTATACAGTCACCAATCACAGGGTCTCCCCGGAACCTCAATGATGGATCCCCGATTTCCTGCTTACCAGCTTTCCATGATCACTATACAGTCACCAATCACAGGGTCTCCCAGGAACCTCAATGATGGATCCCCGATTTCCTGCTTACCAGCTTTCCATGATTACTATACAGTCACCAATCACAGGGTCTCCCCGGAACCTCAATGATGGATCCCCGATTTCCTGCTTACCAGCTTTCCATGATCACTATACAGTCACCAATCACAGGGTCTCCCAGGAAGCTCAATGATGGATCCCCGATTTCCTGCTTACCAGCTTTCCATGATCACTATACAGTCACCAATCACAGGGTCTCCCAGGAACCTCAATGATGGATCCCCGATTTCCTGCTTACCAGCTTTCCATGATCACTATACAGTCACCAATCACAGGGTCTCCCAGGAACCTCAATGATGGATCCCCGATTTCCTGCTTACCAGCTTTCCATGATCACTATACAGTCACCAATCACAGGGTCTCCCAGGAACCTCAATGATGGATCCCCGATTTCCTGCTTACCAGCTTTCCATGATCACTATACAGTCACCAATCACAGGGTCTCCCCGGAACCTCAATGATGGATCCCCGATTTCCTGCTTACCAGCTTTCCATGATCACTATACAGTCACCAATCACAGGGTCTCCCAGGAACCTCAATGATGGATCCCCGATTTCCTGCTTACCAGCTTTCCATGATCACTATACAGTCACCAATCACAGGGTCTCCCCGGAACCTCAATGATGGATCCCCGATTTCCTGCTTACCAGCTTTCCATGATCACTATACAGTCACCAATCACAGGGTCTCCAGGAACCTCAATGATGGATCCCCGATTTCCTGCTTACCAGCTTTCCATGATCACTATACAGTCACCAATCACAGGGTCTCCCAGGAACCTCAATGATGGATCCCCGATTTCCTGCTTACCAGCTTTCCATGATCACTATACAGTCACCAATCACAGGGTCTCCCAGGAACCTCAATGATGGATCCCCGATTTCCTGCTTACCAGCTTTCCATGATCACTATACAGTCACCAATCACAGGGTCTCCCAGGAACCTCAATGATGGATCACTCCGATTTCCTGCTTACCAGCTTTCCATGATCACTATACAGTCTCCAATCACAGGGTCTCTCAGGAACCTCAATGATGGATCATACTCGCACCGATTTCCTGCTTACCAGCTTTCCATGATCACTAATACAGTCACCAATCACAGGGTTCCCAGGAAGCTCAATGATGGATCTGCTTACCAGCTTTCCATGATCACTATACAGTCACCAATCACAGGGTCTCCCCGGAACCTCAATGATGGATCCCCGATTTCCTGCTTACCAGCTTTCCATGATCACTATACAGTCACCAATCACAGGGTCTCCCCGGAACCTCAATGATGGATCCCCGATTTCCTGCTTACCAGCTTTCCATGATCACTATACAGTCCCCAATCACAGGGTCTCTCAGGAACCTCAATGAGGGATCCCCGATTTCCTGCTTACCAGCTTTCCATGATCACTATACAGTCACCAATCACAGGGTCTCCCAGGAACCTCAATGATGGATCCCCGATTTCCTGCTTACCAGCTTTCCATGATCACTATACAGTCACCAATCACAGGGTCTCTCAGGAACCTCAATGAGGGATCCCCGATTTCCTGCTTACCAGCTTTCCATGATCACTATACAGTCACCAATCACAGGGTCTCCCAGGAACCTCAATGATGGATCCCCGATTTCCTGCTTACCAGCTTTCCATGATCACTATACAGTCACCAATCACAGGGTCTCCCCGGAACCTCAATGATGGATCCCCGATTTCCTGCTTACCAGCTTTCCATGATCACTATACAGTCACCAATCACAGGGTCTCCCCGGAACCTCAATGATGGATCCCCGATTTCCTGCTTACCAGCTTTCCATGATCACTATACAGTCACCAATGAATGAATGAATGATTTGTAAAGCGCTGCAAATGCGAACTGAATCGCCTCAAGGTGCTAGATGCAATCTCTGTAGTCAGCTTCTCAGAAAAGGAAGGTCTTTAGTTTTTTCCTGAAGGCCTGGTGGTTTTCTTCCATGCGGATGTGGATCGGAAGAGCGTTCCATAGTCGAGGTCCTTGGACTGCGAATCTTCGTTCTCCCTTTGCTTTGTAGTGG
Organism: Lithobates septentrionalis; assembly: GCA_037952835.1. Lineage (NCBI taxonomy): Eukaryota > Metazoa > Chordata > Amphibia > Anura > Ranidae > Lithobates > Lithobates septentrionalis. Next base: position 315,584 of record JBBDGP010004097.1, on the reverse strand, counting down.
TATTTGGGAATGATGAGGAGGTTTTGGTTGGCTGATCGAAGAGTGCGATTCGGTGTGTAGTGTTTTATTTTCTCCCGGAGATATAGCGGAGCGTTTCCTTGTATACATTTGTGGGTGAGGCAGAGGGTCTTGAATTTGATCCGATTCTTTACGGTTAGCCAGTGTAGGCACTTTAGGGAGGGGGACATGGATTCCCAGGGTTTTTTTCCTGTTAACAGTCTTGCCGCCGTGTTTTGGATGAGTTGCAAGCGCGCAAGCTGATATTGGTGTAATCCTATGTGGAGCGAATTTGCGTAGTCGAGTCGGGAATTGATGATTGTTCCCACAACTGCCGCTTTGTCCTCTTCTGGGATGAAGGGGATGAGTCTACGTAGCAGGCGGAGGAGATGGTCGGATCCGCTAACTACTGATCCTATTTGTGCATCCATTGTCATTCCTGAGTCAAAGATGACTCAGAGACCCCTGGCTTTGGTGCTTGGAGAGATGGTCTGTCCGAAGATGGTGGGAGGTGTCCATGGAGTCTTAATTTTGGAATTTTTGTTAGCTTGTAGGAGAAGAAGTTCTGTTTTTGAACCATTGAGTTTGAGGGAGCTGATGGTCATCCAGTCATCTATTAAAGTAAGGCATTTCTGTAATTGCTGATGAAGGTCTTTTTGTCCGTTGATGCGAAGGTAGAGTTGGGTGTCATCAGCGTATGAGTGGAAGCAGAGGTCGGTTTTCCTAATGATATTGAGAAGTGGGCAGATGTAGATGTTGAATAGTACTGGTGACAGGGGTGAGCCCTGAGGGACTCCACAGGAGACTGCCCGAGTTTCCGAGGTGAATGTTCCTAGTTTCACTATCTGAGAGCGATTCTCTAAGAAGGATGCAAACCATTTTAGAGCAGGAACTGTAGCTCCTGCAACTTCTGAGAGGCGGACAAGTAAAGTATTGTGGTCCACTGTATCGAATGCTGCGCTGAGGTCTAACAGTACCAGGAGACATGATTCTCCGTCATCTGCTGCTTCATGGGCGTAGTCCCATATTTTGAGAAGTGCTGTTTCTGTGCCATGGCCCGGGCGGAAGCCTGATTGCAAAGGGTCCAGGAGTTGGTGAATGTCCAGGTGGCGTTGTAGTTGCAGTACTACTGCTTTCTCCATAATCTTGGAGATGGTGTTGAGGCTTGTTATTGGTCTGCGGCAGTTATGGTCCTTAGGGTCGAGATTGGGTTTCTTTAGCAGGGGTTTGACGATGCCTTGCTTGAGGGAGGTTGGCACAGTCCCTTCTTTGAATGACTGATTTATGAGGTGTGTTAGGGTGGGGGCCAAGATGTCGGAACATTCTTTCAGGAGTTTTGTGGGAATGATGTCATTTGGTGATGTGCTGTCTCGAAGGCTTCTGATGATGTTTATAGTCGTGTCAGTGGTGATTGGGGACAAAGAGAAATTCGGTGGTTGTGTGATGTTCGTGTCGATATCCTCTTTTTGCTTTGGTTGAGTGAGGTTGGATGTTATTTTCTGATGAATTGATTTCCGAATGTTGTCGATTTTGTCGATGAAGAAATCTGATAACTCATTGCAGAATTCTTGAGTATCGTTTGCTGGGGGCTCTAAGCAGGTTGGGTTCATTGACTGAGCGACTATTTTGAAAAGTTCCCGCGGATGGTTTAAGGCAGATGAGATGGTGTCCGAGAAATGTTCTTTTTTGGCTTTGAAGATTGCCTTGTGGTATTTCACAGTGAGTGCTTTGTAGTTAGCATGGTTTTCCTTGGTAGGATTTTTTCTCCATGCTCTTTCAGCTCTTCTACGTTCTTGCTTGAGTAGGGTGAGAGTGCCATTAAACCATCTCAAGTTTTTTTTGCGGATGGGTGTTCTGCGTTTTGGCACCACTGAGTCTGCTGTTTGTAGTAATACCTTGTTTAGGGAGTTGAGTGTTTGTTCCGTTGAGAGGTTTGAGTTTAGCAAAAGTATTTTGTTTGATAATGTGGTTTTGAAGAGTTCAGATTGTAGTTTCTTCTGAGATCTATTCCAGTGTGTTGTTGTTGCGCCTTTCTGTTTTTGGAGGATGGTGTTAGTGGTGATTTTAAATTTGATAGCATGGTGGTCCGTCCATGGTAGTGGAGTGTTGTCAAATATGTTGATGTCCATATTGAGGAGGAGAGGATGCAGGGAGCAGGCATACATGTGAGGTCCATTCTCTGCATGGTGACTGGGGATGCCTGAAATCTGACTGGTATCTTAGTGCAGACTTCTGGGAAAATCAGTGAGCCAATCACAGAAGCAATAAATTACACTTCTGGGGGGGGCAATCTGTGGGACATCCTCAAACGGAAGGTGGAGGAGCGCAAGGTCTCTAACATCCACCAGCTCCGTGATGTCTTCATGGAGGAGGGGAAGAGGACTCCAGTGACAACCTGTGAAGCTCTGGTGACCTCCATGCCCAAGAGGGTTAAGGCAGTGCTAGAAAATAATGGTGGCCACACAAAATATTGACACTTTGGGCCCAATTTGGAGATTTTCACTTAGGGGTGTACTGACTTTTGTTGCCAGCGATTTAGACATTAATGGCTGTGTGTTGAGTTATTTTGAGGGGACAGCAAATTTACACTGTTATACAAGCTGTACACTCACTACTTTACATTGTAGACAAGTGTCATTTCTTCAGTGTTGTCGCATGAAAAGATAGAAGAAAAGATTTACACAAATGTCACTGAGGGGTGTACTTACTTTTGGGAGATACTGTATATAATTCAATAATCCTCAGACTCCCCTTCTGTACTTCATATTTCGTGCCGGGGGGCGTTGGCACTCCTGCCTTGTTGAGACACCCGTATCACGGCACTTTGATTAAGGTGCATAAGGAAAGTATCAGCAGCAGAGCTCCCACCAGACTTTAGGAGGACCTCCAAAAAAAACACACAACTCAGTTTGGGGGAAGGAGCAAATCAGCGGTCCTCATCAATTCTTTCTTGCCTCCACATACAATCAGTGCCCGGGACATTGCCAATCATTTCAAACAACTAGAGAGATGCAATTTGTGATGGGATTTCCACTGTCTAGTAATCTCCTCCAAATAAAAACTGTTACGTCAGTTCCAGAATCTCTGCCAAGACCTCCAATGATTCTCATAGAAACTCTGCCAAGACGTCCAATGGAACCCATAGAATCTCTGCCAGTACTTCCAATGGAACTCATAAAATCCCTGCCAGGACTTCCAATGGAACTCATAAAATCTCTGCCAGGAATTCCAATAGAATCCATAGAACTCCTGCCAAGACTTCCAATGGAACTCATATAATCCCTGCCAGGACTTCCAATGGAACTCAAAGAATTCCTGCTAGGACTTCCAATCGTACTCATAGAATCCCTGCTAGGACTTCCAATGGTACTCGTAGAATCCCTGCCAGGGCTTCCAATGGAACTCGAAGAATCCCTGCCAGGACTTCCAATAGTACTTGTAGAATATGAAGTATCTAGCGATAGGCTTCTGCGCTACTAAAGTGTTTAAGTGATAATCTGTGTCTTGCTGCAAAATCAAATAGTGAACACCACTCCACTACCTACAGTTCTATAAATGCCACAACAATAAAATGTGTAAGTGATTCTGCGCAAAAACTATCCACTGATAGAAAGTGAGCAATAAGTAAAAACAATAAGTGCATCTGTTCAAGGTAATGCTCTATATAAAACAATCCTCTAAAGTGACTTCAGTGCTGGTATATACAGTGAAGTGACTATTGCATAAATAAACAGTGACTGGGTAAAGTGCTCATGCGTTGATAGGAGATCTGGTGACTTTCGTGGTGTTTTATCCCCACTCGGGGCTCCCAGAACTCTCACCTTAATGGCACAATAAAAGTGCCTGTTAGAATCCCTTGGGTGTGGACCTCCTTCCACTTGGATCAGTGCTGGCGTTCTGGAGTGCCTCTGGATCAGTCATCGGCGATGTTCCCTCCAGTGCATAGGTTCCACATGAGGAGTAATCAAAAGAGGGGACTCCAATAGTGTGATAAAGTATGACCAATGGTTTTATTAAAAATTGTAAACTGCTTACATAAAAACAGCGCTGGGCAGCAGCGAAAAACAGCGAAAAAACAGCGGTTTCGATCCCCGCTACGTCACTTCCGGTCCGCGTGTGTTGTGTTTCCGGTCACGTCCTACGCGTTACGTCATGTCACATGACTTCCTCAGGGCCTGAGGAAGTCATGTGACATGACGTAACGCGTAGGACGTGACCGGAAACACAACACACGCGAAAGTCACCAGATCTCCTATCAACGCATGAGCACTTTACCCAGTCACTGTTTATTTATGCAATAGTCACTTCACTGTATATACCAGCACTGAAGTCACTTTAGAGGATTGTTTTATATAGAGCATTACCTTGTACAGATGCACTTATTGTTTTTACTTATTGCTCACTTTCTATCAGTGGATAGTTTTTGCGCAGAATCACTTACACATTTTATTGTTGTGGCATTTATAGTACTTGTAGAATCCCTGCCAGGACTTCCAATGGAACTCATGGAATCCTTGCCAGGACTTCCAAAGATTGTCATAGAATCCCTGCCAGGACTTCCAATGGAACTCATAGAATCCCTGCCAGGACTACCAATGGAACTCATAGAATCCCTGCCAGGACTTCCAATGATTCTCAGAGAATCCCTGCCAGGACATCCAATGGAACTAATAAAATCCCTGCCAGGAATTCCAATAGAATCCATAGAACTCCTGCCAAGATTTCCAATGGAACTCATATAATCCCTGCCAGGACTTCCAATGGAACTCAAAGAATCCCTATTAGGACTTCCAATCGTACACATAGAATCCCTGCCAGGACTTCCAATGGTACTCTTAGAATCCCTGCCAGGGCTTCCAATGGAACTCGTAGAATCCTTGCCAGGACATCCAATGGAACTCATAGAATCCCTGCCAGGACTTCCAATGATTCTCATAGATTCCCTGCCAGGACTTCCAATGGTACTTGTAGAATCCCTGCCAGGACTTCCAATGGTACTCGTAGAATCCCTGCCAGGGCTTCCAATGGAACTCGTAGAACCCCTGCCAGGACTTCCAATAGTACTGGTGGAATCCCGCCAGGACTTGCAATTATTCTCATAGAATCCCTGCCAGGACTTCCAATGGTACTTGTAGAATACTTGCCAGGACTTCCAATGGAACTCATAGAATCCCTGACAGGACTTCCAATGGTACTTGTAGATTCCCTGCCAGGACTTCCAATGGAACTCATAGAATCCCTGCCAAGACTTCCAATGGAACTCATAGAATCCCTGCCAGGACTTCCAATGGAACTCATAGAATCCCTGCCAAGACTTCCAATGGAACTCATAGAATCCCTGCCAGGACTTCCAATGGAACTCATAGAATCCCTGCCAGGACTTCTAATGGAACTCATATCTCCATGTTGGTCACAGAGCATCACGCTAATAGCAGTAATCCTCCATCTTCCCTGAGATGAATATATGGCTGCCATTGCTGACATCCCTCTGGAAATGTGGGCTGCTTGGCTGTCATGTAGACCTTTGCTGTGTTCAGTATTTTTGGGGTCACTGACCTAAAGGCAGGAGCTTATCTGTTGTTTTAGCAGTTTGAACAAAGTTTTTGTATATATATATATATATATATATATGTGTGTATATACTGTACATACACACTCCTCTGTATAATATTCGATGCCTGTAGTGACTATCAGTCAGCGGCAGTGCTGATTGCGGTGGGAGAGGTCAGTGTGTGATGGGCTCTGTGGCTGAGCTCAGCTGTGTGTTCCTGGCACAGTTTATTGCCTGATGGGAATGGCTGGTTGTAATGAAATTTCCTTGGACCATTAGTGGAGTTCTCCTGAACAATCTTCGGAAAGCCTTCACACATTGCCTGCGTTTCCTGTTTGTTACCCTGGCATGTGTTACTGTGGCCGGGGTCTGTGCAGGGAGATGGCGGCTCGGAAGGAAGATTGGTGGGGCCACCTATTTCCACACAATTCAACTTTTTTTATGAGTTGACCTTTTTCCCAGCAAGGAATGTGTCAGTGCGGTGTGAGGGCTCAGGAGCTGCTCTGCCTCTTCTGGTTGTATTTACTATCACAGAAATGAGGACCTGTCTCTGCTGGACTGCCAGTCACTCGGTATGTCTGGGTGAGATAGATGACAAAGATTTCTCAGCATCATGAAAGGCAATGAAATGTAACACGCCGTATGCATTGCTATGAACCCATAGATGGAAAGTTTTATTCTTCAGAAAGCGAGGACATCTCTGTATTATTGCCGGGCACAGTGCTGTGTAGACTGATAACAAAGGTGAAGCAATTTCTATGTAGACTGTGGTCTATATGAAAGTAGGAGTAAGCTGTAGACTATTTGAAAGTAGCATGTTGTAGGAGTTAGTTGTGGATTATAGAAGGGATAAAGAAAGCTGCAACCAATACGGGAGTAGCGGTATGTTGTGGACTATAGAAGGGTAGAGGTAGGTTGTGGACTATATGGGAGTAGAGGTAGGTTGTGGACTATAATGGAGTAGAGGTAGGTTGTGGACTATACAGGGGTAGAGGTATGTTGTGGACTGTAGAAGGGTAGAGGTAGATTGTGGACTGTAGAAGGGTAGAGGTATGTTGTAGACTGTAGAAGGGTATGTTGTGGACTGTAGAAGGGTATGTTGTGGACTGTAGAAGGGTAGAGGTATGTTGTGGACTGTAGAAGGGTAGAGGTATGTTGTGGACTGTAGAAGGGTAGAGGTATGTTGTGGACTGTAGAAGGGTAGCGGTATGTTGTGGACTGTAGAAGGGTAGAGGTATGTTGTAGACTGTAGAAGGATAGAGGTAGGTTGTGGACTATATGGGAGTAGAGGTAGGTTGTGGACTATATGGGAGTAGAGGTAGGTTGTGGACTATAATGGAGTAAAAGTAGGTTGTGGACTATATGAGAGTAGCGGTATGTTGTGGACTGTAGAAGGGTAGAGGTATGTTGTGGACTGTAGAAGGGTAGAGGTATGTTGTGGACTGTAGAAGGGTAGAGGTATGTTGTGGACTGTAGAAGGGTAAAGGTATGTTGTGGACTGTAGAAGGGTAGAGGTATGTTGTAGACTGTAGAAGGGTATGTTGTGGACTGTAGAAGGGTAGAGGTATGTTGTGGACTGTAGAAGGGTAGAGGTATGTTGTAGACTGTAGAAGGGTATGTTGTGGACTGTAGAAGGGTACAGGTATGTTGTGGTCTGTAGAAGGGTAGCGGTTTGTTGTGGACTGTAGAAGGGTAGCGGTTTGTTGTGGACTGTAGAAGGGTAGAGGTATGTTGTGGACTGTAGAAGGGTAGAGGTATGTTGTGGACTGTAGAAGGGTAGAGGTATGTTGTGGACTGTAGAAGGGTAGAGGTATGTTGTGGACTGTAGAAGGGTAGAGGTATGTTGTGGACTGTAGAAGGGTAGAGGTATGTTGTGGACTGTAGAAGGGTAGAGGTATGTTGTAGACTGTAGAAGGGTATGTTGTGGACTGTAGAAGGGTAGAGGTATGTTGTGGACTGTAGAAGGGTAGAGGTATGTTGTAGACTGTAGAAGGGTAGAGGTATGTTGTGGTCTGTAGAAGGGTAGCGGTTTGTTGTGGACTGTAGAAGGGTAGAGGTTTGTTGTGGACTGTAGAAGGGTAGAGGTATGTTGTGGACTGTAGAAGGGTAGAGGTATGTTGTGGACTGTAGAAGGGTAGAGGTATGTTGTGGACTGTAGAAGGGTAGAGGTATGTTGTAGACTGTAGAAGGGTATGTTGTGGACTGTAGAAGGGTAGAGGTATGTTGTGGACTGTAGAAGGGTAGAGGTATGTTGTGGACTGTAGAAGGGTAGAGGTATGTTGTGGTCTGTAGAAGGGTAGCGGTTTGTTGTGGACTGTAGAAGGGTAGAGGTTTGTTGTGGACTGTAGAAGGGTAGAGGTATGTTGTGGACTGTAGAAGGGTAGAGGTATGTTGTGGACTGTAGAAGGGTAGAGGTATGTTGTGGACTGTAGAAGGGTAGAGGTATGTTGTGGTCTGTAGAAGGGTAGCGGTTTGTTGTGGACTGTAGAAGGGTAGAGGTATGTTGTAGACTGTAGAAGGGTATGTTGTGGACTGTAGAAGGGTAGAGGTATGTTGTGGACTGTAGAAGGGTAGAGGTATGTTGTAGACTGTAGAAGGGTATGTTGTGGACTGTAGAAGGGTAGAGGTATGTTGTGGTCTGTAGAAGGGTAGCGGTTTGTTGTGGACTGTAGAAGGGTAGAGGTTTGTTGTGGACTGTAGAAGGGTAGAGGTTTGTTGTGGACTGTAGAAGGGTAGAGGTATGTTGTGGACTGTAGAAGGGTAGAGGTATGTTGTGGACTGTAGAAGGGTAGAGGTATGTTGTGGACTGTAGAAGGGTAGAGGTATGTTGTGGACTGTAGAAGGGTAGAGGTATGTTGTAGACTGTAGAAGGGTATGTTGTGGACTGTAGAAGGGTAGAGGTATGTTGTGGTCTGTAGAAGGGTAGCGGTTTGTTGTGGACTGTAGAAGGGTAGAGGTTTGTTGTGGACTGTAGAAGGGTAGAGGTATGTTGTGGACTGTAGAAGGGTAGAGGTATGTTGTGGACTGTAGAAGGGTAGAGGTATGTTGTGGACTGTAGAAGGGTAGAGGTATGTTGTGGACTGTAGAAGGGTAGAGGTATGTTGTAGACTGTAGAAGGGTATGTTGTGGACTGTAGAAGGGTAGAGGTATGTTGTGGTCTGTAGAAGGGTAGCGGTTTGTTGTGGACTGTAGAAGGGTAGAGGTTTGTTGTGGACTGTAGAAGGGTAGAGGTATGTTGTGGACTGTAGAAGGGTAGAGGTATGTTGTGGACTGTAGAAGGGTAGAGGTATGTTGTGGACTGTAGAAGGGTAGAGGTATGTTGTAGACTGTAGAAGGGTATGTTGTGGACTGTAGAAGGGTAGAGGTATGTTGTGGTCTGTAGAAGGGTAGCGGTTTGTTGTGGACTGTAGAAGGGTAGAGGTTTGTTGTGGACTGTAGAAGGGTAGAGGTATGTTGTGGACTGTAGAAGGGTAGAGGTATGTTGTGGACTGTAGAAGGGTAGCGGTTTGTTGTGGACTGTAGAAGGGTAGAGGTATGTTGTGGACTGTAGAAGGGTAGAGGTATGTTGTGGACTGTAGAAGGGTAGAGGTATGTTGTGGACTGTAGAAGGGTAGAGGTATGTTGTGGACTGTAGAAGGGTAGAGGTATGTTGTGGACTGTATGAGAGTGGGAGAAAGTTAGACTATGCAGGAGTTGAAGTAGGATGCAGAAGAGTGGAGTTATGTTGTGGACTATACAGGGATAGAGGTAGGTTGGGAACTATACAAATCTCCTGCTCTCTAGCTCCCTCATCACCTCCTCCCATGCTCACCTCAAGGACTTTTCCAAAGCCTCGTCAATCCTATGGAACGTCTAACCCCAATCTGTCCAATTATCTCCTACACTATTTGCTTTTAGACAATCCCTGAAAACCCTTCTCTTCAGAGAAGCCTTTCCTACCCACACCTAACAACTGTATTCTAATTTTCTTCATAAGCTCATCCTCATTACATTTTGTTCTGCTTGACCCTCCCTTCTAGACTGTAAACTCTAATGAGCAGGGCCTTCTGATTCCTCCTGTATTGATTTGTATTATAAGTGTACTGTCTGCTGCCATGTTGTAAAGTGATGTTGGTGCTTTATAAATCCTGTATAATAATAATAATATACAGGGATAGAGATAGGTTGTGGACTATGCAAGAAGGTTTTGTACTGCATTGGGCTGGACACTGAAATATAAAGTTTAAGGAAGTCGTGTGACGTTGATTGGGGATGAGGTAGGTTGGTGCGGAGAAGCGGACTCTCGTCCCCGGGAATGGTTACGTTGAGAATTGGAGTAGTTGTGGTCGGCATTAGTCGTTAGAAGTTGTGTGAAGGTGATTGGGGATGAGGTAGTTTGGTGCGGAGAAGCGGACTCTCATCTCCGGGAATGGTTACATTGAGAATTGGAGTAGTTGTGGTCGGTAGTCGTGTGACAGTGATTGGCGATGAGGTAGGTTGGTGTAGACAAGCAGACTCTCGTCCCAGGGAATGGTTACGTTGAGAATTGTAGTAGTTGTGGTCGGCATTAGTCGGTAGAAGTTGTGTGAAGCTGATTGGGGATGAGGTAGTTTGGTGCGGAGAAGCGGGCTCTGATCTCCGGGAATGGTTACGTTGGGGGTCGAAGTAGTTGTAGTCGTGTGACGATGATTGGGGATGAGGTAGTTTGGTGCGGAGAAGCGGACTCTCATCTCCGGGAATGGTTACGTTGGGGGTCGGAGTAGTTGTAGTCGTGTGACGATGATTGGGGATGAGGTAGGTTGGTGTGGAGAAGCGGACTCTCATCTCCGGGAATGGTTACATTGGGGGGTCGGAGTAGTTGTACTCGGTAGTCGTGTGACGATGATTGGGGATGAGGTAGTTTGGTGTGGAGAAGCGGACTCTCATCTCCGGGAATGGTTACATTGGGGGTCGGAGTAGTTGTAGTCAGTAGTCGTGTGACGATGATTGGGGATGAGGTAGTTTGGTGCGGAGAAGCAGGCTCTCATCTCCGGCAATGGTTACATTGAGAATTGGAGTAGTTCTGGTCGGTAGTCGTGTGACAGTGATTGGGGATGAGGTAGGTTGGTGTGGACAAGCAGACTCTCGTCCCCGGGAATGGTTACGTTGAGAATTGGAGTAGTTGTGGTCGGCATTAGTCGGTAGAAGTTGTGTGAAGCTGATTGGGGATGAGGTAGTTTGGTGTGGAGAAGCGGGCTCTCATCTCCGGGAATGGTTACGTTGGGGGTCGGAGTAGTTGTAGTCGGTAGTCGTGTGACAATGATTGGGGATGAGGTAGTTTGGTGCGGAGAAGCGGACTCTCATCTCCGGGAATGGTTACGTTGGGGGTCGGAGTAGTTGTAGTCGTGTGACAGTGATTAGGGATGAGGTAGTTTGGTGTGGAGAAGCGGACTCTCATCTCCGGGAATGGTTACGTTGGGGGTCGGAGTAGTTGTAGTCATGTGACGATGATTGGGGATGAGGTAGTTTGGTGTGGAGAAGCAGACTCTCATCTCCGGGAATGGTTACGTTGGGGGTCGGAGTAGTTGTAGTCGGTAGTCGTGTGACAGTGATTAGGGATGAGGTAGTTTGGTGTGGAGAAGCGGGCTCTCATCTCCGGGAATGGTTACGTTGGGGGTCGGAGTAGTTGTAGTCGCGTGACGATGATTGGGGATGAGGTAGTTTGGTGTGGAGAAGCGGACTCTCATCTCCGGGAATGGTTACGTTGGGGGTCGGAGTAGTTGTAGTCGGTAGTCGTGTGACAGTGATTAGGGATGAGGTAGTTTGGTGTGGAGAAGCGGACTCTCATCTCTGGGAATGGTTACATTGGGGGTCGGAGTAGTAGTAGTCAGTAGTCGTGTGACGATGATTGGGGATGAGGTAGTTTGGTGCGGATAAGCGGACTCTCATCTCCGGGAATGGTTACATTGGGGGTCGGAGTAGTTGTAGTCGGTAGTCGTGTGAAGCTGATTGGGGATGAGGTAGTTTGATGTGGAGAAGCGGACTCTCATCTCCGGGAATGGTTACATTGGGGGTTCGGAGTAGTTGTAGTCGGTAGTCGTGCGAAGCTGATTGGGGATGAGGTAGTTTGGTGCGGAGAAGCGGGCTCTCATCTCCGGGAATGGTTACGTTGGGGGTCGGAGTAGTTGTAGTCGTGTGACGATGATTGGGGATGAGGTAGTTTGGTGTGGAGAAGCGGACTCTCATCTCCGGGAATGGTTACATTGGGGGTCGGAGTAGTTGTAGTCGTGTGACGATGATTGGGGATGAGGTAGTTTGGTGTGGAGAAGCGGACTCTCATCTCCGGGAATGGTTACATTGGGGGTCGGAGTAGTTGTAGTCGTGTGACAGTGATTAGGGATGAGGTAGTTTGGTGTGGAGAAGCGGACTCTCATCTCCGGGAATGGTTACGTTGGGGGTCGGAGTAGTTGTAGTCGTGTGACGATGATTGGGGATGAGGTAGTTTGGTGTGGAGAAGCGGACTCTCATCTCCGGGAATGGTTACATTGGGGGTCGGAGTAGTAGTAGTCAGTAGTCGTGTGACGATGATTGGGGATGAGGTAGTTTGGTGCGGAGAAGCGGACTCTCATCTTCGGGAATGGTTACGTTGGGGGGTCTTAGTAGTTGTAGTCGTGTGACAGTGATTAGGGATGAGGTAGGTTGGTGTGGAGAAGCGGACTCTCATCCCTGGGAGTGGTTACGTTGGGGGTAGATATATAAGCACCACCTACACCCCACCACAACCCCCCCCCCCCCCCACCCCGTTCTGTACAGTGCTGGCCAGGCTCAGGTCACAGTGTGGAATGTCACAGAGCGGTGATGTCAGTCGGTGGTTCAGGTTGTCGGGTTCTATGACCTCTGTGCAGGTTATTTCTGGTGCTGCCAACGTCACGTCCAGCCAGCGGTCCCTGTCCACCAATTATTATCAGACACTTCCTCCCCATTATATTATATGTTTGAGGTCATGGAACCCGTTGACCCTTCCCCCACACATTGCTGCTACTCAGCACACCGACACTCATGTACTCCTCACTGTACTGTCTGGGGGGGGGGGGGGGTCAGGGGCGGCGATCATAGACAGTAGAGAGCCCGAGGAGACTTCAGACTTATGGATGGGTATTCCTGGCTGAGATTGGAAGATCTCCCAGAGGTTGTATGTCAGGTGTGTGCTCTGAGGATGAGTGTTGGCCCCGGGGGGCCACGCCTACCATGCGGTCTGTGTATCTCCGTGTTAAATAAGGAATGAGGAGCTGACATAACACAGCGGGTTACATGATCCTCTCACATCTGTCACGTGACGCTGCAAGACCCAACATGGACCTTCAACTGCACCTTCCGGGTGTTCCATAAAACCCGGTCCTCGACAACTGCACCTACACGGTGTCCCCCTCCTACCCGGTCCCTGACAACTGCACCTACACGGTGTCTCCCTCCTACCCGGTCCCCGACAATTGCACCTACACGGTGTCCCCCTCCTACCCGGTCCCTGACAAGTGCACCTACACGGATAATGTGTCCCCAGTACTGCCTCCTTGGGGTGTCACAGGATAATGTGTCCCCAGTACTGCCTCCTCGGGGTGTCACAGGAAAATGTGTCCCCAGTACTGCCTCCTCGGGGTGTCACAGGATAATGTGTCCCCAGTACTGCCTCCTCGGGGTGTCACAGAATAATGTGTCCCCAGTACTGCCTCCTAGGGGTGTCACAGGATAATGTGTCCTCAGTACTGCCTCCTCGGGGTGTCACAGGATAATGTGTCCCCAGTACTGCCTCCTCGGGGTGTCACAGGATAATGTGTCCCCAGTACTGCCTCCTCGGGGTGTCACAGGATAATGTGTCCCCAGTACTGCCTCCTCGGGGTGTCACAGGATAATGTGTCCCCAGTACTGCCTCCTCGGGGTGTCACAGGATAATGTGTCCCCAGTACTGCCTCCTCGGGGTGTCACAGGATAATGTGTCCCCAGTACTGCAAGGTGATATTTTCTGTCCTCTCTGGAGGATGATGATGGAGGGAAGTTTTGAGGTGTGGGGTAGGGGGTTAAATGTGTCCTCCATCCTCTGCGTCCCCTGGCACTGGAAGGATTTCTATAGAATGATCTATTGGTGATAACATTGACCTCGGTGACCTGTATTGATCAGAGAGAGGTCTGCGCGTTGAATGTGGGGGGGGAGCCCCTGTGAGTCATGTATTACAGGGAAGCAGAGAGGAAGTCATGTACGGCACGTAGTCCCCTCTGTCTGTACCATGACGGTGGAGGAGGCTGGAATTACACCCGGCACGTGTCTAACCAGGGAGGGGGGATCACCAAAATAGTATCACACAGAGCGCTAGTAAATATCAGCGTTATTGTGTTATATATAGTGTTATATAGTGTTATTGTTTATGTCACATCTCTGGAACAATGTAACAATAAATGTGTACAAAGACTGGAGACATGTCCATAGAGGGGGAGGGGGGGGTCCCAGTATTTCGGGGGATGTTTGCTGTATCCTGGCTATATACTGTGCCTTGAAAAAGTATTCATACCCCTTGAAATTCTACACATCTTGTCATGTTACAACCAAAAACATAAATGTATTTTATTGGGATTTTATGTGATAGACCAACACAAAGTGTCACATAATTGTGAAGTGGAAGGAAAATGATAAATGATACAAATAAATATGTGAAAAGTGTGGAGGGGGGGCATTTGTATGGCGCCCCCCGGAGTCAATACTTTGTAGAACCCCCTTTCTCTACAAGTCTTTTTGGGGGTGTCTCTACCAGCTTTGCACATCTAGAGAGGACATTTCTGCCCATTCTTCTTTGTAAAATATCTCAAGCTCTGTCAGATTGGATGGAGAGCGTCTGTGAACAGTAATTTTCAAGTCTTGCCACAGATTCTCAATGTGATTTAGGTCTGGACTGTGACTGGGCCATTCTAACACATGAATATGCTTTGATCTAAACCATTCCATTGTAGCTCTGGCTGGATGTTTCGGGTCGTTGTCCTGCTGGAAGGTGAACCTCCGCCCCGGTCTCAAGTCTTTTGTAGACTCTAATGCCGTGTACACATGACCGGACTTTTTGACAGCAAAGGTCCGGCGGTCTTTCCGACGGACTTTCGACAGACTTTTGATGGACTTCCGACAGACTTTCGAACAAACGGACTTGCCTACACACGATCACACCAAAGTCCAACGGATTGGTACGTGATGACGTACACCGGACTAAAATAAGGAAGTTCATAGCCAGTAGCCAATAGCTGCCCTAGCGTGGGTTTTCGTCCGTCGGACTAGCATACAGACGAAGTGATTTTTCAACCGGACTTAAGTCCGTCAGAAAGATTTGAAAAATCTTTTAAATCTAAAGTCCGTCTGATTTTCGACCTAAAAAGTCCTCTGCAGGTGAAGCCCTTACATGGTCAGATTGTCCGACTGATTCATTCCGTTGGACCAGTCCGGTCAAAAAGTCCGCCCGTGTGTACGTAGCATAACAGGTTTTCTTCTAAGATTGTCCTGTATTTGTCTCCATCCATCTTCCCATCACCTCTGACCAGCTTCCCTGTCCCTGCTGAAGAAAAGCATCCCCACCACATGATGCTGCCACCACCACGTTTCACGGTGGGGATGGTGTGTTCAGGGTGATGTGCAGTGTTAGTTTCCCCCACACATAGCGTTTTGTTTTTAGGCCAAAAAGTTGAATTTTGGTCTCATATGACCAGAGCACCTTTTTCTACGTTTGCTGTGTCCTCCACATGGCTTCTCACAAAATACAAACAGGACTTCTTATGCCGTGTACACACGATCAGACTTCTCGTCGGAAAAAGCTATGAATCCCGTTTTTCCGACGGGATTCCGCTCAAGCTTGCCTTGCATACACACGGTCACACAAAAGTTCGCTGAACGTTCAACCGTCAAGAACGCGGTGATGTACAACACTACGATGAGCCGAGAAAATGAAGTTCAATGCTTCCGGGCATGCGTTGGAATTGCTACAGATGTTCGCATTTTTGGAACTTTTTCAGAACATGCTCTCAATCTTTTGCTGGCTGTAATTCGGCCAGCAAAAGTCCGATGGAGCATACACACGGTCGCATTTTCCGACCAAAAGCTCTTATCAGTCTTTTGCTGGCCGAATTTCCGATCGTGTGTATGGGGCATAGTGGCTTTCTTTCACCAATGTCTTTCTTCTTGTCACTCCTCCATAAAGGGCAGATTTGTGGAGAACACGACTAATAGTTGTCCTGTGGACAGATTCTCCCACCTGAGCTGTGGATCTCTGCAGCTCCTCCAGAGTTACCATGGACCTCTTGGCTCTTCTCTGATGAATGCTCTCCTTGCCCGGCACGGTCAGTTTAGGTGGATGGCCATGTCTTGGTAGGTTTGCGGTTGTGCCATACTCTTTCCATTTTCCGATGATGGATTGAACAGAGCTCCGTGAGATGTTCAAAGCTTGGGAGATTTTTTTATAACCTAACCCTGCTTTATACTTCTCCACAACTTTATCCCTGACCTGTCTGGTGTGTTCCTTGGCCTTCATGATGCTGTTTGTTCACTAAGGATCTCTAACAAACCTCTGAGGGCTTCACAGAACAGCTGTATGTATACTGAGATTAAATGACACACAGGTGGACTCTGTTTACTAATTAGGTGACTTCTGAAGGCAATTGGTTCCTCTAGATTTTATTTAGGGGTATCAGAGTAAAGGGGGCGCCATACAAATGTCCCCCCCCCCCCAACACTTTTCACATATTTATTTGTATATTTTATCATTTCCTTCCACTTCACAATTATGTGACACTTTGTGTTGTGGTAGGTGAATCTGTCCCAGTATTTGGGGGGGATGTTTGCTGCATCCTGGCTATATATTGCAGTAGGTGAGTCTCAGTATTTGTCAGTTTGCAGGTGTATTGTCCAGGAACACCCTGATTATCACAATGTTCTCACACAGGAGACCTCAGCCTATCTGCACTGCCAGTTGTCATGGTGACAGGACCCCTTCTGACAGAACAATGGTCAATGCCCTGAATGTTTCCCATCCTAGAGCTGTCAGTGTCTGCCCTGCCCCCATACCCCCCCCCCACCTGTAAGTTATCTCCTCTGGAGGATATGATCAGGTTATTGTTCTATAACCCGAGGGAGGGTGTGGGGGGGAGGGGGGGTGACGGAGGAAATCTGCACCTAATTGGTGATAATAATAATAGAGACACATCAATCTCTGCGTGATTTCTTTATTCCTAATCTGATAATCGCTTTATGTCCGGAATTCCTCCCCCGGGATCTAAGTCCTGAGAACAGTCACAAGGCCGGGGACTTAACACTTCACCTGCTGCATAGTGAGGAGCGCTGACAGCGCCGAGCTTCTGGGAACAATTCCCCGCAGGGGTATACCTGAACATCTATTCACTGCGCATGCAAATACAGTACTGTGCCAAAGGCAGGTCCAAAGAAATGCTGTAAAGAATGACTTCAGAAATCTATATTTTCATTATTTCTATCAATTTACAAAATGCAATGCGAGCGAACCGAAGAAAAATCTAAAACAGATGAATTTTTGGGGTGACCCCCTTTGGCTTCAAACCAACATCAATCCTTACACTCGCACACTTTGTACACTCGCATACAGTCAGAGATTTCATAGGATTAGAGTCAGGTGTATGATTAACCAATTATACCAAGCAGGTGCTAATGATCATCAATTTCATATGTAGGTTAAAACACCGTCATTAACTGAAACAGCTGTGTAGGAGGCTTAAAACTGGGTGAGGAACAGCCAAACTCTGCTACTAAAGTGAGGATTCGGGTCACAGGATATACACCATGGCAACACTGAGCACAGCAACAAGACACAAGGTAGTTATACTGCATCAGTAAGGCCTCCTCCAGGCAGAGATTTCACAGCAGACAGGGGTTCAAGAAACGGGCAACGACGAGGAGCGTAGACGCAGTGGTCGGGGTCCGTTGAGGAGCGTAGACGCAGTGGTCGACTGAGGAAACTCAATGCAGCAGATAAATTCACATCATGGTTACTTCCCTTCCACATCAGAAGATGTCCACCAGTGCCATCAGCACAGAACTGGTGGGACCCAGGTACCCCCATCTACTGTCCAGAGAAGTCTGGAGGAAACCAGTGGGACCCAGGTACACCCATCTACTGTCTGGAGAAGCCTGGAGGAAACCAGTGGGACCCAGGTACACCCATCTACTGTCCGGAGAAGTCTGGAAGAAACCAGTGGGACCCAGGTACACCCAGCTACTGTCCAGAGAAGTCTGGAGGAAACCAGTGGGACCCAGGTACACCCAGCTACTGTCTGGAGAAGCCTGGAGGAAACCAGTGGGACCCAGGTACACCCATCTACTGTCCGGAGAAGTCTGGAAGAAACCAGTGGGACCCAGGTACACCCAGCTACTGTCCAGAGAAGTCTGGAGGAAACCAGTGGGACCCAGGTACACCCAGCTACTGTCCAGAGAAGTATGGAGGAAACCAGTGGGACCCAGGTTAACCCAGCTACTGTCTGGAGAAGTCTGGCCAGAAATGGTCTTCATAGAAGAATTGCTTCCAAAAAAACCCTGACATGGAAACAAGGCTAAGAGACTCAACTATGCAGGAAAACAGGTACAGGGCAGAAAAATGGTGGCAGGTGCTGCTCTGGGCTGACAAGTCACAATGTGAAATTCTTGGCTGTAAGAGGGTTGCAGTTTGTTGGGGGAAGGGCTGGTGAGCGGTACAATAATGAGTGTCTTCAGCCAACTGCGAAGCATGGTGGCGGTTCCTTGCAAGTTTCGGGCTGCATTTCTGCAAATGGAGTTGGAGCTTTGGTCAGGATCAATGGTGTCCTCAATGCTGAGAAATCAAGGCAGATACTTCTCCATCATACCATACCATCAGGGAGACGTGTGAATGGCCCCAAATGTATTCTGCAGCAGGACAACCACCCCAAGCATCCAGTCAATGCCATTAAGAACTATCTTCAGTGTAAAAAACAAGGTGTCCTGGAAGTGATGGTTTTGCCCCCACAGAACCCTGATCTCTCTATCATGGAGTCTGTGTGGGATGAAGGATTGGAGGCATCCGACATCCACAGAAGATCTGTGCTTAGTGCTCCAAGATGTACATAGAACAACCTACCTGCCGAGTTCCTACACACACTGTGTGCAAGTCTGCCTAGAAGAATTAATGCTAATGGGGTAGAGATACAACTATAATTCTCCCAATATAAAACTCCGGTCCGGTCACATCTGGAGTATTCTTTCTTCGGAAGGATGTGCTGGAACTGGAGAAAGTCCAGAGGAGGGCAACAAAGAAAATAAAGAGGCTGGAGGAACTCAGTTAAGAGGGATGGGGGAGCTCAGTTATGGGGGTGGAGGAGCTCAGTTATGGGGATGGAGGAGCTCAGTTATGGGGGATGGAGGAACTCAGTTATGGGGATGGAGGAGCTCAGTTATGGGGGATGGAGGAACTCGGTTATGGGGATGGAGGAGCTCAGTTATGGGGGGTGGAGGAACTCAGTTAAGGGGGATGGAGGAGCTCAGTTATGGGGGAGGGAGGAGCTCAGTTATGGGAGATGGAGGGGCTCAGGTAAGGGGGATGGAGGAGCTCAGTTATGGGGATCGAGGAGCTCAGTTATGGGGGGATGGAGGAGCTCAGTTATGGTGGAGGGGGGAGCTCAGATATGGGGGATGGAGAAACTCGGTTATGGGGAGGGGGGGAGCTCGGTTAAGGGTGATGGAGGAGGTCAGTTATGGGGGATGGAGGAGCTCAGTTATGGGGAGGGAGGAACTCAGTTATGGGGGGTGGAGGAGCTCAGTTATGAGGGGTGGAGGGGCTCGGTTATGGGGGATGGAGGAGCTCAGTTAAGAGGGATGGAGGAGCTCAGTTATGGGGGGTGGAGGGGCTCGGTTATGGGGGATGTAGGAGCTCAGTTAAGGGGGATGGAGGAGCTCATTAATGGGGGGTGGAGGAGCTCAGTTATGGGGATGGAGGAGCTCAGTTATGGGGGATGGTGGGGCTCAGTTATGGGGATGGAGGAGCTCAGTTATGGGGGATGGAGGAGATCAGTTATGGGGGATGGAGGGGCTCAGTTATGGGGGTGGAGGAGATCAGTTATGGGGAATGGAGGAGCTCAGTTAAGGGGGAGGGAGGGGCTCAGTTATGGGGAATGGAGGAGCTCAGTTATGGTTGGTGGAGGAGATCAGTTATGGGGGATGGAGGAGCTCAATTATAGGGGATGGAGGAGCTCAGTTATGGGGGAGGGAGTAGCTTAGTTATGGGGATGGAGGGGCTCAGTTATGGGGGAGGGAGGAGCTTGGTTATGGGGATGGAGGGGCTCAGTTATGGGGGAGGGAGAAGCTTAGTTATGGGGGATGGAGGGGCTCATTTAAGGGGGATGGAGAAGCTCAGTTATGGAGGATGGAGGAACTCAGTTAAGGGGGTGGAGGAACTCAGTTATGGGGGATGGAGGAGGTCAGTTATGGGGGATGGAGGAGCTCAGTTATGGGAGATGGAGGAACTCAGTTATGGGGGATGGAGGAGATCAGTTATGGGGGATGGAGGAGCTCAGTTATGGGGGATGGAGGAGATCAGTTATGGGGGATGGAGGAGGTCAGTTATGGGGGATGGAGGAGCTCAGTTATGGGAGATGGAGGAGATCAGTTATGGGGGATGGAGGAGGTCAGTTATGGGGGATGGAGGAGCTCAGTTATGGGAGATGGAGGAACTCAGTTATGGGGGATGGAGGAGGTCAGTTATGGGGGATGGAGGAGCTCAGTTATGGGAGATGGAGGAGATCAGTTATGGGGGATGGAGGAGATCAGTTATGGGGGATGGAGGAGATCAGTTATGGGGGATGGAGGAGATCAGTTATGGGGGGTGGAGGAGATCAGTTATGGGGGATGGAGGAGATCAGTTATGGGGGATGGAGGAGCTCAGTTATGGGGGATGGAGGAGCTCAGTTATGGGGGATGGAGGAGGTCAGTTATGGGGGATGGAGAAGCTCAGTTATGGGGGATGGAGGAGCTCAGTTATGGGGGATGGAGGAGCTCAGTTATGGGGGATGGAGGAGATCAGTTATGGGGGATGGAGTAGCTCAGTTATGGGGGATGGAGGAGGTCAGTTATGGGGGATGGAGGAGATCAGTTATGGGGGGTGGAGGAGCTCAGTTATGGGGGGTGGAGGAGCTCAGTAATGGGGGATGGAGGAGATCAGTTATGGGGGGTGGAGGAGCTCAGTTATGGGGGGGTGGAGGAGCTCAGTAATGGGGGATGGAGGAGATCAGTTATGGGGGATGGAGGAGATCAGTTATGGGGGGTGGAGGAGCTCAGTAATGGGGGATGGAGGAGATCAGTTATGGGGGATGGAGGAGCTCAGTTATGGGGGATGGAGGAGCTCAGTTATGGGGGGTGGAGGAGCTCAGTTATGGGGGGTGGAGGAGCTCAGTTATGGGGGGTGGAGGAGCTCAGTTATGGGGGGTGGAGGAGATCAGTTATGGGGGATGGAGGAGATCAGTTATGGGGGATGGAGGAGCTCAGTTATGGGGGATGGAGGAGATCAGTTATGGGGGATGGAGGAGATCAGTTATGGGGGATGGAGGAGATCAGTTATGGGGGGTGGAGGAGCTCAGTTATGGGGGATGGAGGAGATCAGTTATGGGGGATGGAGGAGATCAGTTATGGGGGGTGGAGGAGATCAGTTATGGGGGATGGAGGAGATCAGTTATGGGGGGTGGAGGAGCACAGTTTGGGGGGTGGAGGGGCTCAGTTATGGGGGATGGAGGAGCTCAGTTATGGGGAGGGAGGAACTCAGTTATGGGGGGTGGAGGAGCTCAGTTATGAGGGGTGGAGGGGCTCGGTTATGGGGGATGGAGGAGCTCAGTTAAGAGGGATGGAGGAGCTCAGTTATGGGGGGTGGAGGGGCTCGGTTATGGGGGATGGAGGAGCTCAGTTAAGGGGGATGGAGGAGCTCATTAATGGGGGGTGGAGGAGCTCAGTTATGGGGATGGAGGAGCTCAGTTATGGGGGATGGTGGGGCTCAGTTATGGGGATGGAGGAGCTCAGTTATGGGGGATGGAGGAGCTCAGTTATGGAGGAGCTCAGTTATGGGGATGGAGGAGCTCAGTTATGGGGGATGGAGGAGCTCAGTTATGGAGGAGCTCAGTTATGGGGGATGGAGGAGATCAGTTATGGGGGATGGAGGAGCTCAGTTATGGGGAATGGAGGAGCTCAGTTATGGTTGGTGGAGGAGATCAGTTATGGGGGATGGAGGAGCTCAATTATGGGGGATGGAGGAGCTCAGTTATGGGGGAGGGAGTAGCTTAGTTATGGGGATGGAGGAGATCAGTTATGGGGGATGGAGGGGCTCATTTAAGGGGGATGGAGAAGCTCAGTTATGGAGGATGGAGGAACTCAGTTATGGGGGATGGAGGAACTCAGTTATGGGAGATGGAGGAACTCAGTTATGGGGGATGGAGGAGATCAGTTATGGGGGATGGAGGAGCTCAGTTATGGGGGATGGAGGAACTCAGTTATGGGGGATGGAGGAGGTCAGTTATGGGGGATGGAGGAGCTCAGTTATGGGAGATGGAGGAACTCAGTTATGGGGGATGGAGGAGATCAGTTATGGGGGATGGAGGAGCTCAGTTATGGGGGATGGAGGAGATCAGTTATGGGGGATGGAGGAGGTCAGTTATGGGGGATGGAGGAGCTCAGTTATGGGAGATGGAGGAGATCAGTTATGGGGGATGGAGGAGGTCAGTTATGGGGGATGGAGGAGATCAGTTATGGGGGATGGAGGAGCTCAGTTATGGGGGATGGAGGAGATCAGTTATGGGGGATGGAGGAGATCAGTTATGGGGGATGGAGGAGATCAGTTATGGGGGATGGAGGAGCTCAGTTATGGGGGATGGAGGAGCTCAGTTATGGGGGATGGAGGAGATCAGTTATGGGGGGTGGAGGAGCTCAGTTCTGGGTTATCAAGGAGCTCAGTTATGGGGGATGGAGGAGATCAGTTATGGGGGATGGAGGAGGTCAGTTATGGGGGGTGGAGGAGGTCAGTTATGGGGGGTGGAGGAGATCAGTTATGGGAGATGGAGGAGATCAGTTATGGGGGATGGAGGAGATCAGTTATGGGGGATGGAGGAGCTCAGTTATGGGGGATGGAGGAGATCAGTTATGGGGGATGGAGGAGCTCAGTTATGGGGGGTGGAGGAGCTCAGTAATGGGGGATGGAGGAGATCAGTTATGGGGGATGGAGGAGCTCAGTTATGGGGGATGGAGGAGATCAGTTATGGGGGATGGAGGAGCTCAGTTATGGGGGATGGAGGAGCTCAGTTATGGGGGATGGAGGAGCTCAGTTATGGGGGGTGGAGGAGCTCAGTTATGGGGGGTGGAGGAGCTCAGTTATGGGGGATGGAGGAGATCAGTTATGGGGGATGGAGGAGGTCAGTTATGGGGGGTGGAGGAGATCAGTTATGGGGGATGGAGGAGATCAGTTATGGGGGATGGAGGAGCTCAGTTATGGGGGATGGAGGAGATCAGTTATGGGGGATGGAGGAGCTCAGTTATGGGGGATGGAGGAGATCAGTTATGGAGGAGCTCAGTTATGGGGGATGGAGGAGATCAGTTATGGGGGATGGAGGAGCTCAGTTATGGGGAATGGAGGAGCTCAGTTATGGTTGGTGGAGGAGATCAGTTATGGGGGATGGAGGAGCTCAATTATGGGGGATGGAGGAGCTCAGTTATGGGGGAGGGAGTAGCTTAGTTATGGGGATGGAGGAGATCAGTTATGGGGGATGGAGGGGCTCATTTAAGGGGGATGGAGAAGCTCAGTTATGGAGGATGGAGGAACTCAGTTATGGGGGATGGAGGAACTCAGTTATGGGGGATGGAGGAGGTCAGTTATGGGGGATGGAGGAGCTCAGTTATGGGAGATGGAGGAACTCAGTTATGGGGGATGGAGGAGATCAGTTATGGGGGATGGAGGAGCTCAGTTATGGGGGATGGAGGAACTCAGTTATGGGGGATGGAGGAGGTCAGTTATGGGGGATGGAGGAGCTCAGTTATGGGAGATGGAGGAACTCAGTTATGGGGGATGGAGGAGATCAGTTATGGGGGATGGAGGAGCTCAGTTATGGGGGATGGAGGAGATCAGTTATGGGGGATGGAGGAGGTCAGTTATGGGGGATGGAGGAGCTCAGTTATGGGAGATGGAGGAGATCAGTTATGGGGGATGGAGGAGGTCAGTTATGGGGGATGGAGGAGATCAGTTATGGGGGATGGAGGAGCTCAGTTATGGGGGATGGAGGAGATCAGTTATGGGGAATGGAGGAGATCAGTTATGGGGGATGGAGGAGATCAGTTATGGGGGATGGAGGAGCTCAGTTATGGGGGATGGAGGAGCTCAGTTATGGGGGATGGAGGAGATCAGTTATGGGGGGTGGAGGAGCTCAGTTCTGGGTTATCAAGGAGCTCAGTTATGGGGGATGGAGGAGATCAGTTATGGGGGATGGAGGAGGTCAGTTATGGGGGGTGGAGGAGCTCAGTTATGGGGGATGGAGGAGGTCAGTTATGGGGGGTGGAGGAGATCAGTTATGGGAGATGGAGGAGATCAGTTATGGGGGATGGAGGAGATCAGTTATGGGGGATGGAGGAGCTCAGTTATGGGGGATGGAGGAGATCAGTTATGGGGGATGGAGGAGCTCAGTTATGGGGGGTGGAGGAGCTCAGTAATGGGGGATGGAGGAGATCAGTTATGGGGGATGGAGGAGCTCAGTTATGGGGGATGGAGGAGATCAGTTATGGGGGATGGAGGAGCTCAGTTATGGGGGATGGAGGAGCTCAGTTATGGGGGATGGAGGAGCTCAGTTATGGGGGGTGGAGGAGCTCAGTTATGGGGGGATGGAGGAGCTCAGTTATGGGGGATGGAGGAGATCAGTTATGGGGGATGGAGGAGATCAGTTATGGGGGATGGAGGAGCTCAGTTATGGGGGATGGAGGAGATCAGTTATGGGGGATGGAGGAGGTCAGTTATGGGGGGTGGAGGAGCTCAGTTATGGGGGATGGAGGAGGTCAGTTATGGGGGGTGGAGGAGATCAGTTATGGGGGATGGAGGAGATCAGTTATGGGGGGTGGAGGAGCTCAGTTATGGGGGATGGAGGAGATCAGTTATGGGGGATGGAGGAGCTCAGTTATGGGGGATGGAGGAGATCAGTTATGGGGGGTGGAGGAGCTCAGTAATGGGGGATGGAGGAGATCAGTTATGGGGGATGGAGGAGCTCAGTTATGGGGGATGGAGGAGATCAGTTATGGGGGATGGAGGAGATCAGTTATGGGGGATGGAGGAGATCAGTTATGGGGGATGGAGGAGATCAGTTATGGGGGATGGAGGAGGTCAGTTATGGGGGATGGAGGAGCTCAGTTATGGGGGATGGAGGAGATCAGTTATGGGGGATGGAGGAGATCAGTTATGGGGGATGGAGGAGCTCAGTTATGGGGGAGGGAGGAGATCAGTTATGGCGGATGGAGGAGATCAGTTATGGGGGGTGGAGGAGCTCAGTTATGGGGGATGGAGGAGCTCAGTTATGGGGGATGGAGGAGATCAGTTATGGGGGATGGAGGAGATCAGTTATGGGGGGTGGAGGAGATCAGTTATGGGGGATGGAGGAGATCAGTTATGGGGGATGGAGGAGGTCAGTTATGGGGGATGGAGGAGATCAGTTATGGGGGATGGAGGAGATCAGTTATGGGGGATGGAGGAGATCAGTTATGGGGGATGGAGGAGATCAGTTATGGGGGATGGAGGAGCTCAGTTATGGGGGGTGGAGGAGCTCAGTTATGGGGGGTGGAGGAGCTCAGGTATGGGGGATGGAGGAGCTCAGTTATGGGGGATGGAGGTCAGTTATGGGGGATGGAGGAGATCAGTTATGGGGGATGGAGGAGCTCAGTTATGGGGGATGGAGGAGATCAGTTATGGGGGATGGAGGAGATCAGTTATGGGGGGTGGAGGAGATCAGTTATGGGGGGTGGAGGAGCACAGTTTGGGGGGTGGAGGGGCTCAGTTATGGGGGATGGAGGAGCACAGTTTGGGGGGTGGAGGAGCTCAGTTATGGGGAGGAGATCAGTTATGGGGGGTGGAGGAGATCAGTTATGGGGGATGGAGGAGATCAGTTATGGGGGATGGAGGAGGTCAGTTATGGGGGATGGAGGAGATCAGTTATGGGGGATGGAGGAGGTCAGTTATGGGGGATGGAGGAGATCAGTTATGGGGGATGGAGGAGGTCAGTTATGGGGGATGGAGGAGATCAGTTATGGGGGGTGGAGGAGATCAGTTATGGGGGATGGAGGAGATCAGTTATGGGGGGTGGAGGAGCACAGTTTGGGGGGTGGAGGAGCTCAGTTATGGGGGATGGAGGAGATCAGTTATGGGGGGTGGAGGAGCTCAGTTATGGGGGATGGAGGAGATCAGTTATGGGGGGTGGAGGAGCACAGTTTGGGGGGTGGAGGAGCTCAGTTATGGGGGATGGAGGAGCACAGTTTGGGGGGTGGAGGAGCTCAGTTATGGGGGATGGAGGAGATCAGTTATGGGGGGTGGAGGAGCACAGTTTGGGGGGTGGAGGAGCTCAGTTATGGGGGATGGAGGAGCACAGTTTGGGGGGTGGAGGAGCTCAGTTATGGGGGATGGAGGAGATCAGTTATGGGGGGTGGAGGAGCACAGTTTGGGGGGTGGAGGAGCTCAGTTATGGGGGATGGAGGAGCACAGTTTGGGGGGTGGAGGAGCTCAGTTATGGGGGATGGAGGAGATCAGTTATGGGGGATGGAGGAGATCAGTTATGGGGGATGGAGGAGATCAGTTATGGGGGGTGGAGGAGCACAGTTTGGGGGGTGGAGGAGCTCAGTTATGGGGGATGGAGGAGCACAGTTTGGGGGGTGGAGGAGCTCAGTTATGGGGGATGGAGGAGCACAGTTTGGGGGGTGGAGGAGCTCAGTTATGGGGGATGGAGGAGATCAGTTATGGGGGATGGAGGAGATCAGTTATGGGGGGTGGAGGAGCACAGTTTGGGGGGTGGAGGAGCTCAGTTATGGGGGATGGAGGAGCACAGTTTGGGGGGTGGAGGAGCTCAGTTATGGGGGGTGGAGGAGCTCAGTTATGGGGGATGGAGGAGATCAGTTATGGGGGGATGGAGGAGCACAGTTTGGGGGGTGGAGGAGCTCAGTTATGGGGGATGGAGGAGCACAGTTTGGGGGGTGGAGGAGCTCAGTTATGGGGGATGGAGGAGCACAGTTTGGGGGGTGGAGGAGCTCAGTTATGGGGGGTGGAGGAGCTCAGTTATGGGGGATGGAGGAGATCAGTTATGGGGGATGGAGGAACTCAGTTATGGGGGATGGAGGAGATCAGTTATGGGGGGATGGAGGAGCACAGTTTGGGGGGTGGAGGAGCTCAGTTATGGGGGATGGAGGAGCACAGTTTGGGGGGTGGAGGAGCTCAGTTATGGGGGATGGAGGAGATCAGTTATGGGGGATGGAGGAGATCAGTTATGGGGGATGGAGGAGATCAGTTATGGGGGGTGGAGGAGCACAGTTTGGGGGGTGGAGGAGCTCAGTTATGGGGGGTGGAGGAGCACAGTTTGGGGGATGGAGGAGATCAGTTATGGGGGATGGAGGAACTCAGTTATGGGGGATGGAGGAGATCAGTTATGGGGGGATGGAGGAGCACAGTTTGGGGGGTGGAGGAGCTCAGTTATGGGGGATGGAGGAGCACAGTTTGGGGGGTGGAGGAGCTCAGTTATGGGGGATGGAGGAGATCAGTTATGGGGGATGGAGGAGATCAGTTATGGGGGGTGGAGGAGCACAGTTTGGGGGGTGGAGGAGCTCAGTTATGGGGGGTGGAGGAGCTCAGTTATGGGGGATGGAGGAGCACAGTTTGGGGGGTGGAGGAGCTTGGTTAAGGGGGATGGCTGACCACAGTTATTTATATTTTTTATCTTCTAGTTTATATAGCACCAACATATTCAGTGGCTCAGTACATGGACCACTCACACACATACACAGCAGGACCTGGGGGGGGGGGGGGGGGGGATATCCGACGATTGGAATTCTGGAAGTAAGGACTCGGAGAACACCCTACTGAAGAGTGACCCCGGTGCTGCCCACGTCTTTCTGTACCGGGTGCAGGTAATAGGGGCCCCTCCTGGCAGGAAATTGCTCCTTTAAGTCCTACAAGTGGCGGACAGAATAAGCATCTGGAAGTATTTGGCTGCAGAACCTTTCATAAGGCGAGGAATGTCTGACCACAGCGGCCGGTTACTCCATGACGTCACAGAAAGGACAAACATCCTCTGCCATGGAGTTCACATCAGCATGTGGTGACCTGTCAGAGAACGTGGGATTTATACAGTCCGGAGAACAGCCAATCACATGTCATGCTGTAGGCTGGTGACATTTGGGTACCATTGGCCACAAAGATTGGTGCATTTTCTACACACAGACCCGGAGTCCCATGTGCAACTACCGGCTAACTGTTGTCAGGGGAAACAGCCAATCTGAGAGGCTAGAAGCCCCGTCCTCCTCCTATCCCCTCCCATCTCCATTATAAACACGGATGCTCAGACAAGCTGAATCTTGGTGTTTATGGTGTGTGGACCCAGCTGTTGTACGCAGGGGTGGAGACCATTGTTTACCTCTATGCAGACCTCGAGCTGGGATGTAAATACTGACCCCCCTGCACCCCTCGATTCACCCACCAGACTCGGCAACCATCTAATGGACGACCTACCCCCGGTGCAGCCTCTGCCACACACAACCTGCACCCCTCGATTCACCCTCCAGACATGGCACCTCGCTATTCAACGACCTACTCTGTGTGCCATCTCAGCCACACACAACCTGCACCCCTCGATTCACCCTCCAGACACGGCACCTTGTTATTCGACGACCTACTCTGTGTGCCATCTCAGCCACACACAACCTGCACCCCTCGATTCACCCTCCAGACATGGCACCTCGCTATTCAACGACCTACTCTGTGTGCCATCTCAGCCACACACAACCTGCACCCCTCGATTCACCCTCCAGACACGGCACCTCGTTATTCGACGACCTACTCTGTGTGCCATCTCAGCCACACACAACCTGCACCCCTCGATTCGCCCTCCAGACACGGCACCTCGCTATTCAACGACCTACTCTGTGTGCCATCTCAGCCACACACAACCTGCACCCCTCGATTCACCCTCCAGACATGGCACCTCGCTATTCAACGACCTACTCTGTGTGCCATCTCAGCCACACACAACCTGCACCCCTCGATTCACCCTCCAGACACGGCACCTCGCTATTCAACGACCTACTCTGTGTGCCATCTCAGCCACACACAACCTGCACCCCTCGATTCACCCTCCAGACATGGCACCTCGCTATTCAACGACCTACTCTGTGTGCCATCTCAGCCACACACAACCTGCACCCCTCGATTCACCCTCCAGACATGGCACCTCGCTATTCAACGACCTACTCTGTGTGCCATCTCAGCCACACACAACCTGCACCCCTCGATTCACCCTCCAGACATGGCACCTCGCTATTCAACGACCTACTCTGTGTGCCATCTCAGCCACACACAACCTGCACCCCTCGATTCGCCCTCCAGACATGGCACCTCGCTATTCAACGACCTACTCTGTGTGCCATCTCAGCCACACACAACCTGCACCCCTCGATTCGCCCTCCAGACATGGCACCTCGCTATTCAACGACCTACTCTGTGTGCCATCTCAGCCACACACAACCTGCACCCCTCGATTCGCCCTCCAGACATGGCACCCAGTTAATGGATGACCTCCTCCATGTGAAGTCTCAGCCACTCTCAACCTGCACCCCCCAATTCCCCCTCCAGACACGGCACCCAGCTAATGGACATCCTTACTGCAAATAACCCCACTGATATCCATGAGACACCCACAGTGTGGTAGGGTGGGCTATATGGATAACCAGACAGGTAACAGGAACTCCTGACCAATACCCCCAATAATTCAACTTCTCATCTACAACCTCCACCCCGTCTTCATAGGATCTGGATCTCATGGACAGATTACACAGGAATCCATTGTGCGTTGTATGACACGTCCATCACATGAGCACAAAGCCTATTTCACGTTTTTATCCTACGCTGCCGACTACGCACCACTTATTCCGACTTATACCATGCCAGGATCCCGGGCTTATCCCTCAATCCATGAATTCATTTGAATTGGGGAGTTAGTTGTATTATAGTCCAAGCTATAGACATGGTGAGCGGGGCCCCGGGAGGAGGACAATGTGCTGGAACAAAGAGCATACAGAGAATAACGCCGGCATACACTGACACATTGCCCCCGCAGATAGTTATCTCATGGGAACATTCCTAACAGGATGATTGGTCCATACAGAATTCATTGTATGACCAGGCTCTTCCTAAACTACCTCTATGGACCCACCCAGTCCATCATCCTTCTCATATCCTACTCTACAGATCCACCTAGTCCTCCATTCTTCTCATATCCTACTCTACAGATCCACCCAGTCCTCCATTCTTCTCATATCCTACTCTAAAGATCCACCCAGTCCTCCATTCTTCTCATATCCTACTCTACATATCCACCCAGTCCTCCATTCTTCTCATATCCTACTCTACATATCCACCCAGTCCTCCATTCTTCTCATATCCTACTCTAAAGATCCACCCAGTCCTCCATTCTTCTCATATCCTACTCTACATATCCACCCAGTCCTCCATTCTTCTCATATCCTACTCTACATATCCACCCAGTCCTCCATTCTTCTCATATCCTACTCTACATATCCACCCAGTCCTCCATTCTTCTCATATCCTACTCTACATATCCACCCAGTCCTCCATCCTTCTTATATCCTACTCTACAGATCCACCCAGTCCTCCATCTTTCTCATATCCTACTCTACAGATCCACCCAGTCCTCCATTCTTCTCATATCCTACTCTAAAGATCCACCCAGTCCTCCATTCTTCTCATATCCTACTCTACATATCCACCCAGTCCTCCATTCTTCTCATATCCTACTCTACATATCCACCCAGTCCTCCATTCTTCTCATATCCTACTCTACATATCCACCCAGTCCTCCATTCTTATCATATCCTACTCTACATATCCACCCAGTCCTCCATTCTTCTCATATCCTACTCTACATATCCACCCAGTCCTCCATTCTTATCATATCCTACTCTACATATCCACCCAGTCCTCCATTCTTATCATATCCTACTCTACAGATCCACCCAGTCCTCCATCTTTCTCATATCCTACTCTACAGATCCACCCAGTCCTCCATTCTTCTCATATCCTACTCTAAAGATCCACCCAGTCCTCCATTCTTCTCATATCCTACTCTACATATCCACCCAGTCCTCCATTCTTCTCATATCCTACTCTACATATCCACCCAGTCCTCCATTCTTATCATATCCTACTCTACATATCCACCCAGTCCTCCATCCTTCTCATATCCTATTCTACAGATCCACCCAGTCCTCCATCTTTCTCATATCCTACTCTACAGATCCACCCAGTCCTCCATTCTTATCATATCCTACTCTACAGATCCACCCAGTCCATCATCCTTCTCATATCCTACTCTACAGATCCACCTAGTCCTCCATTCTTCTCATATCCTACTCTACAGATCCACCCAGTCCTCCATTCTTCTCATATCCTACTCTACATATCCACCCAGTCCTCCATCCTTCTCATATCCTACTCTACAGATCCACCCAGTCCTCCATTCTTCTCATATCCTACTCTACAGATCCACCCAGTCCTCCATCCTTCTCATATCCTACTCTACAGATCCACCCAGTCCTCCATTCTTATCATATCCTACTCTACAGATCCACCCAGTCCTCCATTCTTCTCATATCCTACTCTACAGATCCACCCAGTCCTCCATCCTTCTCATATCCTACTCTACAGATCCACCCAGTCCTCCATTCTTATCATATCCTACTCTACAGATCCACCCAGTCCTCCATTCTTCTCATATCCTACTCTACAGATCCACCCAGTCCTCCATCTTTCTCATATCCTACTATACCCACCCACCCAGTCCATCATCCTTCTCATATCATACTCTACAGATCCACCCAGTCCTCCATTCTTATCATATCCTACTCTACAGATCCACCTAGTCCTCCATTCTTATCATATCCTACTCTACAGATCCACCTAGTCCTCCATCCTTCTCATATCCTACTCTACAGATCCACCCAGTCCTCCATTCTTCTCATATCCTACTATACCCACCCACCCAGTCCATCATCCTTCTCATATCATACTCTACAGATCCACCCAGTCCTCCATTCTTATCATATCCTACTCTACAGATCCACCTAGTCCTCCATTCTTATCATATCCTACTCTACAGATCCACCTAGTCCTCCATCCTTCTCATATCCTACTCTACAGATCCACCCAGTCCATCATCCTTCTCATATCATACTCTACAGATCCACCCAGTCCTCCATTCTTATCATATCCTACTCTACAGATCCACCCAGTCCATCATCCTTCTCATATCCTACTCTACAGATCCACCCAGTCCTCCATTCTTCTCATATCCTACTCTACAGATCCACCCAGTCCTCCATCTTTCTCATATCCTACTATACCCACCCACCCAGTCGTCCATCCTTCTCATATCATACTATACCCACCCACCCAGTCCATCATCCTTCTCATATCATACTCTACAGATCCACCCAGTCCTCCATTCTTATCATATCCTACTCTACAGATCCACCTAGTCCTCTATCCTTCTCATATCCTACTCTACATATCCACCCAGTCCTCCATTCTTCTCATATCCTACTCTACAGATCCACCCAGTCCTCCATCCTTCTCATATCCTACTATACCCACCCACCCAGTCCTCCATCCTTCTCATATCCTACTATATCCACCCACCCAGTCCTCCATCCTTCTCATATCCTACTCTACATATCCACCCAGTCCTCCATCCTTCTCATATCCTACTATACCCACCCACCCAGTACTCCATCCTTCTCATATCCTACTATATCCACCCACCCAGTCCTCCATCCTTCTCATATCCTACTCTACATACCCACCTAGTGCTCCATCCTTCTCATATCCTTCTCTACAGATCCACCCAGTCCTCCATCCTTCTCATATCCTACTCTACAGACCCACCCAGTCCTCCATCCTTCTCATATCCTACTCTACAGACCCACCCAGTCCTCCATCCTTCTCATAACCTACTCTACATATCCACCCAGTCCTCCATCCTTCTCATATCCTACTCTACAGATCCACCCAGTCCTCCATCCTTCTCATATCCTACTATACCCACCCACCCAGTCCCCCATCCTTCTCATATCCTACTATACCCACCCACCCAGTCCTCCATCCTTCTCATATCCTACTCTACATATCCACCCAGTCCTCCATCCTTCTCATATCCTACTACTCTACATACCCACCTAGTGCTCCATCCTTCTCATATCCTTCTCTACAGATCCACCCAGTCCTCCATCCTTCTCATATCCTACTCTACAGACCCACCCAGTCCTCCATCCTTCTCATATCCTACTCTACAGACCCACCCAGTCCTCCATCCTTCTCATATCCTACTCCTCATATCCACCCAGTCCTCCATCCTTCTCATATCCTACTCTACAGATCCACCCAGTCCTCCATCCTTCTCATATCCTACTATACCCACCCACCCAGTCCTCCATTCTCATATCCTACTCTACATATCCACCCAGTCCTCCATCCTTCTCATATACTTCTCTACAGATCCACCCAGTCCTCCATCCTTCTCATATACTTCTCTACAGATCCACCCAGTCCTCCATCCTTCTCATATCCTCCTCTACATATCCACCCTGTCCTCCATCCCTCTCATAGCCTTCTCTACTTATCCACCCAGTCCTCCATTCTTCTCATATCCTACTCTACAGATCCACCCAGTCCTCCATCCTTCTCATATCCTACTCCACATATCCACCCAGTCCTCCATCCTTCTCATATAATACTCTACAGACCCACCCAGTCCTCCATCCTTCTCATATCCTACTCTACATATCCACCCAGTCCTCCATCCTTCTCATATCCTACTCTACATATCCACCCAGTCCTCCATCCCTCTCAAATCCTACTCTACAGATCCACCCTTTCCTCCATCCTTCTCATATCCTACTCTACATATCCACCCAGTCCTCCATCCTTCTCATATCCTACTCTACAGACCCACCCAGTCCTCCATCCTTCTCATAGCCTTCTCTACATATCCACCCAGTCCTCCATCCTTCTCATATCCTACTCTACATATCCACCCAGTCCTCCATCCTTCTCATATCCTACTCTACAGACCCACCCAGTCCTCCATCCTTCTCATATCCTACTCTACAGATCCACCCAGTCCTCCATCCTTCTCATATCCTACTCTACAGATCCACCCAGTCCTCCATCCTTCTCATATCCTACTCTACAGATCCACCCAGTCCTCCATCCTTCTCATATCCTACTTCTCTACAGACCCATCCAGTCCTCCATCCTTCTCATATCCTACTCTACAGACCCACCTAGTCCTCCATCCTTCTCATATCCTACTATACCCACCCACCCAGTCCTCCATCCTTCTCTTATGCCGCGTACACACGAGCGGACTTTCCAATGGGCTAAACTCCGTCACCATTTCCGACGGAAAGATTTAGAACATGTACTATATCTGAGTCCGTCGGAAATGCCGACAGAAAAAGTCCGATGGGGCATACACACGGTCAGCATGTCCGACCAAAAGCTCCCATCTGACTTTTTCTGTCGGGAAGTCTGGCCGTGTGTATGCGGCAATATCCTACTCTACAGACCCACCCAGTCCTCCATCCTTCTCATATCCTACTATACAGACCCACCCATTCCTCCATCCTTCTCATATCCTACTGCTCTACAGACCCATCCAGTCCTCCATCCTTCTCATATCCTACTACTCTACAGAGCCACCCATTCCTCCATCCTTCTCATATCCTACTGCTCTACAGACCCATCCAGTCCTCCATCCTTCTCATATCCTACTACTCTACAGAGCCACCCATTCCTCCATCCTTCTCATATCCTACTGCTCTACAGACCCACCCATTCCTCCATCCTTCTCATATCCTACTGCTCTACAGACCCATCCAGTCCTCCATCCTTCTCATATCCTACTGCTCTACAGACCCACCCATTCCTCCATCCTTCTCATATCCTACTGCTCTACAGACCCATCCAGTCCTCCATCCTTCTCATATCCTACTACTCCACAGAGCCACCCATTCCTCCATCCTTCTCATATCCTACTACTCCACAGAGCCACCCATTCCTCCATCCTTCTCATATCCTACTACTCCACAGACCCACCCATTCCTTCATCCTTCTCATATCCTACTACTCCACAGAGCCATCCATTCCTCCATCCTTCTCATATCCTACTACACCACAGAGCCACCTATTCCTCCATCCTTCTCATATCCTACTACTCCACAGAGCCACCCATTCCTCCATCTTTCTCATATCCTACTACTCCACAGAGCCACTCATTCCTCCATCCTTCTCATATCCTACTACTCCACAGAGCCACCCATTCCTCCATCTTTCTCATATCCTACTACTCCACAGAGCCACCCATTCCTCCATCCTTCTCAAATCCTACTACTCCACAGACCCACCCATTCCTCCATCCTTCTCATATCCTACTACTCCACAGACCCACCCATTCCTCCATCCTTCTCATATCCTACTACTCCACAGACCCACCCATTCCTCCATCCTTCTCATATCCCACTACTCCACAGACCCACCCATTCCTCCATCCTTCTCATATCCTACTACTCCACAGAGCCACCCATTCCTCCATCCTTCTCATATCCTACTACTCCACAGACCCACCCATTCCTCCATCCTTCTCATATCCTACTACTCCACAGAGCCACCCATTCCTCCATCCTTCTCATATCCTACTACTCCACAGAGCCACCCATTCCTCCATCCTTCTCATATCCTACTACTCCACAGAGCCACCCATTCCTCCATCCTTCTCAAATCCTACTACTCCACAGACCCACCCATTCCTCCATCCTTCTCATATCCTACTACTCCACAGACCCACCCATTCCTCCATCCTTCTCATATCCTACTACTCCACAGACCCACCCATTCCTCCATCCTTCTCATATCCCACTACTCCACAGACCCACCCATTCCTCCATCCTTCTCATATCCTACTACTCCACAGAGCCACCCATTCCTCCATCCTTCTCATATCCTACTACTCCACAGACCCACCCATTCCTCCATCCTTCTCATATCCTACTACTCCACAGAGCCACCCATTCCTCCATCCTTCTCATATCCTACTACTCCACAGAGCCACCCATTCCTCCATCCTTCTCATATCCTACTACTCCACAGAGCCACCCATTCCTCCATCCTTCTCATATCCTACTACTCCACAGAGCCACCCATTCCTCCATCTTTCTCATATCCTACTACTCCACAGAGCCACCCATTCCTCCATCCTTCTCATATCCTACTACTCCACAGAGCCACCCATTCCTCCATCCTTCTCATATCCCACTGTTTGAATTCTGTATGATGTCCCCCGTTTCAAGTGAATGGATAGGCTGCATTTACAGATTTTTGGGAAAGGAATACATTGCGATGTTCTTTATTGCTGCCTTCGTAGGATTATCCTAAGTATAGTTTTTTATGAGGCTTAGTGTAGGAATTTAATATAACAGAAGTGACGTAATTTTCTCATTCGTTATTCAGGAAATATTAGAAGTATTCTATAATATGGCCGGAGGAACATGAGGAATGTATGGTGGATCATGGGTGGATTATTATGGAAGTGATATTAGGCAATGAGAGCAGCTTATACCGGGAGCCTTTCATTCCCGGACCTTTCATTACATCATTTCAATCTTCAGCTATCATTTATTATTTACATTATAGAGATCCCGGCTTTCTATACACGTTAGGTGACCGATATTATGTATATCCATCGTGTCTTCACATCTTATGTGTTTCAAAACTAAAAGAGACTGTTGGGAAAGGGGCTGCTGCAGGTATGAAGTGCAGGAGGAAGACATACCTAGTGGTGGAGCGAGAGCTGCACGATTAATCCTTAAAGAATGGAGATCGTGATTTTACCCTCCTCCCGATCTTAAAAAAGCATTTCCTCGATTCAGTGCAGAGTTCTCTGCTCAAGCCAACAGCTGTCAAAAAAGAAAAAAAACACAGGCAGCCTGCCAAGTTTCTGGCAACATCTGCTTAGGTGGAGATAACTATAAACATTGTATCTTCTGTTCTTTTAGATGAAAGGAATGAACTTCGGTCTGTAGATGAGGGAAGTTTAACCACTTAAAGACTAAATCCTTTTTTGGACACTTTTTTACAAGTTAAAATAATTTTTTTTTGTGCTAGAAAATTACTTAGAACCCCCAAACATTATATATTTTTTTTTTTGCAAAGACCCTAGAGAATAAAATGGTGGTTGCTGCAATATTTTATGTCACACTGTATTTGCGCAGTGGTCTTTTAAACGCTATTTTTTTGGGAAAAAACACACTTTAATGGATTTTAAAAATAAGCATTAAAGTTAGACCATTTTTTTATGTAATGTGAAAGATAATGTTACGCCGCGAGCATCGTGATCTTTATTCTAAGCAAAAAAGTTGTGATTCTCATTTTAGCCAGAATCATGCAGCTCTAGGTGGAGCACATACCTACTACATGAGCACATACCTTCTGGAGGAGCAAATACCCTCTGGAGGAGGACATACCCTCGCGGAGCACATATCTAGTGGAGAAGCACATACTCTCGCGGAGCACATACCTAGTGGAGAAGCACATACTCTTGCGGAGCACATACCTAGTGGAGGAGCACATGGCTTCTATAGGAGAACATATATACTGGAGGAGCACATACCTATGGAGAAGAATATACCTTCTGGAGGAGAACATACCTAGTGGAGGAGGACGTGCTCCCTGGTGGAGCACATACCTTTTGGAGTCACCCAGACCTTCCTGTCATGGCCATAGCTCAGCCATTCTGACATGCTAAACCTAGTCTCCTCCTGATAATGCCATAGCTTGCCCACTCCTTTCTATCTGCAGCAATAATAACATGTGGGGCTGAGGATTGGCGTCACGCTCCATCACTACCTGGAATTGTTGAAGCTTTAGCCGAGATTCAGTACTGACTGGATAGTTTTGGAGCCTTTAGCAGATGTGCTTCTCTAGGTGCCTGCAATTCTTACCTAATGTCGTTGAAGAGCCCAAAATGTCTATAACAATCTCTTTACTTTGACAGAGGATACAATCTAAACCTGTCTGTCTGCAACTGAAGCCATAAAACCTGTTCAGATCTGTGCATTCTCATTATCCGATTTAACCTGGAAATTGATTCTGGTGGAAGGCTGCATGTAGCACGGAACCAAACATGGCCAGATGTAGAATCATCTCTCTGTGTCCATTGGTCAGAACAGCCACTAATCAGTGACTGGAGACCACAGATATTCCAAGGATGTGGACTGATAAAGAACTAATCTCTGTGACCTTTGTGCTGGATGTGGAAGTTACAGGAGATGCGGGTGTGAAGGTGGAAGAACAAAGA
This sequence comes from Lithobates septentrionalis, assembly GCA_037952835.1. Taxonomy (NCBI): domain Eukaryota; kingdom Metazoa; phylum Chordata; class Amphibia; order Anura; family Ranidae; genus Lithobates; species Lithobates septentrionalis. The sequence continues at coordinate 277,381 of JBBDGP010004097.1, read as the reverse complement.
GAGGAATCAAGTACTGGTGGCACCAAGAACACTTGGCAGAACCCCAGCTTTCCGTGCCTTACTGGCTATCTAGAATTCAAAATTCAGGAGCTAAAGCCGGATAAATGTAGACTTGTCAGTTCTTTGCCTAGAACCTAGAATTCAGGAGCTGAAACCGGATAAATGTAGACTGTCAGTTCTTTGCCTGGAACCTGGAATTCAGGAGCTAAAGCCGGATAAATGTAGACTTGTCAGTTCTTTGCCTAGAACCCAGAATTCAGGAGCTGAAGCTGGATAAATGTAGACTGTCAGTTCTCTGCCTGGAACCTGGAATTCAGGAGCTGAAGCTGTATAAATGTAGACTGTCAGTTCTCCGCCTAGAACCTGGAATTCAGGAGCTGACGTCGGATAAATGTAGACTGTCAGTTCTCTGCCTAGAACCCAGAATTCAGGAGCTGAAGCTGGATAAATGTAGACTGTCAGTTCTCTGCCTGGAACCTGGAATTCAGGAGCTGAAGCTGTATAAATGTAGACTGTCAGTTCTCCGCCTAGAACCTGGAATTCAGGAGCTGACGTCGGATAAATGTAGACTGTCAGTTCTCTGCCTAGAACCCAGAATTCAGGAGCTGAAGCTGGATAAATGTAGACTGTCAGTTCTCTGCCTAGAACCTGGAATTCAGGAGCTGAAGCTGGGTAACTGTACACTGTCAGTTCTTGGCCTAGAACCCGGAATTCAGGAGCTAAAGCTGGGTAACTGTACACTGTTAGTTCTCGGCCTAGAACCCGGAATTCACGAGCTAAAGCTGGGTAACTGTACACTGTCAGTTCCCCAACTGGAACCCGGAATTCAGGAGCTGACGTCGGATAAATGTAGACTATCAGTTCTCCGCCTAGAACCCGGAATTCAGGAGCTGACGTCGGATAAATGTAGACTATCAGTTCTCCGCCTAGAACACGGAATTCAGGAGCTGACGTTGGATAAATGTAGACTGTCAGTTCTCTGCCTAGAACCTGGAATTCAGGAGCTGAAGCTGGGTAACTGTACACTGTCAGTTCTCGGCCTAGAACCCGGAATTCAGAAGCTAAAGCTGGGTAACTGTACACTGTTAGTTCTCGGCCTAGAACCCGGAATTCACGAGCTAAAGCTGGGTAACTGTACACTGTCAGTTCCCCGCCTGGAACCCGGAATTCAGGAACTGACATCAGATAAATGTAGACTATCAGTTCTCCGCCTAGAACACGGAATTCAGGAGCTGACGTCGGATAAATGTAGACTGTCAGTTCTCGGCCTAGTACCCGGAATTCAGGAGCTGACGCCGGATAAATGTAGACTGTCAGTTCTCCGCCTAGAACCCGGAATTCAGGAGCTGAAGCTGGGTAACTGTACACTGTCAGTTCTCGGCCTAGAACCCGGAATTCAGAAGCTAAAGCTGGGTAACTGTACACTGTTAGTTCTCGGCCTAGAACCCGGAATTCACGAGCTAAAGCTGGGTAACTGTACACTGTCAGTTCCCCGCCTGGAACCCGGAATTCAGGAACTGACATCAGATAAATGTAGACTATCAGTTCTCCGCCTAGAACACGGAATTCAGGAGCTGACGTCGGATAAATGTAGACTGTCAGTTCTCGGCCTAGTACCCGGAATTCAGGAGCTGACGCCGGATAAATGTAGACTGTCAGTTCTCCGCCTAGAACCCGGAATTCAGGAGCTGACACCGGATAAATGTAGACTGTCAGTTCTCCGCCTAGAACCCGGAATTCAGGAGCTGACGTCGGATAAATGTAGACTATCAGTTCTCCGCCTAGAACACGGAATTCAGGAGCTGACGTCGGATAAATGTAGACTGTCAGTTCTCGGCCTAGTACCCGGAATTCAGGAGCTGACGCCGGATAAATGTAGACTGTCAGTTCTCCGCCTAGAACCCGGAATTCAGGAGCTGACACCGGATAAATGTAGACTGTCAGTTCTCCGCCTAGAACCCGGAATTCAGGAGCTGACGTCGGATAAATGTAGACTATCAGTTCTCCGCCTAGAACCCGGAATTCAGGAGCTGACGCCGGATAAATGTAGACTGTCAGTTCTCCGCCTAGAACCCGGAATTCAGGAGCTGACGTCGAATAAATGTAGACTGTCAGTTCTCCGCCTAGAACCCGGAATTCAGGAGCTGACGTCGGATAAATGTAGACTATAAGTTCTCCGCCTAGAACCCGGAATTCAGGAGCTGACGCCGGATAAATGTAGACTGTCAGTTCTCTGCCTAGAACCTGGAATTCAGGAGCTGAAGCTGGGTAACTGTACACTGTTAGTTCTCGGCCTAGAACCCGGAATTCACGAGCTAAAGCTGGGTAACTACACTGTCAGTTCCCCGCCTGGAACCCGGAATTCAGGAGCTGACGTCAGATAAATGTAGACTATCAGTTCTCCGCCTAGAACCCGGAATTCAGGAGCTGACGCCAGATAAATGTAGACTGTCAGTTCTCCGCCTAGAACACGGAATTCAGGAGCTGACGTCGGATAAATGTAGACTGTCAGTTCTCGGCCTAGAACCCAGAATTCAGGAGCTGACGCCGGATAAATGTAGACTGTCAGTTCTCCGCCTAGAACCCGGAATTCAGGAGCTGACGCCGGATAAATGTAGACTGTCAGTTCTCCGCCTAGAACCCGGAATTCAGGAGCTGACGTCGGATAAATGTAGACTGTCAGTTCTGCGCCTAGAACCCGAAATTCAGGAGCTGAAGCCAGATACATTTATACTATGATGACTTTCTACTGGTGCCCCAAATAAAATTCTGACACCTTATAAATTATGTATAATAATATACAACTGCATGTTCGCCTAGATAATAATTATGGAGCTTGGCATTCTGGGAAATGTGTGATATTAGAGAGGCCAGGGTAAAGGCCACAGTATATTGACTCCAGAATCTGTATACTAGAGGAGCCCAGCTTTACCTTTTAGTAGAGATGTTGGATGTTCTGAATGTGGGAGGAAGTATTACAGTTCCCGTTGATTTATGAGTCAAGTTGGACTTGTAGGGGTTAATGCTCTATTGTATTTCTCTACTCGTACTTTGTAATATTTGCAGATTTTGGCCGCAGAGCTCCTCCACAGCCGTAAGATCCAAGCTGCATTTCCTCCAAGTTTTCATCTCTGGTGTATTACTCTACACCCGCTCTGCCTGCCTGGATGATGAGTGTGTTCCTCCAGGATTCTACAAGTTCTATCAGGGATGCTGCAATTGCTGGTGACCGGAATCAGCTAGTACTGCCTCAGCCCGCCATTCATTGCTCACGTCCTACAAAGCTGGGGATGATCTGCGCATGCTCAGGAGGCTGTACCGGGCTCTCCTGAGGGCTCTGTAGCTGGTAGAGTAGAGCTGATGCAGCCTGTGGGTTATGCAGACTCTCACGTAGCTCACATAGCTGTATAAGCCCAGACGCTGCTGATGCAGGAGAAAGTATTTCACTGAACCACCATCCCCTCTGGCAGTGATTGACCCACCACGCCTGGGACAACTCAGCCATTGTGCAAAGAAAGGGGGAATCGTAATTTAATGACCTCCAGTCTACCTAAGCACCTCCTGTCACAGTCCCAATTCTAATTGGACCTGGGAGGTTTTATATCCAGAATTACCCCCCTCCCCCCAAACCGGCCTTGTATTTAAAAACCTGAGTGTGGTAGAGTGTGGAAATAAACCCTTTCCTTGTGTTACTGGTATAGCAGTACGGAGGGGCAGATAACCGGTATTGTGTCTTTATATCAGCCTTACCATACAACACACATCGGCCATACAAGAAAATCATACAAAGAGTAGGGAATATCCGCAGGACTTCCCTACTCAAGAGGACCAATAATTGATGTAGTCCACTAAGCCACCAGGATGGTGTTGCTCACCATTCCCAGAGACAACCCTATAAAAATATAACTGGGAAGGCTCTCAAAAAAATTTTGGTTATAGCGCTGTGATTGTTCACAAACCTTGTCTCATCATGTAAGCCAAGTCCTCCAGAATCTGACTTTTCAGCTTAGGCAGCCCATAGATGGTTCATTTTTTTCTTCACTCAACCAGCGGGTTGAACAAAAAACAACAACTCTGATTCCCCCATCCACACACTCGAAGTAGTAGTAGGTAATGCTCCCACTCTGCCTTTGTATTTTGAGTGCGGAGACTTCCCCGCCATCAGAATACAGGGGGTCCCCGGGTTACAAACAAGATAGGGACTGTAGGTTTGTTCTTAAGTTGAATCTGTTTGTAAGTCGGAACGGGTACATTTTTTAAATGTAGCTCCAGCCAAAAAAACTATTTTTAAGCTTTTTGGATAGCATAGGGAAGGGTTATCACCCCTGTAACATTTGTTTTGCTGTCTGTACCCCTGTTTAGAAGATTTCACCTCACTTTGTGTCCCAATGACAATTGGATTTTGAAAATTTTGGGTTGATGTGGAAACAAGGATTGGTGATAAAGCATCTGTGGAGGTACCTTTTCCCCATATTAGCTCTTATGCCGCGTACACACGAGCGGACTTTACGGCGGACTTTGCCCGGCGGACTGGATTTCGTCGGACAATCGATGTGTGTGGGCTCCAGCGGACTTTGTTTTCTCAAAAGTTGGACGGAATTAGATTTGAAACTTGTTTAAAATTTATCCGTTGAAATCGAGTCCGGTCGAAAAGTCTGCCGTCTGTATGCTAGTTCGACGGACTAAAAAGCCACGCTAGGGCAGCTATTGGCTACTGGCTATGAACTTCCTTGTTTTAGTCCGGTCGTACGTCATCACGTACGAATTCGACGGACTTTGGTGGATTGTGTGTAGGCAAGTCCGTTCATTCAGAAAGTCCGTCGGAAAGTACGTCGAAAAATCCGCCGGGCAAAGTCCGCCGTAAAGTCCGCTCGTGTGTACGCGGCATTACATGAGTGAATTTCCCTTCCTAGGGGTAGATTTCCTCTCACTTCCTGTTGTCTCCTTCCGTTTGTAAGTAGGAGTCGTTTGTAAGTCGGATGTTTGTAACTAGGGGACCCCCTGTACTAATCAGCACTGCCGACTATAACCGATCAAAGATCGGGTCTACCCACCATAATTATTACAAACATTATTGACTGTAATGTAGTGTTTCTCAACTCAAGGCGCCCCAACAGGTCAGGTTTTTAGGCTTTTCGTTATTTTGCTTAGGTGATTTGATCAGTTTCACTGCCTTAGTAATTACCACAGCTGTTTCATCTGAGGGAAATCCTGAAAACATGACCTGTTGGGGCGCCTTGAGGACTGGAGTTGAGAAACACTGCTGTAAAGACATGTATCAGACATTGTAAGAAGGACGTTTCCTGAAAATAGCTGCATCTGGTGGGTGGGGCTTGGAGTTCAACCAGCAACTGCTGAAAAATAAAGTGTCGTTTCCCAGTGACAGTACGCTTTGTACAGTCTTTTCCTCTGAGTTTCTACCCATCCACTCCGGTTTATTGGTCATTAACCACCTGAATATATAACAGAGTTCACTGTGCCAGCCTAGTATGTGTTGTCCATAGCTCTGCTCTGTATAGAGGGAACGGATGTCATGTGAACTGAGCGTATAGCAGCCAGTATCCTGCCAAGAATTGTGTACGTCCAGTAATGACAGTAGTAATTAACACGGGAGAAACCAGCATGGGCTCTGACTTTGGCCCCAATCCTGTCCCCTCTGCCCTGGTTCCCAGGACCCCGCGCTTCCAACCTGCTTCATGGCTTTTTTGTGGGTAATGTAAAAGCCTGATTAATAAGCATGAAGCGTACATTTTTGGAGCGAGAACAGGCAGATGTGTCATGTCCATTTAGTGTTACGTTTGAGTTGCTCTCATTCTCATCCCACTACAGTCAGATTTTTCACAGGTAATGTACATGTAGTTAGAGCTTTTTTCTCTGAATGTACAATAGGCGGTCCTCTCACTTCCCATAAGCAAAAGTGATGGCGTTCCAGAGGAGAAATTGTAGAGATGGTGCTGATGTCCAGAGAAGGAATTTTAGAGATGGTAGTGTTCTCCAGAGGAGAAGGAGTTGTAGAGATGGTGGTGATGTCCAGAGGAGGAGGAATTGTAGAGATGGTGGTGATGTCCAGAGGAGACAGAATTGTAGAAATGGTGGTGATGTCCAGAGGAGGAGGAATTGTAGAGATGGTGGTGATGTCCAGAGGAGGAGGAATTGTAGAGATGGTGGAGATGTCCAGAGGTGACAAGATTGTAGAGATGGTGTTGATGTCCAGAGAAGGAATTGTAGAGATGGTAGTGTTCTCCAGAGGAGAAGGAGTTGTAGAGATGGTGGTGATGTCCAGAGGAGACAGAATTGTAGAGATGGTGGTGATGTCCAGAGGAGGAATTGTAGAGATGGTAGTGTTCTCCAGAGGAGAAGGAATTGTAGAGATGGTGGAGATGTCCAGAGGAGACAGAATTGTAGAGATGGTGGTGATGTCCAGAGGAGGAGGAATTGTAGAGATGGTGGTGATGTCCAGAGGAGGAGGAATTGTAGAGATGGTGGTGATGCCCAGAGGAGGAGGAATTGTAGAGATGGTGGTGATGTCCAGAGGAGACAGAATTGTAGAAATGGTGGTGATGTCCAGAGGAGGAGGAATTGTAGAGATGGTGGTGATGTCCAGAGGAGGAGGAATTGTAGAGATGGTGGAGATGTCCAGAGGTGACAAGATTGTAGAGATGGTGCTGATGTCCAGAGAAGGAATTGTAGAGATGGTAGTGTTCTCCAGAGGAGAAGGAGTTGTAGAGATGGTGGTGATGTCCAGAGGAGACAGAATTGTAGAGATGGTGGAGATGTCCAGAGGAGACAGAATTGTAGAGATGGTGGTGATGTCCAGAGGAGGAGGAATTGTAGAGATGGTGGTGATGCCCAGAGGAGACAGAATTGTAGAGATGGTGGAGATGTTTAGAGAAGACAGAATTGTAGAGATTTTGAAGAAATTGGAGTAGAAACATGGACTTTATAGGCACACGTGTATATTAGGTAAAAAATTGAAAGTTTTTAATAGGATAAAGTTAAAACCACTGTATACAAACACATTAAAAAACATATAATTGAGTAACCTCAAGGACTCTCATAACACCTCTAATACATTTGAAGATGTTTTTTTTTTTTATTGTGAAGCAAACAATAAATAGGACAAAATAACAGAAAAAGTCAATGTGCATAACTATTCACCCCCCTAAAGTCAATACTTTGTAGAACCACCTTTTGCGGCTATCACAGCTCCAAGTCCCTTTGGATAAGTCTCCATGTGCTTCCCACATCTTACCCCTGGGGTTTTTGCCCATTCCTCCTGGCAAAACTGCTCCAGCTCCTTCAAGTTGGATGGTTTGCGCTTGTGAACAGCAATCTTTAAGTCTGACCACAGATTTTCTATTGGATTGAGGTCTGGGCTTTGACTAGGCCATCCCAAGACATTTACATGTTTCCCCTTAAACCACTCAAGTGTTGCTTTAGCAGTGTGTTTGGGGTCATTGTCCTTGTGACGAACCTTTGTCCTCAACAGGACTATGTCCGCCGTAAATGCTTCCTTTGTCCAGAACCAGCACGATCCAAGACCCTTTAGCCCACCCAGTCACCAGCCATAACTCAGTGTAGGGTGAACAACATCAAAACTCCTTTATTCCAGCACATGTTACCACAGATATACAACTCAGAGACACTTCCCTCACCCTTGGATTCAGGGCGGGGTAAACTGTCCAATCACAATAGACACACAGGTCAGGTGTATTCAAATCTCTCATCGGTAGACAGTCTTATCAGCAGGGAGAGCTGTTGGAGGAATTCGCCCCCACCAATCTTACAGCTAATCTACATATACATCCAATATTATCCAAGGCAGACAGACACAATAGAACATTGGAATACAACCACACCCCAAACGATCACAGCAAAGAGTCCACAACAGCATGCGACAACACACAATATATACATATATACAGTGTGTCTAAATAGCACAGATCAAAATGGGGTTCTCAGGCACCCTGTGCCCCTAGTGGACATAGGGGGATTTACACATAAGAGGGCCTGGGGAAGCTGGACACAGAGTTTCCAGAGCTCTCCAAGGTAAGCTGAGTTGCACAAGCCCCCCACCCAAAGTGACTCCCGTCACACATCTCCCCTTTCGGCAGGAGACTAACACAGGAGGAAACCCCAGACGGGTCGACTCCAAAGCTAGTCAGTAGTTCCAGTCCCCCAATGCCGGCATCCCCACAGTACCCCAAATAAATTGTCCCAAACATAGCATTACTCACCCAGCCAACCTCTACCTCTCTCTGAGAACATACCCGCCACTGGGGAGAAGGCAGGGTGACTGGGCTCACTTCATCATGCTGTTGGGGATCTGAGCTGACTGCCCAGCATCCCTAGAGTATACAAGTGGAGACTGAAGTCCCATCCACTTTTGATAGGTGAAAATCCCCCAGTGCTTGCAAAGCATAGCTAACATCCTCCTGTTTCAGTGTTGCACCAATTTCTGGGTTTGTGTCAGTGCCATCCACTACCACAGGAACTCCATCTTCTGTTAGTTGAGGGTAGAGACCATAAGCACTCTGCCCTGTTGCCAGCACTTCTGCTGGGAACCCCACACCATCTGCTCCAGCTAACTGTTAGGGAGGGAGGCCGACTGCCCCGGCTCCCTGGAACTCTGTAGTTGTTGCCGGTGCTGGGCAGAGGTTAGTAGTACTCTGCCCGCTTGCCAGCACTTCTGGGTTTATGATAGTGGAGATTGCAGGCCCAACCACCGACACCAGATCAAGCTGCAGTTGTGAGGTGCCGATTGCATTCTCTCCTTGGGTCCTGTTCTGCTGCTCGGGAGTGACCACCACCTCCTTACCTGGGCCTCCAGAACTACCGCAGGTGTGGGGCAGAGGTCTTGGACCCTCTGTCCGGTTGCCAGCGCTTCAGCTGGGTTGGTGTCATCATTCTGGGGTGCCGTCTGCTGTTGGAACTCCCTTTCACTGGTATTGTCTCCCAGGTGCACAAACCTTTGTTGGGGAGGGGGAATGGCTGCTTCCCCTCCCTGCATCTCTGAAATCCACTGGGGAAGAGAAACCATCACCTGCTCACCTCAGGCTTCCGAAACTGCCACGGGTGTGGAGCAGGGGTCTTGGATCCTCTGTCCGTTGGCCAGCGCTTCAGCTGCAGAAGTTTCTGGTAACTCCACCGATGCTGCTGGCAGAAAATCCCATGTCTCTGACAGTATTGTGGGAGAGAGGCCGACTGCCTCTGCTCCCAGGAATGCTGAAGCTGCTGGGCTGAGGCCTACAGAGCTCTGCCATGTTGTCAGTACTTCAGCTTTGGAGATGGCAATCTCTGGAGTTTCCACTGCCGATTCTCTTGCATGCTGCTGAACGTGTTCTAGAAGTTTCATGTATGCCCTTTCCAGATGCTGTTCCTGCCTTAGCAAATATTCCAGGTCAGATTTAAGCTCTGAGACCCCTGCAAAACTGAGCATAGCCTCTCTGTATTCTCGCAGGTCTTTAAAGTGGATGTAAACCCAATGTCATGCTTTCTAAACTACTGCCATAGGGGTTATCTATAAGGATAGACACGCCTCCTGTATGTATCTTTACCTGTCAAATGTCTCCCCTCTGTCTGTTATTAGACCCGAAAAACTGCATATTCTGTGGGTGGGTCTGTTGTCTGGAGCTTGGTGGGTGGAGTCGTGATGTCAGTATACTCCCCGCCCACCTCTACACTCCCCTTGTCAACATGCATTTTCTCCTGTGTATTTCTAACACTGAACTTCTGCTGAACTGCTGCTATGATCTCTAACATCCAGTGAAAAGACAGGAAAGTAACCACATGGCTTCAGCATGCCAAATCATACTGAGGTGTGGAACAGCCAATCCTTGCAGAGCTGCTGAAGAAAGGAGTGGGGGAGGGAATTTAAAAATACTGCATTTCTCTTAGGCTAATGCACGAGATGTAAATCACCTGTCACTCACAGCAAGGGGGAGGATTTGACAAAGTTTTTCTCAGTTTGTCAAGAATTATCTCACTGAACAATAAAAGAGAATTGCTCAGGGATGGATTAACTCTGTGTGGCAAGACTGGGCTCAAATGATAGGAAATCTTATAGTCTACAGTATGATATAAAAAAAAACACTTTTTTTTCGGGTTTACATCCACTTTAAGGGTAGGTTCCTCTTCATCGCCAAACACAAAACAATCTGTAAGGCTCTCCCACAGCAATCCAGGGCCGCCAAAGTCATATCCCTCCGGAGAGCATTCTGTTGTCTCCCCTAAATATTCCTGCTCTGCGTGCCATTGCAGAGCCCGATAACGATTGTCCAGCTCTATCTCCTGCTGGACCAGCCTGTCCAACTCAGTCACCCATTGCTCCTGGGGCCGCTCTCCCAGGAATTGCATCCGTAACCCCCGTTGTTCACTGGCCCGTTGCTCTTGGGTTGGAAAGCACTTGCCCTGTAGCTTACCAGCAACCTGGAGGGCTCTAGTCCAAAGTCCTACCCGAATTTGCTGCCTGAGCTCCAGGTATTCATCTGCAGACACAGACCTGGAGTATGCTGAAAGGTTGATCCACAGCAGCCCCGGGAACTCTGATGCCAGATCCATATCTCCGCTTGGGTGACTGAAGTCTGCTATCCCGATCTTGGATCCAGGTGACGGTTTGGACGTCTTCACAGCCAGGAAGCACGATCCCGCAGGCATCCAAACAACTATTGGATTTATACTAGGGGTGCACCGAATGGGTTTTTTGGTGCCGATATCGAAAATGAAAAATACACTAGGCCTAAACTGATACCGAAAATGACCGATACTGAAAATAACTGTTTTTAAAAAATCTTTTTACACAGGAGATGGTCAGAGACCGCAGACATAATACAGGAGATGGTCAGAGACTGCAGACATAATACAGGAGATGATCAGAGACTGCAGACATAATACAGGAGATGATCAGAGACTGCAGACATAGTACAGGAGATGATCAGAGACTGCAGACATAGTACAGGAGATGATCAGAGACTGCAGACATAATACAGGAGATGATCAGAGACTGCAGACATAGTACAGGAGATGATCAGAGACTGCAGACATAGTACAGGAGATGATCAGAGACTGCAGACATAATACAGGAGATAGTCAGACTGCAGACATAATACAGGAGATGGTCAGAGACTGCAGACATACTACAGGAGATGATCAGAGACTGCAGACATAATAAAGGAGATGGTCAGAGACTGCAGACATAATACAGGAGCTGCAGACATAGTACAGGAGATGATCAGAGACTGCAGACATAGTACAGGAGATGATCAGAGACTGCAGACATAGTACAGGAGATGGTCAGAGACTGCAGACATAGCACAGGAGATGATCAGAGACTGCAGGCATAGTACAGGAGATGATCAGAGACTGCAGACATAGTACAGGAGATGGTCAGAGACTGCAGACATAGCACAGGAGATGATCAGAGACTGCAGGCATAGTACAGGAGATGATTAGAAACTGCAGACATAATACAGGAGATGATCAGAGACTGCAGACATAGTACAGGAGATGATCAGAGACTGCAGACATAGTACAGGAGATGATCAGAGACTGCTGACATAGTACAGGAGATGATCAGAGACTGCAGACATAATACAGGAGATGATCAGAGACTGCAGACATACTACAGGAGATGATCAGAGACTGCAGACATAATAAAGGAGATGGTCAGAGACTGCAGACATAGTACAGGAGATGATCAGAGACTGCTGACATAGTACAGGAGATGATCAGAGACTGCAGACATACTACAGGAGATGATCAGAGACTGCAGACATAATACAGGAGATGATCAGAGACTGCAGACATAATACAGGAGATGGTCAGAGACTGCAGACATAATACAGGAGATGATCAGAGACTGCAGACATAATACAGGAGATGATCAGAGACTGCAGACATAATACAGGAGATGGTCAGAGACTGCAGACATAATACAGGAGATGATCAGAGACTGCAGACATAATACAGGAGATGATCAGAGACTGCAGACATAATACAGGAGATGGTCAGAGACTGCAGACATAATACAGGAGATGATCAGAGACTGCAGACATGATACAAGAGATGGTCAGAGACTGCAGACATAGTACAGGAGATGATCAGAGACTGCAGACATATTACAGGAGATGACCAGAGACTGCAGACATAATACAGGAGACGATCAGAGACTGCAGACATAGTACAGGAGATGATCAGAGACTGCAGACATAGTACAGTAGATGATCAGAGACTGCAGACATAATACAGGAGATGGTCAGAGACTGCAGACATAATACAGGAGATGATCAGAGACTGCAGACATAATACAGGAGATGATCAGAGACTGCAGACATAATACAGGAGATGGTCAGAGACTGCAGACATACTACAGGAGATGATCAGAGACTGCAGACATAATACAGGAGATGATCAGAGACTGCAGACATATTACAGGAGATGATCAGAGACTGCAGACATAGTACAGGAGATGATCAGAGACTGCAGACATAGTACAGGAGATGATCAGAGACTGCAGACATAATACAGGAGATGGTCAGAGACTGCAGACATAATACAGGAGATGGTCAGAGACTGCAGACATAGTACAGGAGATGATCAGAGACTGCAGACATGGCACAGGAGATGGTCAGAGACTGCAGACATGGCACAGGAGATGGTCAGAGACTGCAGACATAATACAGGAGATGGTCAGAGACTGCAGACATAGTACAGGAGATGATCAGAGACTGCAGACATAGTATAGGAGATGATCAGAGACTGCAGACATAATACAGGAGATGGTCAGAGACTGCAGACATAATACAGGAGATGGTCAGAGACTGCAGACATAGTACAGGAGATGATCAGAGACTGCAGACATGGCACAGGAGATGGTCAGAGACTGCAGACGTGAAATAAGAGATCAATGCAGCCTCACCAGTGCCTGTCAGATGCAGCCTGCCTGTGTCCCCCCAGTGCAGCCTTGCCTGTGTAGGAGAAGAGAGGAGAGCCGCTGCCAGGTTGATTAGAGCGCCGGGAACATCCTGGGACGGGTGATCTGTCTATCAAAGTTCCCTGGACAAGGGCACTAAAGGGAGATTGCAGACGTGGCGCTGCATTTGCGGGCGTTGAGCCCACCTTGCAGTGCTTTCCGAAGCGCCGATTAGCTTCCGCCCGGAGATCATAGTATATGTTACTACGGCCGGGCGGTTTGATTGACATCTCAGTTTGATGTCACTTCCTGTTCTCATTCTCCCATTGCGCCCGGGAGAAAGGAAACAGGAAGTATGAAGAAGACACCGCTGGAGAGGACAACGGCAAGGTAAGTAGTACACTACCGCTGTGCTCTCGTGGAGAACAGGGGGGGGGCTGCACAGGTTGCATTGGGGGACACAGGCAATGCTGCATTGGGGGACACAGGCAAGGCTGCATTGGGGGACATAGGCAAGGATGTATTGGGGACACAGGCAAGGATGTATTGGGGGACACAGGCAAGGCTGCATTGGGGGACACAGGCAAGGCTGCATTCGGTGACACAGGCAAGGATGTATTGGGGGACACAGGCAAGGCTGCATTGGGGGACACAGGCAAGGCTGCATTGGGGGACACAGGCAAGGCTGCATTGGGGGACATAGGCAAGGATGTATTGGGGGACACAGGCAAGGCTGCATTGGGGGACACAGGCAAGGCTGCATTGGGGGACACAGGCAAGGCTGCATTTGGTGGACACATGCAAGGCTGCATTGGGGGACACACGCAAGGCTGCATTTGGTGGACACATGCAAGGCTGCATTGGGGGACACACGCAAGGCTGCATTTGGTGGGACACAGGCAAGGCTGCATTTGGTGGACACGGGCAAGGCTGCATTTCGTGGACGCAGGCAAGGCTGCATTTGGTGGACACAGGCAAGGCTGCATTTGGTGGACACAGGCAAGGCTGCATTTGGTGGACACAGGCAAGGCTGCATTTGGTGGACACAGTCTGCATTTGGTGAGACATAGGCTGCATTTGGTGAGACACAGTCTGCATTTGGTGAGACACAGGCTGCATTTGGTGAGACACAGGCTGCATTTGGGGGACACAGGCTGGCTGCATTTTGTGTGACACAGGCTGCATTTTGTGTGACACAGGCTGCATTTTGTGTGACACAGGCTGCATTTTATGGGACACAGGCTGCATGTAAGGACGGACTAAGCTGGGGACACCTGATGGCATCTGGTGGCAGGCGACGTGGCTAGTGACACGCTCAGGGCTCCCACTGATTCTGCATTATGGTGAGTTGAATGATTTCATTTTATATTACAATGTAATAATAGAATTAATGCGCTTCAATTATCCTGACACCATAACAACCATGGTGCCGGGATGATTGAAGTGCTAACACCAGGTGTTTGGAATATCTTTATCTGCTGATTGTTAAACTTTCTAGAATACACATATTTCTATTGTTGTGTAGGATCTGGGCCTGCTGTCCCTCCATCCCTCTCTCCCTCCATCCCTCATTCATCTCAGATGCTAACCACACCACCTTAGAGCCACGCCCACTATTTTGCTTAAACCACTCCCATTTTCACCAAGTAGGAGGGGTCAAAAAGGAAGGGCGGGTCTGGCGCCCCCCCATCCTAAAACTTCCCCAGCCGCCACTGAGAGAGGGTAGTGTTGTCCAGAGGTGAAGGAATTGTAGAGATGGCAGAGATTTCCAGAGGAGACAAGATTGTTCGGATGGTGGTGATGTCCAGAGGAGACAGAATTGTAGAGGTGATGGAGATGTCCAGAGGAGACAAGATTGTAGGGATGGTGGTGATGTCCAGAGGAGACAGAATTGTAGAGATGGTGGTGATGTCCAGAGGACACAGAATTGTAGAGATGGTGGAGATGTCCAGAGGAGACAAGATTGTAGGGATGGTGGTGATGTCCAGAGGACACAGAATTGTAGAGATGGTGGTGATGTCCAGAGGAGACAGAATTGTAGAGATGGTGGAGATGTCCAGAGGAGACAAGATTGTAGGGATGGTGGTGATGTCCAGAGGAGACAGAATTGTAGAGATGGTGGAGATGTCCAGAGGAGACAAGATTGTAGGGATGGTGGAGATGTCCAGAGGACACAGAATTGTAGGGATGGTGGTGATGTCCAGAGGACACAGAATTGTAGGGATGGTGGTGATGTCCAGAGGAGACAGAATTGTAGAGATGGTGGAGATGTCCAGAGGAGACAAGATTGTAGGGATGGTGGAGATGTCCAGAGGACACAGAATTGTAGAGATGGTGGTGATGTCCAGAGGAGACAGAATTGTAGAGATGGTGGTGACGTCCTGGTGATGAGCTGGGACTGTTACAGTGGAGATAAATACGTATGGGTCTTCCTGTGTTTTGGTACAGTTATATATATACACAAAGCTGGGCCATTATATCCAATGTGTTCACTTTCATTGTGGGGAAGTCTAGGAAACAACATTTTTCTTGTGTTTTGACAAAATTGTGTCGGGAATAAAGATGAAGCACTTCATATGGTTGCCTTCCCACCCCCATACCTAGAAAATGCTTGTGAAAACACATAGATTTTGAAGTGAAAATGCAAAATGAGGTTTACAAGTAATAAAGTTATAGAATTATAAACAGGTGACGGGCACAAGAGGAAGATGGGCGATGGAGAAGTAGATAGTCACATTATTGGTGGATAAATCTCCCGGAAAGAAGATGGTGTGAAGGAGCTCCTCAGCGAAGAGTGTTGCAGGTTAGAATGGTAAGGGTCAGTAGGACCTGGCGGCTGGCCGGCACAGCATTACTTAGATATTTTATTAATAAAAATAATACAAGTACATCAGGTTCAACCAAAAAATTCAGAGGACAGTAACCACCCATGATGCATCAGATAAATCCCCTGTCACCATTCTACAATGTATCTTTCATAGAAGTCTTCCTTTATATTGGGTTCTTCAGAGTGCGGCTTTACAGTGTAGAAAAAAAAAAGTACCTTCCTTTCCCAACTTCATCTGCCTCTCCCCCCTTTTCTGTTCTGTTCTTCTCCTCCTCCACCAGTCTCTTCTCCTTAGTTCACAGGTTCTTTTCAGCTCCGATCACCTCCACAATGTGACCCAGGAAATCCCAGCCATATATTCTTTCCTTTATTATGTTCTACACAGTAGATGGACAGTAAAGGTATACAAATGGTAATTCTGAGATGGGAACAGTTCTGTAATGAGATCTCTGAGAGGCCTCGATGGAAGTTGGTCATTGTACCTGTAATGTGGGAACTATAGAGAATGCCTGGCAGAATTTTCTGATTCGGAATGAGATTAGAAAGTCAGGGGAAAGAAAGTTATTGGATCGACAAGACAGTCAAGCAAAATCGCATTTTCTGCATGAGATCCGCCGTAGCGGCCTCCACATTTCTCTGCTTCACTTCTCTCCTAACACCTTTTTATTATCGTGTCTGGTAACTTTTACCTCACTCCCAATAAAGATTGTAAATCATAAAACCCTGTCATCTGTTCCGTAAGATGGCGTTTTTTCCAGCAGAGTCTGAATCCTCAGGTGCAACCTGTTATAGTGTATGTCCTGTGCTCCACATTCCCAGCAGGTGCCCCTTACCCCTCATCAGTGAGGACTGTCTGCTTATATCCCCCAATGTCTGGAAACATAAAAGCTGTCACCCCTCTCATGATTGCTCCAGCAGAAAAACACAATTTGTGCTTCACTGATCAAAGAGAAAAAGCCCCATCCAGAACTTCAGTGGGGCAGAAGAATTTAATTATCCTAATGGATGGCAGGCAGAGGGAGATGAGAGAGGGCTCCCTCCACAGGTGAGCGTGTGAAAAAGACGTACGCAGAGTGTTCAGAGAAAGGGCTGCCATGTTTGTGATGAGTACGAGAGAGAGCATAAATCTAAGAGGTGACTTCACAGATGACTGTCTACACTAGGGACCTACAAGTGTTTGTCTCTTCAGACCTGTGACATTCCACCCATCAACAACAAGGCCTTGGGTACCTGAACCTTGTGTTACAAGAGAAGAGCCATACTACAAAGACACTGGAGGATACCGCTGAGGTACAGGGAGACCGCTATGAGCGTGGTGTCTGTCTCATATAGTCAGGTGATATTTCTGTCCGTCATGTCACTTATGATGTCACATAACTAATCCCAGGAAACAAGAGGAAGGTAACACTTCGCAACAGAAAGTGATACAAAATATTGTCATAGTGAGAAGAGACACGTGTCCACAAAGTCAGATTTCCCCTCAGTTCCTGTTCTGAGGAGGATTTTCATCACTTTAATGAATAATAGCAATAAAAACCAGACAAGGGTCTGACTCCTCACCACTCAAAACCGTATGAAAATTTTGGCTCTATGCACACCCTTCGTTGAAGTCTTTCCAGACCACCCTCAGGATCTAAACTTGTCTGCAGAGCTATTGTACCGCAACCCAACAGTTGAACTTGGATGGATGACTGCACTCTGATAAAAGCCAAGATTGGTCAACCCAACACATGGCCAGATTAATTGGTCAACCCAAAAGGTGGCCAAATGGATTGAGGAAGGCCCTCCTTATAAATGGAGTAACCTGAGCCTTTCCAGGACTCTATAGGGATGGGCATTATTCCATTTGGAGAATGGGAGAAGAATAATTGTCAGCAAGGCTGGATTTCCAACCCCAGAACTTATTGGCCCTTCTTTACCCCTATGCCCCGTACACATGATCGGAAATTCCGCCAGCAGAAGTCCGATGTGAGCCTTTGGTCGGAACTTCCGACCGTGTGTATGCTCCATCGGACTTTTGCCGGCGGAATTTCTGCCAGCAAAAGATAGAGAGCAGGTTCTCTATTTTTCCGTCGGGACAACATCCAAGATTTTTCTGACGGAAATTCCGATTGTGTGTACGGGGCATTAAGCTTCATGTACATGGGGTGTTATTTAACCTCTCCTGAACGATTTTTTAGGCGCTAGAAACTAGCGCCTAAAAACGTCCCTTTAGCCACGTTTACATGCCGCGTTTGTGTCTAGAAGCGAAATTTTGTTAAAATGACTGTACATGAAACGCTGATAAATGTAAAGTACCGCGTTTAGCAGCGTTTACAAGCCGTTACAGGCATTTGAAATGCCTCTGAACATCCGTCTGAACCCATTTTTATGCTTTCCAAAAAAGGCTTCTAAACTCAGCTGCCTAGAAAGGACTGTAAACGACCTGCGTACATGTACTGATAAGATAACAGAGGAGGGTTCAGGGGCAGCTGAAAAAACTGCTCCTAAACGTCCGTTTACTGGCAGCAGTGTACATGAGGCCGGGTTCTCTTCTTCGTCTGGACCCTCTTCTCTCCAACACTAAACATTTTCTTTATCTGTTGATGTTGAGCACAATAATTATGAAGGGAAAAGCCACAGCGAGATGATGTCACCTGTTGATGGACACCAACCTTCCTGTCTGTTTTCCACGTCATACAGATGACTTTGTTTTCTAGTACAGCCTCCCTCCATGGTGAGGTGTTCTGTAGACTGGGCAGGGGGGATGTAGTCTGTTCTGGTCATGTCGGCTGTTACTCCTGCTCCCCCTCATTCAGCTGCGATTCTTCATTGTGCGTGACTGATTATGAATACAAGCTGCTGAGCTAGCAGAACCGCCGAGCGGCTGGGACCTAATCCTAGCGGAGACAGGGTCAGCCATGCGTAGACCTGAGAAGAGGCCCGTTATCTGTCTATACTGAGCCCCCATTGTGAAGAATACACCTGTGCCTTGGCCCATGACAAATAAGGTCCACCAATAGGACCCATCTGCTTCGATTCTATCTCCTACTTACCCAGAAATGCCATGCAATAAATTAGGACAACAGTGTAATTTCCCCCCCAGGCCCTGATACCCCATTTTATGGGCCGTGCCGTTCCTGAGCCCCCTGACCAGAGTTCCTGTATTATTATTTATACATCATTGTGTTGTCATCTCCAGTGCTGCTCTACCAACTCCTAGATATCACAAGGCAGGTAAGTACAGGTAACACCGAGCATTAAGAGTTCACACTGCATCACATTCCAGTGATAAGGAACAGGAAGAGGGCGGGGCCTGCAGACACAAGCCATAGGAGTTCATCAATAATCTACAATACACAGATTACAGCACAGTCCAGATATGAGGAAGAGAAACAAACTACTGCAGGGAAATCTCCCCATTGTGGGAGGGGCAGAGACAAACTACTGCGGGAAATCTCCCCATTGTGGGAGGGGTAGAGACACAAACTACTGCGGGAAATCTCCCCATTGTGGGAGGGGCAGAGACACAAACTACTGCAGGAAATTTCCCCATTGTGGGAGGGGCAGAGACACAAACTACTGCAGGAAATCTCCCCATTGTGGGAGGGGCAGAGACACAAACTACTGCAGGAAATCCCCCCATTGTGAGAGGGGCAGAGACACAAACTACTGCAGGAAATCTCCCCATTGTGGGAGGGGCAGAGACACAAACTACTGCAGGGAAATCTCCCCATTGTGGGAGGGGCAGAGACAAACTACTGCGGGAAATCTCCCCATTGTGAGAGGGGCAGAGACACAAACTACTGAAGGGAAATCTCCCCATTGTGGGAGGGGCAGAGACACAAACTACTGCAGGAAATCTCCCCATTGTGGGAGAGGCAGAGACACAAACTACTGCAGGGAAATCTCCCCATTGTGGGAGGGGCAGAGACACAAACTACTGCAGGAAATCTCCCCATTGTGGGAGGGGCAGAGACACAAACTACTGCAGGGAAATCTCCCCATTGTGGGAGGGGCAGAGACAAACTACTGTGGGAAATCTCCCCATTGTGAGAGGGGCAGAGACACAAACTACTGCAGGGAAATCTCCCCATTGTGGGAGGGGCAGAGACACAAACTACTGCAGGAAATCTCCCCATTGTGGGAGGGGCAGAGACACAATCTACTGCGGGAAATCTCCCCATTGTGGGAGGGGCAGAGACACAAACTACTGCAGGAAATCTCCCCATCGTGGGAGGGGCAGAGACACAAACTACTGCAGGAAATCTCCCCATTGTGGGAGGGGCAGAGACACAAACTACTGTGGGAAATCTCCCCATTGTGGGAGGGGCAGAGACACAAACTACTGCAGGAAATCTCCCCCATCGTGGGAGGGGCAGAGACACAAACTACTGCAGGGAAATCTCCCCATTGTGGGAGGGGCAGAGACACAAACTACTGGGGGGAAATCTCCCCATTGTGGGAGGGGCAGAGACACAAACTACTGCAGGAAATCTCCCCAATGTGGGAGGGGCAGAGACACAAACTACTGCAGGGAAATCTCCCCATTGTGGGAGGGGCAGAGACACAAACTACTGCAGGAAATCTCCCCATTGTGGGAGGGGCAGAGACACAAACTACTGCAGGAAATTTCCCCATTGTGGGAGGGGCAGAGACACAAACTACTGCAGGAAATTTCCCCATTGTGGGAGGGGCAGAGACACAAACTACTGCAGGAAATTTCCCCATTGTGGGAGGGGCAGAGACACAAACTACTGCAGAAAATCTCCCCATTATGGGAGGGGCAGAGACACAAACTACTGCAGGAAATCTCCCCATTGTGGCAGGGGCAGAGACAGACTACTGCAGGAAATCTCCCTATTGTGAAATTAAACATTTATTTCTCTACTCTTCCTAGTAAAGTGTGAATAGAACAGCTGTATATACATGAATAATCCCACTCAGAAAAGGATAGTTCCAGTAACAGTGAGTCTGCGGCATCTTCGGTGAGTTTTCCGGAACTCGTTGTGTTTGCTGTGACGTCCTGACACTTCACATTTTGCACTGACATTTCTTCTGGCAGGATGTGGGGGAGGGTGTGTCTGGCGGGGATGGGATGGTGTGTCTAGTGGGGAGGAGGGGTCACCTTTCACCTATATATTCATCACCAGAAAATGTTTCACCGGTCAGTTCCACGGAAGTCATAATGTTGGATCTGCCTGTTTCACATTGGCTGGTAACATTTGCAATTCAAATCTTGTAGTGTGTTGTCGCCTTCGCTGTGGTTTGGCCTCTGTTCTGTGATCCTGCACTGTGGTGGAAGCCCACGCCTTGGGTACGATACACTGATATTCAATATAAACTCTTACAGTATGAGACAGGTCCTCCTTTACTCAGACCTAGTACAGCGTACACCTATGTGGGTGCCGTGTTTTCCCTGCGGGGTTGTACAGGTGTGCCCTGCACCCCACTACAGGCAGTTCCCAAATGGGACGCATCAACTGCACAGACACAGTCCCTTCTCCCAATGTGACAGTCATACAAGTGTATGTTCCCCAACACACACAGTCTGCCTTCAGGGCCAGGCACCCACAAAGACTCCCCTCTCATGTCTGTGACCACCAATCCAGAGGAAGTCAGCCTGTTCATACCACACCCCTCTTATGTCTGTGACCACCAATCCAGAGGAAGTCAGCCTGTTCATACCACACCCCTCTCATGTCTGTGACCAATCCAGAGGAAGTCAGCCTGTTCATACCACACCCCTCTCATGTCTGTGACCAATCCAGAGGAAGTCAGCCTGTTCATACCACACCCCTCTCATGTCTGTGACCAATCCAGAGGAAGTCAGCCTGTTCATACCACACCCCTCTCATGTCTGTGACCAATCCAGAGGAAGTCAGCCTGTTCATACCACACCCCTCTCATGTCTGTGACCAATCCAGAGGAAGTCAGCCTGTTCATACCACACCTCTCTCATGTCTGTGACCAATCCAGAGGAAGTCAGCCTGTTCATACCACACCCCTCTCATGTCTGTGACCAATCCAGAGGAAGTCAGCCTGTTCATACGACACCCCTCTCATGTCTGTGACCACCAATCCAGAGGAAGTCAGCCTGTTCATACGACACCCCTCTCATGTCTGTGACCACCAATCCAGAGGAAGTCAGCCTGTTCATACCACACCCCTCTCATGTCTGTGACCACCAATCCAGAACAAGTCAGCCTGTTCATGCGACACCCCTCTCATGTCTGTGACCACCAATCCAGAGGAAGTCAGCCTGTTCATACGACACCCCTCTCATGTCTGTGACCACCAATCCAGAGGAAGTCAGCCTGTTCATACGACACCCCTCTCATGTCTGTGACCAATCCAGAGGAAGTCAGCCTGTTCATACCACACCCCTCTCATGTCTGTGACCACCAATCCAGAGGAAGTCAGCCTGTTCATACGACACCCCTCTCATGTCTGTGACCAATCCAGAGGAAGTCAGCCTGTTCATACGACACCCCTCTCATGTCTGTGACCAATCCAGAGGAAGTCAGCCTGTTCATACGACACCCCTCTCATGTCTGTGACCAATCCAGAGGAAGTCAGCCTGTTCATACGACACCCCTCTCATGTCTGTGACCACCAATCCAGAGGAAGTCAGCCTGTTCATACGACACCCCTCTCATGTCTGTGACCACCAATCCAGAGGAAGTCAGCCTGTTCATACGACACCCCTCTCATGTCTGTGACCACCAATCCAGAGGAAGTCAGCCTGTTCATACCACACCCCTCTCATGTCTGTGACCAATCCAGAGGAAGTCAGCCTGTTCATACGACACCCCTCTCATGTCTGTGACCACCAATCCAGAGGAAGTCAGCCTGTTCATACGACACCCCTCTCATGTCTGTGACCACCAATCCAGAGGAAGTCAGCCTGTTCATACGACACCCCTCTCATGTCTGTGACCAATCCAGAGGAAGTCAGCCTGTTCATACCACACCCCTCTCATGTCTGTGACCACCAATCCAGAGGAAGTCAGCCTGTTCATACGACACCCCCCTCATGTCTGTGACCAATCCAGAGCAAGTCAGCCTGTTCATACGACACCTGTCTCATGTCTGTGACCACCAATCCAGAGGAAGTCAGCCTGTTCATACGACACCCCTCTCATGTCTGTGACCACCAATCCAGAGGAAGTCAGCCTGTTCATACCACACCCCTCTCATGTCTGTGACCACCAATCCAGAGGAAGTCAGCCTGTTCATACCACACCCCTCTCATGTCTGTGACCACCAATCCAGAGGAAGTCAGCCTGTTCATACGACACCCCTCTCATGTCTGTGACCACCAATCCAGAGGAAGTCAGCCTGTTCATACGACACCCCTCTCATGTCTGTGACCACCAATCCAGAGGAAGTCAGCCTGTTCATACGACACCCCTCTCATGTCTGTGACCAATCCAGAGGAAGTCAGCCTGTTCATACGACACCCCTCTCATGTCTGTGACCACCAATCCAGAGGAAGTCAGCCTGTTCATACGACACCCCTCTCATGTCTGTGACCACCAATCCAGAGGAAGTCAGCCTGTTCATACCACAACCCTCTCATGTCTGTGACCACCAATCCAGAGGAAGTCAGCATGTTCATACCACACCCCTCATATGTCTGTGACCACCAATCCAGAGGAAGTCAGCCTGTTCATACCACACCCCTCTCATGTCTGTGACCAATCCAGAGGAAGTCAGCATGTTCATACCACACCCCTCTCATGTCTGTGACCACCAATCCAGAGGAAGTCAGCCTGTTCATACCACACCCCTCTCATGTCTGTGACCAATCCAGAGGAAGTCAGCCTGTTCATACCACACCCCTCTCATGTCTGTGACCAATCCAGAGGAAGTCAGCCTGTTCATACGACACCCCTCTCATGTCTGTGACCACCAATCCAGAACAAGTCAGCCTGTTCATGCGACACCCCTCTCATGTCTGTGACCACCAATCCAGAGGAAGTCAGCCTGTTCATACGACACCCCTCTCATGTCTGTGACCACCAATCCAGAGGAAGTCAGCCTGTTCATACGACACCCCTCTCATGTCTGTGACCAATCCAGAGGAAGTCAGCCTGTTCATACGACACCCCTCTCATGTCTGTGACCACCAATCCAGAACAAGTCAGCCTGTTCATACCACACCCCTCTCATGTCTGTGACCACCAATCCAGAACAAGTCAGCCTGTTCATACCACACCCCTCTCATGTCTGTGACCACCAATCCAGAACAAGTCAGCCTGTTCATACCACACCCCTCTCATGTCTGTGACCACCAATCCAGAACAAGTCAGCCTGTTCATACCACACCCCTCTCATGTCTGTGACCACCAATCCAGAACAAGTCAGCCTGTTCATACCACACCCCTCTCATGTCTGTGACCACCAATCCAGAACAAGTCAGCCTGTTCATACCACACCCCTCTCATGTCTGTGACCACCAATCCAGAGGAAGTCAGCCTGTTCATACCACACCCCTCTCATGTCTGTGACCACCAATCCAGAGGAAGTCAGCCTGTTCATACCACACCCCTCTCATGTCTGTGACCACCAATCCAGAGGAAGTCAGCCTGTTCATACCACACCCCTCTCATGTCTGTGACCAATCCAGAGGAAGTCAGCCTGTTCATACGACACCCCTCTCATGTCTGTGACCACCAATCCAGAACAAGTCAGCCTGTTCATGCGACACCCCTCATGTCTGTGACCACCAATCCAGAGGAAGTCAGCCTGTTCATACCACACCCCTCTCATGTCTGTGACCACCAATCCAGAGGAAGTCAGCCTGTTCATACGACACCCCTCTCATGTCTGTGACCACCAATCCAGAGGAAGTCAGCCTGTTCATACGACACCCCTCTCATGTCTGTGACCACCAATCCAGAACAAGTCAGCCTGTTCATACGACACCCCTCTCATGTCTGTGACCACCAATCCAGAACAAGTCAGCCTGTTCATACCACACCCCTCTCATGTCTGTGACCACCAATCCAGAACAAGTCAGCCTGTTCATACCACACCCCTCTCATGTCTGTGACCACCAATCCAGAACAAGTCAGCCTGTTCATACCACACCCCTCTCATGTCTGTGACCACCAATCCAGAACAAGTCAGCCTGTTCATACCACACCCCTCTCATGTCTGTGACCACCAATCCAGAGGAAGTCAGCCTGTTCATACGACACCCCTCTCATGTCTGTGACCAATCCAGAGGAAGTCAGCCTGTTCATACGACACCTCTCTCGTGTCTGTGACCAATCCAGTGGAAGTCAGCCTGTTCATACCACACCCCTCTCATGTCTGTGACCAATCCAGAGGAAGTCAGCCTGTTCATACCACACCCCTCTCATGTCTGTGACCACCAATCCAGAGGAAGTCAGCCTGTTCATACGACACCCCTCTCATGACTGTGACCACCAATCCAGAGGAAGTCAGCCTGTTCATACGACACCTCTCTCGTGTCTGTGACCAATCCAGAGGAAGTCAGCCTGTTCATATGAAACCCCTCTCATGTCTGTGACCACCAATCCAGAGGAAGTCAGCCTGTTCGTACCACACCCCTCTCATGTCTGTGACCAATCCAGAGGAAGTCAGCCTGTTCATACCACACCCCTCTCATGTCTGTGACCACCAATCCAGAGGAAGTCAGCATGTTCATACCACACCCCTCTCATGTCTGTGACCACCAATCCAGAGGAAGTCAGCCTGTTCATAGGACACCCCTCTCATGTCTGTGACCACCAATCCAGAGGAAGTCAGCCTGTTCATACCACACCCCTCTCATATCTGTGACCAATCCAGAGGAAGTCAGCCTGTTCATACCACACCCCTCTCATGTCTGTGACCACCAATCCAGAGGAAGTCAGCCTGTTCATACGACACCCCTCTCATGTCTGTGACCACCAATCCAGAGGAAGTCAGCCTGTTCATACGACACCTCTCTCGTGTCTGTGACCAATCCAGAGGAAGTCAGCCTGTTCATATGAAACCCCTCTCATGTCTGTGACCACCAATCCAGAGGAAGTCAGCCTGTTCATACGACACCTCTCTCGTGTCTGTGACCACCAATCCAGAACAAGTCAGCCTGTTCATACGACACCCCTCTCATGTCTGTGACCACCAAACCAGAACAAGTCAGCCTGTTCATACCACACCCCTCTCATGTCTGTGACCACCAATCCAGAGGAAGTCAGCCTGTTCATAGGACACCCCTCTCATGTCTGTGACCACCAAACCAGAACAAGTCAGCCTGTTCATACGACACCCCTCTCATGTCTGTGACCACCAAACCAGAACAAGTCAGCCTGTTCATACCACACCCCTCTCATGTCTGTGACCACCTACAATCCAGAAGTCAGCCTATTCGTGTCTGCGATCACGTAATGTTGGAGCTCTGGCTGCTAGGACACATCCTAATGCATCGTACACGCGGTCGGACTTTCCAACGGAAAATATGTGATTGGAGCTTGTTGTCGGAAATTCTGACCAAGTGTAGGTTCCATCGGACATTTTCCATCGGAACTCCCGTCACACAAAATTTGAGATCTGGTTCTCAAATTTTCTGACAACAAAATCCGTTGTCGTAAATTCCGATCGCGTGTACACAATTCCGATGGACAGAGTGCCACACATACTCGGAATCAAGCAGAAGAGCTGCACTGGCTATTGAACTTCATTCTTCTCGGCTCGTCGTACAAGTTGTACGTCACCGTGTTCTTGACGTTAGGAATTTACAACCAACTTTGTGTGACCGTGTGTATGCAAGACAAGTTTGGAAAAAATCCATGAATGTCTGATCAATGTCTGGTCGTGTGTACGGGGCATTGCTCTGTCCTGGCTGCGGCATTGAGGACAATATGGTGGTAGGAAAAGAGAAGAGACTTCTGTCTGTGATAAGACGTGCGGATGATGGGCTGTGTAGTGCGAGTTTTATGTTTTCAGCCGTTATCCCTCCTCCTCACTTATCGCCTGAAAAGGAAGCTTTGATGAGATGTCGTAGTAAACACAAATTATCTTTCCCTTTTATGGAGAGAACTTCTGTCCTCCAGCCTGCAATAATTCCCCATAGAAAAGCACCAAATGTGCTGAAATTAAAGGGACCGTCCGCCTGAGCTGCTGTGCTGGGTGAGGGCCTGTGTGTGATCTGAGGGGACGGTCTGTGCCCAGTGCCAGGCTACACCCGCTCAGCTGCCTCATCACAGGCCATGTCTTCTATTCCTGCTACTCCTCCAATCATGGCCACAACCCTTTGCTGAACTCTTCCTCTGAAAATGTCAGATTTCTGGCTGTCCTAATCCAGGGGCCTCAATACTGTAAATGTGAAGTCTCCTCCGACATGTCACCGGAGAGAAGGCCGTTCTTCAGCAGCTCTGCTACTTCTCTGAGAACCCGATTCTTTTCATTAATGCTGATTAAAGAGGACCTGTCAGGATGAGTTGTACCAAGCACAGCTGAAGCAGTTCAGGGACAGTTGGACAATGTCTGGACGGGAGCTCACCAGGTAACAGTCATGTGACTCATTGACCTCATGTCCCCGATGTCCTCCATGGTCAGCACTGGACACACCAGAACACGTCTGACACTGGAGAGGTCCACTCAAAGCAGGTTTACCCAGGGGCTTACTGACCTTTCCCCTAAAAGGCCCATTTACCTCTTCTATAAACATCGAAGTATTGATCAGGGAAATGTTATATGTGCTGTGCTACCCCTGACCAGAAGAGGGCGGAATCTGTGAGAAATGTGAGCTCTGATCATCTGGTGACTACACAGGCGGGGAATTCATATTATGGAACACTATGCGTGTCACTGTGTGTTCCTACATACAATACATATACAGCCCTGGAATCTTGTTACTTCTAACCCCAGGCACCCACTAACAGCAACCCTCAAAGCCCCCAACACTGACCCCTGACACTAACCTTAACCCTAAACCCCCTACACTGACCCCAGACACCCCCTAACACTAACCCTAAACCCCCTACACTGACCCCTGACACCCCATAACACTAACCTTAACCCTAAACCCCCTACACTGACCCCTGACACCCCCTAACACTAACCCTAAACCCCCTACACTGACCCCTGACACCCCATAACACTAACCTTAACCATAAACCCCCTACACTGACCCCTGACACCCCCTAACACTAACCTTAACCCTAAACCCCCTAACACTAACCCCTGACACCCCATAACACTAACCTTAACCATAAACCCCCTACACTGACCCCTGACACCCCCTAACACTAAACTTAACCCTAAACCCCCTACACTGACCCCTGACACTAACCTTAAACCCCCTACACTGACCCCTGACACCCCCTAACACTAAACTTAACCCTAAACCCCCTACACTGACCCCTGACACTAACCTTAACCATAAACCCCCTACACTGACCCCTGACACCCCCTAACACTAACCTTAACCATAAACCCCAACACTGACCCCTGACACCCCCTAACACTAACCTTAACCCTAAACCCCCTACACTGACCCCTGACACCCCCTAACACTAACCTTAACCCCAACACTGACCCCTAACACTAACCTTAACCCTAAACCCCCAACACTGACCCCTGACGCCCCCTAACACTAACCTTAACCCTAAACCCCCTACACTGACCCCTAACACTAACCTTAACCCTAAACCCCCAACACTGACCCCTGACACCCCCTAACACTAACCTTAACCATAAACCCCAGCACTGACCCCTGACACCCCCTAACCTTAACCCTAAACCCCCAACACTGACCCCTAACACTAACCTTAACCCTAAACCCCCTACACTGACCCCTGACACCCCCTAACACTAACCTTAACCCTAAACCCCCTACACTGACCCCTGACACCCCCTAACACTAACCTTAACCATAAACCCCAACACTGACCCCTGACACCCCCTAACACTAACCTTAACCCTAAACCCCCTACACTGACCCCTGACACCCCCTAACACTAACCTTAACCCTAACACTAACCTTAACCCTAAACCCCCAACACTGACCCCTGACACCCCCTAACACTAACCTTAACCCTAAACCCCAGCACTGACCCCTGACACCCCATAACCTTAACCCTAAACCCCCAACACTGACCCCTAACACTAACCTAAACCCCAACACTGACCCCTGACACCCCCTAACACTAACCTTAACCCTAAACCCCCTACACTGACCCCTGACACCCCCTAACACTAACCTTAACCCTAAACCCCAACACTGACCCCTAACACTAACCTTAACCCTAAACCCCCTACACTGACCCCTGACACCCCCTAACACTAACCTTAACCCTAAACCCCCAACAGTGACCCCTGACACCCCCTAACACTAAACTTAACCCTAAACCCCCAACACTGACACCCCCTAACACTAACCTTAACCCTAAACCCCCAACACTAACCCCTGACACCCCCTAACACTAACCTTAACCCTAAACCCCCAACAGTGACCCCTGACACCCCCTAACACTAACCTTAACCCTAAACCCCCAACACTGACCCCTGACACCCCCTAACACTAACCTTAACCCTAAACCCCCAACACTGACACCCCCTAACACTAACCTTAACCCTAAACCCCCTACACTGACCCCTGACACCCCCTAACCTTAACCCTAAACCCCAACACTGACACCCCCTAACACTAACCTTAACCCTAAACCCCCAACACTGTATTACCCTTTAAAGTAATCCTACTCATGTTAGGAATACTGATCAGTGTATATCATTCCTCAGAGGTCATGGAGGGAAGTCCCAGCAATGGGGTGAGGAGGAGGAGGAGGAGGAGACGGGGCACTTCCTGGTGTATGTTGTGTAATGTCAGGGTTGGCGGGGTGACACCTGTACATTATGGTGCTGTGTTTGCACACACGGATACGGGCGGAGTGCTGTATGACGTCTGACCATTGCCCTCTTCCTCCTTTATACATAAATCCTGATAGTGTTCAGATAACCCTTGTATGTACAGGCCGCGCATGCATGGATTCCTGCACTCTTCTGTAATACCCTGTGCTGTCCATACACATCATATATATATATATCATACATCACACGCAGGCTATGGGCTGTACAATCACATTCCTCCATGTATGGTGTACAATGTGGATGGATCTGCAATGGCTCTTATATTCTGACAGCTATTAGAATTGCTGAACAGTGGTTGCATCTGATTGGAGGATAAATGTCTTCGGTATATGGGGGAGGGCAGAGGTCGGTATATGGGGGAGGGGAGGAGACGGTACATGGGGGAGGGGTTGATACAATCATTATAGACCCCAGATCTCTCCATAGAGAGGACCTGTCACCTCCTATTACTGTCACATGGAATGTTTACATTCATTATAGACCCCAGATCTCTCCATAAAGAGGACCTGTCACCACCTATTACTGTCACATGGGATGTTTACATTCATTATAGACCCCGGATCTCTCCATAAAGAGGACCTGTCACCACCTATTACTGTCACATGGGATGTTTACATTCATTATAGACCCCGGATCTCTCCATAAAGAGGACCTGTCACCATCTATTACTGTCACATGGGATGTTTACATTCATTATAGACCCCAGATCTCTCCATAAAGAGGACCTGTCACCACCTATTACTGTCACATGGAATGTTTACATTCATTATAGACCCCGGATCTCTCCATAAAGAGGACCTGTCACCACCTATTACTGTCACATGGGATGTTTACTTTCATTATAGACCCCAGATCTCTCCATAAAGAGGACCTGTCACCACCTATTACTGTCACATGGAATGTTTACATTCATTATAGACCCCAGATCTCTCCATAAAGAGGACCTGTCACCTCCTATTACTGTCACATGGGATGTTTACATTCATTATAGACCCCAGATCTCTCCATAAAGAGGACCTGTCACCACCTATTACTGTCACATGGGATGTTTACATTCATTATAGACCCCGGATCTCTCCATAAAGAGGACCTGTCACCTCCTATTACTGTCACATGGGATGTTTACATTCATTATAGACCCCAGATCTCTCCATAAAGAGGACCTGTCACCTCCTATTACTGTCACATGGGATGTTTACATTCATTATAGACCCCGGATCTCTCCATAAAGAGGACCTGTCACCGCCTATTACTGTCACATGGGATGTTTACATTCATTATAGACCCCAGATCTCTCCATAAAGAGGACCTGTCACCACCTATTACTGTCACATGGAATGTTTACATTCATTATAGACCCCGGATCTCTCCATAAAGAGGACCTGTCACCACCTATTACTGTCACATGGGATGTTTACATTCATTATAGACCCCAGATCTCTCCATAAAGAGGACCTGTCACCATCTATTACTGTCACATGGAATGTTTACATTCATTATAGACCCCAGATCTCTCCATAAAGAGGACCTGTCACCGCCTATTACTGTCACATGGGATGTTTACATTCATTATAGACCCCAGATCTCTCCATAAAGAGGATCTGTCACCATCTATTACTGTCACATGGGATGTTTACATTCATTATAGACCCCAGATCTCTCCATAAAGAGGACCTGTCACCGCCTATTACTGTCACATGGGATGTTTACATTCATTATAGACCCCAGATCTCTCCATAAAGAGGACCTGTCACCACCTATTACTGTCACATGGAATGTTTACATTCATTATAGATCCCGGATCTCTCCATAAAGAGGACCTGTCACCACCTATTACTGTCACATGGGATGTTTACATTCATTATAGACCCCGGATCTCTCCATAAAGAGGACCTGTCACCTCCTATTACTGTCACATGGGATGTTTACATTCATTATAGACCCCAGATCTCTCCATAAAGAGGACCTGTCACCTCCTATTACTGTCACATGGGATGTTTACATTCATTATAGACCCCGGATCTCTCCATAAAGAGGACCTGTCACCGCCTATTACTGTCACATGGGATGTTTACATTCATTATAGACCCCAGATCTCTCCATAAAGAGGACCTGTCACCACCTATTACTGTCACATGGAATGTTTACATTCATTATAGACCCCGGATCTCTCCATAAAGAGGACCTGTCACCACCTATTACTGTCACATGGGATGTTTACATTCATTATAGACCCCAGATCTCTCCATAAAGAGGACCTGTCACCATCTATTACTGTCACATGGAATGTTTACATTCATTATAGACCCCAGATCTCTCCATAAAGAGGACCTGTCACCGCCTATTACTGTCACATGGGATGTTTACATTCATTATAGACCCCAGATCTCTCCATAAAGAGGATCTGTCACCATCTATTACTGTCACATGGGATGTTTACATTCATTATAGACCCCAGATCTCTCCATAAAGAGGATCTGTCACCATCTATTACTGTCACATGGAATGTTTACATTCATTATAGACCCCGGATCTCTCCATAAAGAGGACCTGTCACCACCTATTACTGTCACATGGGATGTTTACATTCATTATAGACCCCGGATCTCTCCATAAAGAGGACCTGTCACCTCCTATTACTGTCACATGGGATGTTTACATTCATTATAGACCCCAGATCTCTCCATAAAGAGGACCTGTCACCTCCTATTACTGTCACATGGGATGTTTACATTCATTATAGACCCCGGATCTCTCCATAAAGAGGACCTGTCACCGCCTATTACTGTCACATGGGATGTTTACATTCATTATAGACCCCAGATCTCTCCATAAAGAGGACCTGTCACCACCTATTACTGTCACATGGAATGTTTACATTCATTATAGACCCCGGATCTCTCCATAAAGAGGACCTGTCACCACCTATTACTGTCACATGGGATGTTTACATTCATTATAGACCCCAGATCTCTCCATAAAGAGGACCTGTCACCATCTATTACTGTCACATGGGATGTTTACATTCATTATAGACCCCAGATCTCTCCATAAAGAGGACCTGTCACCTCCTATTACTTTCACATGGATGTTTACATTCATTATAGACCCCAGATCTCTCCATAAAGAGGACCTGTCACCACCTATTATTGTCACATGAAATGTTTACATTCATTATAGACCCCAGATCTCTCCATAAAGAGGACCTGTCACCGCCTATTACTGTCAAATGGGATGTTTACATTCATTATAGACCCCAGATCTCTCCATAAAGAGGACCTGTCACCACCTATTACTGTCACATGGAATGTTTACATTCATTATAGACCTATTATAAAACAGTTGACCTGATTGGGCCCCACAGTTACCATAACCATGTCTCCATCCCTGTATAAGCATAAAAAAGCAAAAGAGAGGGGTTTGGTACGCCCCACCCACAGGGTGGGTGGTCCGCTTTGATTGATCTCTCTTCCCCCGGGGTTGCGATGCGCCCAGCTCCTTCTCCCCCACCCATCCCCATTAGCGATGGAGGCGGGGCTGGATCTTGGTGCATCGGCGTCATGCTCAGCATACCGCAGGTGCGGTGTCCTTCCGACGCCGACCTGCGTGCTTATGCTCCCTCCATCTCACCTAGGCTTGATGGGCGGGGATGAACCACCGCTGAGATCTCTGTGCCTCAGTTGGTTGTCTGCCCCGTCTATTTCATTGGCCAAATGTGATAGCATGACGTTGGCTGGGACACGCCCTCAGGCTGAGGATACTAAGGTCGGGATGAGCCGGCAGTTTATTCCACACATGTTCTCAGGAGGAGAGGATATATGGGTCTTCATCCACACCTCAGGTAATCAGGCTGTTTCTCTCTCCATTATTACCATCACACACCTATTTACATCATGCTTGATTTCTCTCTATACAGGTGTGCTTTATTTATTTTATTTTATTTATTATTTGTTTACGCCTCTTATTCAAATACCAATACTTTGGCAACATGCTAGTATATATTATTTATATACATTTTTTGTTTGTTGGTTTTCACCACCCAGCTATTTTTGGGGAAGGTGTCAGACATACACTCTAGTGCCAGTCTGGTTTTACACCCTACCTCCCTTCATTTATAACATTTGTTCATTTTTCTTTTTCTGACATACTCATCCCCACCTCTTTGTTATACATTTTTTCCTCATTCATTTTTATATTTATTATTATTTTTATTATTATTTTTTTTTTTTTCCTTTTCTTTTTATTTATTACAGAACTTCATCTGTGGCCCATACCTGTATGCCTCCTACCTTAGAAGTGTGTTTTAGCTGTCTGGCTCTCTCCTTGGCTGCTGTTCCTCTCCACCCCCTTTTTGATTCTCCAGCTCCCATGGAGATCTTCGGTTTGGGGGTCAGCCTTAGGTGTCCTTGGCCTCAACCCCGGGGGAGACAGCTCTCTCAGGGCCACCTTCACTATTCCATAATTGGACTGTTGGGTTATGTACTGGGCTGTTGCCAAAAGGTAATGTGCATTTATATATATTCTAAAATACCTGCTTTACCCTTTGAAAGCATGATTTAAATCTAGACTCCAATGATCTATTTATCTTTTTATTTATTTTTCTAGTCATCTCTTGATGCATCCCACTCTTGATGATTGGCTTTAAACGCCATGAAACGCGTAGAGTCTACACTCAGGGTTGCCATTTCAAGTTTGTTTCATCTATGAATTCTATCGCATACCATTTTTACTAACCTTGTTATCCGGAATACCTTGTTCACCTTTTTTGTATATCCATTCTATTGCCTGTATCAATTATGCCAATATCTTATAAACAGCGTTTATAAACAACGTTTCTATCAA
This sequence comes from Lithobates septentrionalis, assembly GCA_037952835.1. Lineage (NCBI taxonomy): Eukaryota > Metazoa > Chordata > Amphibia > Anura > Ranidae > Lithobates > Lithobates septentrionalis. The sequence goes on along the minus strand of JBBDGP010004097.1, from coordinate 242,936 downwards.
CATGACTACTATTATTATTACTATTTTTATTATGCCTCAATGTGCATGATTTATGTATTGTATATTATGATGCATTATATTATTATTATTACTCATGAACTGATGTCTATGCATTTTCTTGATCAGCAATTCTCTATGGCTATACAGCTAAAAAGCCCCTTATGGGGTGGTGATAGTTAATATAATATAAGGTATCCTAGACCATCTCAAAGACATACCCATGCCTCATTTAAAGTCCCACTACCCCTCTCTTTTGCTTTTTTATTCATTATAGACCCCGGATCTCTCCATAAAGAGGACCTGTCACCACCTATTACTGTCACATGGGATGTTTACATTCATTATAGACCCCGGATCTCTCCATAAAGAGGACCTGTCACCACCTATTACTGTCACATGGGATGTTTACATTCACTATAGACCCCGGATCTCTCCATAAAGAGGACCTGTCACCGCCTATTACTGTCACATGGGATGTTTACATTCATTATAGACCCCAGATCTCTCCATAAAGAGGACCTGTCACCACCTATTACTATCACATGGAATGTTTACATTCATTATAGACCCCGGATCTCTCCATAAAGAGGACCTGTCACCACCTATTACTGTCACATGGGATGTTTACATTCATTATAGACCCCGGATCTCTCCATAAAGAGGACCTGTCACCACCTATTACTGTCACATGGGATGTTTACATTCATTATAGACTCCAGATCTCTACATAAAGAGGACCTGTCACCGCCTATTACTGTCACATGGATGTTTACATTCATTATAGACCCCAGATCTCTACATAAAGAGGACCTGTCACCTCCTATTACTGTCACATGGGATGTTTACATTCATTATAGACCCCGGATCTCTCCATAAAGAGGACCTGTCACCTCCTATTACTGTCACATGGGATGTTTACATTCATTATAGACCCCAGATCTCTCCATAAAGAGGACCTGTCACCACCTATTACTGTCACATGGGATGTTTACATTCATTATAGACCCCAGATCTCTCCATAAAGAGGACCTGTCACCACCTATTACTGTCACATGGGATGTTTACATTCATTATAGACCCCAGATCTCTCCATAAAGAGGACCTGTCACCGTCTATTACTGTCACATGGGATGTTTACATTCATTATAGACCCCAGATCTCTCCATAAAGAGGACCTGTCACCACCTATTACTGTCACATGGGATGTTTACATTCATAATAGACCCCAGATCTCTCCATAAAGAGGACCTGTCACCTCCTATTACTGCCACATGGGATGTTTACATTCATTATAGACCCCAGATCTCTCCATAAAGAGGACCTGTCACCGTCTATTACTGTCATATGGGATGTTTACATTCATTATAGACCCCAGATCTCTCCATAAAGAGGACCTGTCACCACCTATTACTGTCACATGGGATGTTTACATTCATTATAGACTCCAGATCTCTACATAAAGAGGACCTGTCACCGCCTATTACTGTCACATGGGATGTTTACATTCATTATAGACCCCAGATCTCTACATAAAGAGGACCTGTCACCTCCTATTACTGTCACATGGGATGTTTACATTCATTATAGACCCCGGATCTCTCCATAAAGAGGACCTGTCACCTCCTATTACTGTCACATGGGATGTTTACATTCATTATAGACCCCAGATCTCTACATAAAGAGGACCTGTCACCGCCTATTACTGTCACATGGGATGTTTACATTCATTATAGACCCCAGATCTCTACATAAAGAGGACCTGTCACCTCCTATTACTGTCACATGGGATGTTTACATTCATTATAGACCCCGGATCTCTCCATAAAGAGGACCTGTCACCTCCTATTACTGTCACATGGGATGTTTACATTCATTATAGACCCCAGATCTCTCCATAAAGAGGACCTGTCACCACCTCTTACTGTCACATGGGATGTTTACATTCATTATAGACCCCAGATCTCTCCATAAAGAGGACCTGTCACCGTCTATTACTGTCACATGGGATGTTTACATTCATTATAGACCCCAGATCTCTCCATAAAGAGGACCTGTCACCGTCTATTACTGTCACATGGGATGTTTACATTCATTATAGACCCCAGATCTCTCCATAAAGAGGACCTGTCACCACCTATTACTGTCACATGGGATGTTTACATTCATAATAGACCCCAGATCTCTCCATAAAGAGGACCTGTCACCTCCTATTACTGCCACATGGGATGTTTACATTCATTATAGACCCCAGATCTCTCCATAAAGAGGACCTGTCACCGTCTATTACTGTCATATGGGATGTTTACATTCATTATAGACCCCAGATCTCTCCATAAAGAGGATCTGTCACCATCTATTACTGTCACATGGGATGTTTACATTCATTATAGACCCCAGATCTCTCCATAAAGAGAACCTGTCACCTCCTATTACTGTCATATGGGATGTTTACATTCATTATAGACCCCAGATCTCTCCATAAAGAGGACCTGTCACCATCTATTACTGTCACATGGGATGTTTACATTCATTATAGACCCCAGATCACTCCATAAAGAGGACCTGTCACCTCCTATTACTGTCACATGGGATGTTTACATTCATTATAGACCCCAGATCTCTCCATAAAGAGGACCTGTCACCTCCTATTACTGTCACATGGGATGTTTACATTCATTATAGACCCCAGATCTCTCCATAAAGAGGACCTGTCACCTCCTATTACTGTCACATGGGATGTTTACATTCATTATAGACTCCAGATCTCTCCATAAAGAGGACCTGTCACCTCCTATTACTGTCACATGGGATGTTTACATTCATTATAGACCCCAGATCTCTCCATAAAGAGGACCTGTCACCACCTATTACTGTCACATGGAATGTTTACATTCATTATAGACCCCGGATCTCTCCATAAAGAGGACCTGTCACCACCTATTACTGTCACATGGGATGTTTACATTCATTATAGACCCCGGATCTCTCCATAAAGAGGACCTGTCACCTCCTATTACTGTCACATGGGATGTTTACATTCATTATAGACCCCAGATCTCTCCATAAAGAGGACCTGTCACCTTCTATTACTGTCACATGGGATGTTTACATTCATTATAGACCCCGGATCTCTCCATAAAGAGGACCTGTCACCGCCTATTACTGTCACATGGGATGTTTACATTCATTATAGACCCCAGATCTCTCCATAAAGAGGACCTGTGACCACCTATTACTGTCACATGGAATGTTTACATTCATTATAGACACCGGATCTCTCCATAAAGAGGACCTGTCACCACCTATTACTGTCACATGGGATGTTTACATTCATTATAGACCCCGGATCTCTCCATAAAGAGGACCTGTCACCATCTATTACTGTCACATGGGATGTTTACATTCATTATAGACCCCAGATCTCTCCATAAAGAGGACCTGTCACCTCCTATTACTTTCACATGGATGTTTACATTCATTATAGACCCCAGATCTCTCCATAAAGAGGACCTGTCACCACCTATTACTGTCACATGAAATGTTTACATTCATTATAGACCCCAGATCTCTCCATAAAGAGGACCTGTCACCGCCTATTATTGTCAAATGGGATGTTTACATTCATTATAGACCCCAGATCTCTCCATAAAGAGGACCTGTCACCACCTATTACTGTCACATGGAATGTTTACATTCATTATAGACCCCGGATCTCTCCATAAAGAGGACCTGTCACCACCTATTACTGTCACATGGGATGTTTACATTCATTATAGACCCCGGATCTCTCCATAAAGAGGACCTGTCACCACCTATTACTGTCACATGGGATGTTTACATTCACTATAGACCCCGGATCTCTCCATAAAGAGGACCTGTCACCGCCTATTACTGTCACATGGGATGTTTACATTCATTATAGACCCCAGATCTCTCCATAAAGAGGACCTGTCACCACCTATTACCATCACATGGAATGTTTACATTCATTATAGACCCCGGATCTCTCCATAAAGAGGACCTGTCACCACCTATTACTGTCACATGGGATGTTTACATTCATTATAGACCCCGGATCTCTCCATAAAGAGGACCTGTCACCACCTATTACTGTCACATGGGATGTTTACATTCATTATAGACTCCAGATCTCTACATAAAGAGGACCTGTCACCGCCTATTACTGTCACATGGGATGTTTACATTCATTATAGACCCCAGATCTCTACATAAAGAGGACCTGTCACCTCCTATTACTGTCACATGGGATGTTTACATTCATTATAGACCCCGGATCTCTCCATAAAGAGGACCTGTCACCTCCTATTACTGTCACATGGGATGTTTACATTCATTATAGACCCCAGATCTCTCCATAAAGAGGACCTGTCACCACCTATTACTGTCACATGGGATGTTTACATTCATTATAGACCCCAGATCTCTCCATAAAGAGGACCTGTCACCGTCTATTACTGTCACATGGGATGTTTACATTCATTATAGACCCCAGATCTCTCCATAAAGAGGACCTGTCACCGTCTATTACTGTCACATGGGATGTTTACATTCATTATAGACCCCAGATCTCTCCATAAAGAGGACCTGTCACCACCTATTACTGTCACATGGGATGTTTACATTCATAATAGACCCCAGATCTCTCCATAAAGAGGACCTGTCACCTCCTATTACTGCCACATGGGATGTTTACATTCATTATATACCCCAGATCTCTCCATAAAGAGGACCTGTCACCGTCTATTACTGTCATATGGGATGTTTACATTCATTATAGACCCCAGATCTCTCCATAAAGAGGATCTGTCACCATCTATTACTGTCACATGGGATGTTTACATTCATTATAGACCCCAGATCTCTCCATAAAGAGAACCTGTCACCTCCTATTACTGTCATATGGGATGTTTACATTCATTATAGACCCCAGATCTCTCCATAAAGAGGACCTGTCACCATCTATTACTGTCACATGGGATGTTTACATTCATTATAGACCCCAGATCACTCCATAAAGAGGACCTGTCACCTCCTATTACTGTCACATGGGATGTTTACATTCATTATAGACCCCAGATCTCTCCATAAAGAGGACCTGTCACCTCCTATTACTGTCACATGGGATGTTTACATTCATTATAGACCCCAGATCTCTCCATAAAGAGGACCTGTCACCTCCTATTACTGTCACATGGGATGTTTACATTCATTATAGACTCCAGATCTCTCCATAAAGAGGACCTGTCACCTCCTATTACTGTCACATGGGATGTTTACATTCATTATAGACCCCAGATCTCTCCATAAAGAGGACCTGTCACCGTCTATTACTGTCACATGGGATGTTTACATTCATTATAGACCCCAGATCTCTCCATAAAGAGGACCTGTCACCTCCTATTACTGTCACATGGGATGTTTACATTCATTATAGACCCCAGATCTCTCCATAAAGAGGACCTGTCACCTCCTATTACTGTCATATGGGATGTTTACATTCATTATAGACCCCAGATCTCTCCATAAAGAGGACCTGTCACCTTCTATTACTGTCACATAGGATGTTTACATTCATTTTAGTCCCCAGATCTCTCCATAAAGAGGACCTGTCACCCCCTATTACTCTCATATGGGATGTTTACATTCATTATAGACCCCAGATCTCTCCATAAAGAGGACCTGTCACCTTCTATTACTGTCACATGGGATGTTTACATTCATTATAGACCCCAGATCTCTCCATAAAGAGGACCTGTCACCACCTATTACTGTCACATGGGATGTTTACATTCATTATAGACCCCAGATCTCTCCATAAAGAGGACCTGTCACCTTCTATTACTGTCACATGGGATGTTCACATTCATTATAGACCCCAGATCTCTCCATAAAGAGGACCTGTCACCTCCTATTACTGTCACATGGGATGTTTACATTCATTATAGACCCCAGATCTCTCCATAAAGAGGACCTGTCACCGTCTATTACTGTCACATGGGATGTTTACATTCATTATAGACCCCAGATCTTTCCATAAAGAGGACCTGTCACCTCCTATTACTGTCACATGGGATGTTTACATTCATTATAGACCCCAGATCTCTCCATAAAGAGGACCTGTCACCGTCTATTACTGTCACATGGGATGTTTACATTCATTATAGACCCCAGATTTCTCCATAAAGAGGACCTGTCACCTCCTATTACTGTCACATGGGATGTTTACATTCCTTGTGACAGCAATAAAGGTGATCAGATTCTTTTTTTTTTCTTTTAAAGGGACAATGTGGAAAATAATGTTTAAAGTGCCTCTGTCCCCGCGTGCTCTCACAGCAAAGAAAACGCATACGCAAATGTAAACGGTGTTCAAATCACACATGTGAGGTATCTCCACGATTGTCAGGGCGATAACAATAATTGTAGCAAAAGATCTCCTCTGTGGCTCTAACCTGGTAACCATTACATTTTTTTAAAGTGTCGCCTATGGGGATTTGTAAGTATCGTAGTTTGTCGCCATTCCACGCGTGTACAATTTCGAAGTGTGACATGTTGGTTATCTATTTACACGGCATAATATCATCTTTCACCTTATACAAAAAATTTGGGATAACTTTACTGTTTTGTTTTTTTTTTTTTTTTTTTTATTATTCATGAAAGTGTCTTTTTTTTCCCCAAAAATTGCATTTGAAAGACCACTGTGCAAATACCGTGTGACATAAAATATTGCCATTTTATTCCCTAGGGTCTCTGCTAAAAAATATATATAATGTTTGGGGGTTTTAAGTAATTTTCTAGAAAAAAATATGGAATTTAATGTGGAGGTCTACGTTAAAAAAGGAAATGGCATTAAAATTCATTAAAAAAAAATAAAACATTTGAAAAAAAAAAAAAATTTTTAACTTACCTGAAACCCCTGTTGCTAGGCAGTCTTCTTAATCTGCCTCTTCCTCCTCCTAAGGTGAGTGGCCCCGTTGCCTTCTGGGATCTGTGAGTGTCCCAGGAAACAACAGGGCCCATACACAGAGCGCAGCGCTGCTCGCGCATGCGCAGTAGGAAAATGGCAGTGAAGCCTCAAGGCTCCACTGCCCGTTTCCCTTAGTTAGGATGGAGGCGCCGCCGGCCGATCCGATGGACGGATCGGCCTCGGGGGGGGGGGGGGGGGGCGACATTGTGGGCTCGCTGGACAGGTAAGTTTCCTTAATAAAACCCAGCAGCTACAGCGTTTGTAGCTGCTGACTTAAAAAAAAAAAAAAACATCTGGAACTCCCCTTTAACTTGTAAGCAACAAATGTCAGAAATAGGCATGAAAGGGTTAATGGAGTAGATGTGATGTGTGAGATATTCTGTCCCCAGTGCGCCCAATCACCTTCCACCATTTATCTTTGTACCCCCATGATTGGAGGTCACACAGAAACCATAGGGGGGGGAGGTCATTTTATGATTCATGACCCTAACCAGCCTGGGGGAGGGGACATTGGGCACCATTGGACAAACCTCCTTTCATTACACAAGGGGTGTTGGTGCGGCAGCAAAGTTATATATGTGTGTTTTATGAGCAGCCAGAATGTTTTATAAGCTGAACTCTTGTATAATAGGACCTGTGTATTGTGGTCATCCTCAGAGCTGTGCTACACTGCCCCCTGCTGGTACATCAGTGAATGAGATCGTCGCTGCAACCGTCCTGCATGTCAGATGGTTATCTATGCTACACTGCCCCCTGCTGGTACATCAGTGAATGGGATCGTCGCTGCAACCGTCCTGCGTGTCAGATGGTTATCTATGCTACACTGCCCCCTGCTGGTACATCAGTGAATGGGATCGTCGCTGCAACCGTCCGGCGTGTCAGATGGTTATCTATGCTACACTGCCCCCTGCTGGTACATCAGTGAATGGGATCGTCGCTCCCACCGTCCTGCGTGTCAGATGGTTATCTATGCTACACTGCCCCCTGCTGGTACATTAGTGAATGGGATAGTCGCTGCAACCTGCCTGCAAAGCTGGACATACACCTATAGATTTCTTTGAAGACTCCCTAGGAAGTGTCCGCACACATGGGCTGAAGATTGCCGGGATTGTGACATGTTCACTGGGTTCTGTATGGGCATCTTCTGGTACTTTGTTATTGTGCTTGTTAGCTTCAGAATGTGGTAAATCCGGGGTATGTTTTCCTCACAAGGGTCACGGGTTTGTCCTTTCTTCTCCCCAAAAGGGTCACGGGTTTGTCCATTCTTCTCAAAAGAATCACGGGTTTGTCCTTTCTTCTCCTCACAAGGGTCACGGGTTTGTCCACTCTTCTCCTCACACGGGTCACGGGTTTGTCCACTCTTCTCCTCACAAGGGTCACGGGTTAGTCCTTTCTTCTCCCCAAAAGGGTCACGGGTTTGTCCTTTCTTCTCCCCAAAAGGGTCACGGGTTTGTTCTTTCTTCTCCCCAAAAGGGTCACGGGTTTGTCCTTTCTTCTCAAAAGAATCACGGGTTTGTCCTTTCTTCTCCTCACAAGGGTCACGGGTTTGTCCACTCTTCTCCTCACAAGGGGCACGGGTTAGTCCTTTCTTCTCCCCAAAAGGGTCACGGGTTTGTCCTTTCTTCTCCCCAAAAGGGTCACGGGTTTGTTCTTTCTTCTCCCCAAAAGGGTCACGGGTTTGTCCTTTCTTCTCAAAAGAATCACGGGTTTGTCCTTTCTTCTCCTCACAGGGGTCACGGGTTAGTCCTTTCTTCTCCTCACAAGGGTCACGGGTTTGTCTCTTCGTCTCCTCACAAGGGTCACAGGTTTGTCTTTTCTTCTCCTCATAAGGGTCACGGGTTCGTCCTTTCTTCTCCTCACAGGGGTCACGGGTTTGTCCACTCTTCTCTTCAGAAGGGTCACGGGTTTTTCTGCTCTTCTCCTCACAAGGATCACAGGTTTGTCCTTTGTTCTCCTCACAAGAGTCACGGGTTTGTCCACTCTTCTCATCACAGGGGTCACGGGTTTGTTCACTCTTCTCCTCACAAGGGTCACGGGTTTGTCCACTCTTCTCATCACAGGGGTCACGGGTTTGTTCACACTTCTCCTCACAAGGGTCACGGGTTTGTCCACTCTTCTCACAAGGGTCACGGGTTTGTCCTTTCTTCACCTCACAAGGGTCACAGGTTTTTCCACTCTTCTCCTCACACGGGTCATGGGTTTGTCCACTCTTCTCCTCACAAGGGTCATGGGTTTGTCCACTCTTCTCCTCACAAGGGTCATGGGTTTGTCCACTCTTCTCACAAGGGTCACGGGTTTGTCCACTCTTCTCCTCACAAGGGTCACAAGTTTGTCCACTCTTCTCCTCACAAGGGTCACGGGTTTGTCCACTCTTCTCATCACAGGGGTCACGGGTTTGTCCACTCTTTTTCTCACAAGGGTCACGGGTTTGTCCACACTTCTCCTCACAAAGGGGCACGAGTTTGTGCACTGCTCCCCTTACAGGGGTCACAAGTTTGTGCACTCTTCTTCTCAGGGGTAACGGGTTTTTCCTCTCTTCTCACAGAAGACACAGGTTTGTTCACTCTTCTCACAAGGGTCACGGGTTTGTCCATTGTTCCCCTCAAAAGGGTCACGGGTTTACCTTGGTTTGTCCATGCTGCTGCCTATTAGTAGCTTTGTCGCTCCTGGCCAAATAACCTCTCCTGCTTCTGCAGTTGAATCCCCAGATGCTTCTGGTGTGTTTTACTTTTCATTTTATTGCAGTATATTGCATCCTGAATGCAAAGAGAGCCATCCGGCGGCCCTATTCAGCCCGCAGTCCTCTAGCAGTTACAGAGCATTGTTCCTCAGAGAGGACCTTATAACAAAAGCCTACAATCCAGGACAAGAAGGTTTAGTTGCTTGATCTATTAATGCACCTGACACCCAGGATCAGGTTGTCTCTGGCCTGGTAGTTCATCAACCCAGCCCTGGAGTCAGGAAAATCCTTTCTTCCACTGCCCTGGGAGATCCTTATGTAGCACCCTCTACCTTAGTAGTGGGTTTGTTTTGTACTGTCAGCGCAAGTAAATTTAGGCAGGCCTATTTGTTTTGATCTGGGGGCAGGGGGTGGTTTAGTGTAGCAGTAGGTGATTGAACATGTACTTCAGCTCTTGGGCGACTCCTCTGCTTTTCAGAAGGTTCTGGAAAAGAGGCAGGGCAGAGAGCTGATGTGACATGGGGTGTATGTGGGAGCCCTGACCAATCCCCAACTAGGATTGGCATGGGGCAGGCCTCCTATATATAGCCACGGTCAGCCGGCTGTGGGAGGAGTTGTCGGGTGGAAGAACTAAATGATGGAGTGTTACACTGTTGTGGTCTGAGGGAACCCCCTTTCTGGGGGGGGGGGGGTGTACCTCAGGCCTGGAGCTCAGGAGCTGGGAGGGAGCCTCTTTATACGGTCATTGAAAGGAGTCCTAAGACAGGAGCAGGAAGAGGACAGTTGGGAGAACTGCCAGGCGAGTCATTCAGGAGGGATCTATGCCGGGGTTGATGAGTGAGAAGCTTTGGGAGAGACATGCCACAATTTGGATGTGGAGCCAGAGGGAGAGACTGTGGTGTTGTTTTGGAGTCAAGTTGTTGCAGCCAGGAGGGTTAGCAGTATTTGCATTGGACGTGCTGGGATCAGTAGTCAAGCAAGTGTCAGTACATTTACTCTTCTCTATTAAAACATTTGCTACCACAAAGGGGACTGCAGACCCCTGCCTGTAAAGGGCTACTAGGAAAACGTCAGGACTTATTCAGAGTGAGGCCTAGTCATGTGCTAATGATGACAGGAACCTAGATTTGGACAGTGAAGTGAAGCAAGTGATCCCAAGTAGTGTGCTGGAGGAGATGTGCAGAGGAAGAGACTGTCAGATCTAGACTCAACCAACTTTGATTTCTTTGAGAAGTATTCATCATATGGGCATCCCATCTCCCTTTTCCGCATCCAAGTTTAATCCCCTAATAAAAACAACAAAATGAGCAAGAGACTATTCATTGTCTGGAAAAGTGTGCCAAAATGGATGTCTGACCAGCAGGGTGAAATGTGTGGATGTTGAAACACACAGCGACTCACGGGGGTGCAGCTACACTTACAACAGATGCAGCCTGACGGGATGGGGAGGAATTCTGAACACCCTTACAATGCATGAAACTTGGTCAGCATCAGAAACTTCTAAGCTTTTAGTGACACGACTCTTTCTTCACTGCTGGACTTCTTAACTGCACAGTCAAGCAATCAGGATTCAGTCAGACCATACTACGACGGTGGCATACATTAGTCAGAAACCAGAAGTCTTGGTGGTAGAGGAGTTCTAGGACCTTGGTTGGGAGATGCTGGGTGTGGATCTCCTGGTCTTCAGATTCAGTGACAAACTAGACAGGTTAATATCCAGATGTAGGGCTCCCCTGATGGAATCAGTGGCTCCCCTGGTGACTTAATGGGATCAGTACAACCTGATGTCCAAAATTTCATCTCAAGAAATACTTGCCCGGATGGATCCTGACCTTTCAACAATCCAGACTGGATTAACATCAGGCTTTAAGTACCATCAAGGGACAAATTCCAGCTCTAGTAATTTCATTTCAAAGACCTATTGCCTTGCATTTCCTTGTCAAAGCCTTTGTATGAAGTATAGCAGAGATAGTCCCCCCATACAGCCTCCAGTGACTCTGGGATCTCAGTTTGGTTCTCTCGGCTCTTCAGAGACCTCCATTTAAACCTATTAGAGATATCCCCTTGTCTACTCTAGCTCATAATGTGGCTTTTCGCATTGGCATCTTCTCTGTTAGATTTAGGCCGGCCATACATGGTTTGAAATTTGCCTGATTCAGCAGACTGGCCCAATTTTGATCAATGTTAGGCCACTGTGGTTGAACAGAAGTCGATCTACCGATCAACTGCGTTCAACCGCCCTGTTGTGAAAATTGGAATTTGGAGCTGGGATGAGTTTAGGAGGTGGGAGGAGTCAGTGTTTAGGATTAGGGAGGTGGGAAGAGTCAGTGATCATGATTGGGGAAAGAGGGGGTCAATGATTAGGATTGGAGAGGGGAGGAGTTAGTTATATGGAGCTGGGGGAGTCAGTGATGTCGTTTAGGAGGTGGGAGGAGTCATTGATGTAGACTGGGAAGATTCAGTGATCAGGATTGGGGAAAGGGGGGGTCACTGATTAGGATTGGAGAGGGGAGGAGTTAGTCTGTTGAATTTGGAGCTGGGGGAGTCGGGGATGTAGTTTGGGGGGTGGGAGGAGTTAGTGTTTAGGATTAGGGAGATGGGATGGGTCAGTGATCACGATTGGGGAAAGGGGGGAGTCGATGATTGGGATTGGAGATGGGGGAGTCAGTAATGTCGTTTAGGAGGTGGGAGGAGTCAGTGATGTCCTTTTAGGTGGGAGGAATCAGTGATGTAGATTGGGAAGAGTCAGTGATCACGATTGGGGAAAGGGGGGGGTCGATGATTAGGATTGGAGATGGGGGAGTCAGTGATAAGGGAGAAGTCTGATCAGGAGAAGGGCGGAGTTGGTAATCAAGGTTGGGGAGAGGGGAGGAGTTGGGGATTGGGAAGAGGTGAGTGAGCAGGATTGGGGAAAGAGGAGGAGCCCGGGATCAGGATTGGGAAGGGGGAGGAGCTTTAGTAGCAAATAGTGAGTAGCTTGGCCGGGATAACACCCAAATCCGGGGCTTGCCCTCCGGTCTCCGTAGCAGAATTGCATGCCATGTGACCGTCCTCCTTCCTCATATGGAGAGTGTGCACATACAAAGATGTCCTGCAGCCAGTGTGACCTCCTCTATCCCCTGGCCTGGAGGTCACATGGGGGGGTTGGATGTATTGGTTGGAGACTCCAGTCATATGTGTGTGGATGACCTTGGGACATGTGACCTTGTATCTTGTAGAGAGTAGAAATCCACAACCCCCCTGAGATGCTGAATAATAGATTGAAGACTGAGAGCACTAATCAGCCACCACTGCAGCCAATCAGACGGAGCTCGGCACGGATGTAATTCAGCATTACCGTGGTTTCCGGACTCGTCACTGTTTCCATGGAAACTGCTAGGTGCCTACGTGCTTGCATCCCATACATCACATAGGAGAACGGCCCCCAGTCTGCTTTGATCCTTTACTCATGAATCATAAGGAGCCACTATGGCACATGTATGACGCACACAGATATGTCATTCCATGTTCCCGCTGAATCCTACGCATACTGTGACCTGCTGTTCTCCTACACCCAACCATGTCATCTACTGCACATTACCCCTCCTTACCTGTGTCAATGCATTGCTTTTCTTTTTTCAGGCTTATTTTCCTTTATTTTCACCTGGTGGTCCTGCCAGTAACACTTCCTGTCCTAAAAATTAGAGACATGTTATCAACCCCATATTGTTCCATATAATGAGGCCTGATTCCTCTGTTTTGCCTGAACCTCATATTGTTCCTGATTTCTCTGTCCTGCCTGAACCTCATATTGTTCCTGGTTCCTCTGTCCTGCCTGAAACTCATATTGTTCCTGGTTCCTCTGTCCTGCCTGAACCTCATAATGTTCCTGGTTCCTCTGTCCTGCCTGAACCTCATTATGTCCCTGGTTCCTCTGTCCTGCCTGAACCTCATATTGTTCCTGATTCCTCTGTCCTGCCTGAACCTCATATTGTTCCTGGTTCCTCTGTCCTGCCTGAACCTCATATTGTTCCTGGTTCCTCTGTCCTGCCTGAACCTCATATTGTTCCTGGTTCCTCTGTCCTGCCTAAACCTCATTATGTTCCTGGTTCCTCTGTCCTGCCTAAACCTCATATTGTTCCTGGTTCCTCTGTCCTGCCTGAACCTCATATTGTTCCTGGTTCCTCTGTCCTGCCTAAATCTCATTATGTTCCTGGTTCCTCTGTCCTGCCTGAACCTCATATTGTTCCTGGTTCCTCTGTCCTGCCTAAACCTCATATTGTTCCTGGTTCCTCTGTCCTGCCTGAACCCCATATTACTCCGTATAATGAAGCCAGTGTTTGAAGCATCGGTGCTGCAGATAATATTGGACGATTAATCATTAGATGCAGATTTATAGACCGTGGGGTGAATGTCACGGAAACACTCAGACGGTCCCAGTCTGAACACTCCACCAGCACGAGGCCTGTGAGTCACCCTCTGGGTTTGGCTCTCATTGTACCGTGTCAGCTGCTCACTCGCAGTAATTAAATGTCTGAAATATGAATTGACGCAGTTCCTGGCAGAAGATCGATCACTGGTGAGATTCAGGATTGCCTCTGACCAGATGAGATGGAGAAAGCAGAGGGCTTCTATTATAGAATTTTAGATCATAAACTGATGTCAGCGATGGCAAGTCTATATCTACCAATCTTCTAATGATTGCACAGAGCCTTTTTCTGCAGCATAAAAATCCGCACTTTGCAGCTCTCTGCAGATAGGGGAGACTATGAAAACTGGAAATTAATCAGAGAGTGTGCTGGCATGGTGTGAGATCCTCCGAAAACCTTTCATGGGTTAAAATAAACATTTTGCACAAAGTATAAAGACACGCTTCTCACACGAAGGAACATCTCATCCGTCTAGCTGCACTTCACTCGAAGACCGACCTCTAATATCCTGGCTGATGCGTTTTGTGCAGCGTCTCTTCATCAGATCCAACTCTCTGGCTCCAGGGAAAAGGCTATGCCCTGAAACGTGTCAGTCAGGATATTAGAGGTCAGTCTTGGAGTGAAGGTCAGATGGACAGAAGAGACATTCTCTATGGAAGAAGCATGTTTTTATCCCACTTTTGTGAGGACAAAATGTTTATTTTAACCCATGAAAGGTTTTTGGAGGGTCTCACACCATGCCAGCGCACTCTCTGATTCATTTCCAGTCTGTAGAATTCTATATATCAGTCTGGGATCTGGGTCTGAACTCATTGTACACAGTTCCATCCATTCCCAGAATGCTCAGAAAAATCCCTACCCCGCTGTATGTGTAATGTACAGTACATCCTTCATCAGTCACAGCGGTGGAAGGTGATTGGATGACAGAGATTATGGCACTCTCCATTGGCTGTCAGAGATCCTTTGGTTCTCTGTGCATGTGATGAGAGTCACTTTGGGCGGGGGGGGGGGGGGCTGGTGGAACTGAGAATCACTGGGCAGGTTGGGAAACCCTTGCTTCAGCTCCCCATGCACCTCCTATGTCTAAGCCACCCTGTGTCCATAATAGGGGCACAGGGTGACCGAGAACCCCAGTCTGATCTGTACTAATCGGACTCACTGTACAACCACACTAGAATGTTGTGTTGTGTGTGTATATATATATATATATATATATTGTCTCATACTATGGTGTGCTCTCTGCTGGGTCGTTTGGGGTGTGGCTGTATTCCATTGTTCTATTGTGTCTGTCTGCCTTGGGAGAAAAGTATTATGGGATGTGTATGTATGTTTGCTTGGAGGAGGGAGGGGGGAATTCCTCCAACAGATCTCCCTGCTGATTGGACAGTCTACCCTGCCCTGAATGCAAAGGGAGGGGGGATTGTCCAGAGTGTTACCTCTCTGTACATGTGTTTCAATAAAAATTTCATGTTCAGCAGCCAAAATGAGTACTTCCTAGTTCTTGGTTGTAATATCTGTATTCAGATTGGAGGAAGTGGTATTCAGCAGCCAAAACGAGTACTTCCTAGTTCTTGGTTGTAATATCTGATATCTGTATTGAGTGGAGGAAATGGTATATGACAAAAGCACTTAAGCGGAATGTGGGACATTTCGTTACAGTGCATAATGTACTGGTGAAGATAATGCCGACTCTACAGTCTCCACCCTGGAATATGTACAGGGAAGGGATGTCAGTTGTTGTTTCTAAATCCAGCCCAAAGCTGGAGACCAGCACACTGACACCTCCTTGAGAAGTACCCCCGTGGAGGGGAATGTGGGAAGCGGAATCCCTCCCTGAGAAGTAACCCCGTGGAGAGGAATGTGGGAAGCGGAATCCCTCCCTGAGAAGTACCCCCGTGGAGAGGAATGTGGGAAACGAAATCCCTCCCTGAGAAGTACCCCCGTGGAGGGAAATGTGGGAAGCGGAATCCCTCCCTGAGAAGTACCCCCGTGGAGAGGAATGTGGGAAGCGGAATCCCTCCCTGAGAAGTAACCCCATAGAGAGGAATGTGGGAAGCGAGATCCAATAGATATAAAGACGTTTCTTTTATAATATCTCCTCCAGTATAGAAGCAAATGATGCAGTTTCTGTCCTAGGCGGGCCTCAGTCACATGACCTTACCGGCAGAGTCCATGTCAAGGTCACCTCCCTTTACAGGCTTCTCATTTATTAAGCCGGCCATAGATGGATCAATATTCGGCTGGTCCAGCAGGGATCAGACAAATTTTCATCCATCTATGGCCTCTCCCGCTCGAGAGACGTCAAATTTATATCTCTGTGGGGGTGACGCTATGTCGGATGTATATCTCTGTGGGGGGGGACACTATGTCGGGTGTATATCTCTGTGAGGTGGGCGCTATGTCGGGCGTATATCTCCCTGAGGGGGACACTATGTCAGGTGTATATCTCTGTGAGGAGGACACTATGTTGGATGTATATCTCTGTGAGGGGGACACTATGTCGGGTGTATATCTCTGTGAGGGGGGACACTATGTCGGGTGTATATCTCTGTGAGGGGGGACACTATGTCGGGTGTATATCTCTGTGAGGAGGACACTATGTCGGGTGTATATCTCTGTGAGGGGGGCGCTATGTCAGGCATATATCTCCCTGAGGGGGAAACTATCTCAGGTTTATATCTCGGGGGGAGAGGACACTATGTCGGGAGTATATCTCTGTGAGGAGGACACTATGTCCGGTGTATATCTCTGTGAGATGGACACTATGTCCGGTGTATATCTCTGTGGGGGTGACACTGTCGGGTGTATATCTCTGTGGGGGTGACACTATGTTGGGTGTATATCTCTGTGAGGACGCTATGTTGGTTGCATATCTCTGTGAGGAGGACACTATGTTGGGTGTATATCTCTGTGAGGAGGACCCTATGTTGGGTGTATATCTCTGTGAGGAGGACACTATGTCAGGTGTATATCTCTGTGGGGGTGACACTATGTCGGGTGTTTATCTCTGTGGGGGAGACACTATGTCGGGTGTATATCTCTTTGGGGGTGACACTATGTTAGGTGTATATCTCTGTGAGGAGGACAGTATGTTGAGTGTATATCTCTGTGGGGGTGACACTGTCGGGTGTATATCTGTGGGGGTGACACTATGTCAGGTGTATATCTCTGTGGGAGTGACACTGTCGGGTGTATATCTCTGTGGGGGTGACACTATGTCAGGTGTATATCTCTGTGGGAGTGACACTGTCGGGTGTATATCTATGTGGGGGTGACACTATGTCAGGTGTATATCTCTGTCGGAGTAATACTGTCGGGTGTGTATCTCTGTGGGGGTGACACTATGTCAGGTGTATATCTCTGTGAGGAGGACACTATGTTGGGTGTATATCTCTGTGGTGGTGACACTATGTTGGGTGTATATCTCTGTGGGAGTGACACTATGTCGGGTATATATCTCTGTGAGGAGGACACTATGTCGGGTGTATATCTCTGTGAGGGGGGACACTATGTTGGGTGTATATCTCTGTGAGGAGGACACTATGTTGCATGTATATCTCTGTGAGGGGGGATACTATGACGGGTGTATATCTCCGTGAAGAGAACACTATGTTGGATGTATATCTAAGTGGGGGTGATACTATGTCGGGTGTATATCTCTGTGGAGGTGACACTATGTCGAGTGTATATCTCTGTAAGGAGGACACTATGTCGGGTGTATATCTCTGCGAGGAGGACACTATGTTGGGTGTATATCTCTGTGAGGAGGACACTATGTCCGGTTTATATCTCTGTCGGAGTGACACTATGTCGGGTGTATATCTCGGTGGGGGTGACACTATGTGACGGACCACGTACTCAAGAGGAGTATGTCCGCCATATAAGCTTCTCTTGCCCAGTAACAGAACCAAACCAGATCCCACAGCCCACCAGGTCCCTAGTCGGGAGACAACGTAGGGTGGTAAAAAACATAAAAACTGTTTATTGAAACACAGGCACAAAGAGATATACACTCAGGACTATCCCCCCTGCTCTACATAATGACACAGGGCGGGGCAAACTACATTCAGTAACAAGGCACACAGGTGTATTCAATCTTTTCAACAAATAATTCAGTCGGTAACTGGGGAATAACCAACATATAATATATGCTAAGCTACACCTAGCCTCTAACCATCTCTTGTATCATGTCCTTAGTCTCTAACCATCTCTTGTATCATGTCTGCAGCCTCTAACCATCTCTTGTATCATGTTATCAGTCTATAACCATCTCTTGTATCATGTCCCCAGTCTCTGACCATCTCTTGTATCAAGTCCTCAGTCTCTAACCATCTCTTGTGTCATGTCCACAGTCTCTAACCATCTCTTGTGTCAAGTCCTCAGTCTCTAACCATCTCTTGTATCATGTCATCAGTCTATGACCATCTCTTGTATCATGTCATCAGTCTCTAACCATCTCTTGTATCATGTCCTCAGTCTCTGACCATTCCTTGTATCATGTCCTCAGTCTCTGACCATCTCTTGTATCATGTCCACAGTCCCTAACCATTTCTTGTATCATGTTCTCAGTCTGACCATCTCTTGTATCATGTCCTCAGTCTATAACCATCTCTTGTATCATGTCCTCAGTCTATAACCATCTCTTGTATCATGTCCTCAGTCTATAACCATCTCTTGTATCATGTCCTCAGTCTCTAACCATCTCTTGTATCATGTCCTTAGTCTCTAACCATCTCTTGTATCATGTCCTCAGTCTCTAACATCACATGTATCATGTCATCAGTCCCTAACCATCTCTTGAATCATGTCCTCAGTCTCTAACCATCTCTTGTATCATGTCCTCAGTCTAATCATCTCTTGTATCATGTCATCAGTCTATTACAATCTCTTGTATCATGTGCTCAGTCTCTAACCATCTCTTGTATCATGTCCTCAGTCTCTGACCATCTCTTGTATCATGTCCACAGTCTGAACATCTCTTGTATCATGTCCTCAGTCTCTAACCATCTCTTGTATCATGTCTTCAGTCTCTAACCATCTCTTGTATCATGTCCGCAGTCTCTGACCATCTCTTGTATTATGTCATCAGTCTCTTGTATCATGTCCTCAGTGTCTAACCATCACTTCTATCATGTCATCAGTCTCTAACCATCTCTTGTATCATGTCCTCAGTCTCTGACCATCTTTTGTATCATGTCCTCAGTCTCTAACCATCTCTTGTATCAAGTCCTCAGTCTCTAAACATCTCTTGTATCATGTCCTTAGTCTCTAACCATCTCTTGTATCATGTCCTCAGTCTCTAACATCACTTGTATCATGTCATCAGTCTCTAACCATCTTTTGTATCATGTCCTCAGTCTGACCATCTCTTGTATCATGTCCTCAGCCTCTAACCATCTCTTGTATCATGTCCTTAGTCTCTAACCATCTCTTGTATCATGTCCTCAGTTGCTAACATCACATGTATCATGTCATCAGTCTCTAACCATCTCTTGTATCATGTCCACAGTCTCTAAACATCTCTTGTATCATGTCCACAGTCTCTAACCATCTCTTGAATCATGTCCTCAGTCTCTGAACATCTCTTGTATCATGTCCGCAGTCTGAACATCGCTTGTAACATGTCCACAGTCTCTAACCATCTCTTGTATCATGTTCTCAGTCTCTAACCATCTCTTGTATAATGTCCTCAGTCTCTAACCATCTCTTGTATCATGTCCACAGTCTCTAACCATCTCTTGTATCATGTCCTCAGTCTCTAACCATCTCTTGTATCATGTCCTCAGTCTCTAATCATCTCTTGTATCATGTCATCAGTCTATTACAATCTCCTGTATCATGTCCTCAGTCTGACCATCTCTTGTATCATGTCCTCAGTCTCTAACCATCTCTTGTATAATGTCCTCAGTCTCTAACCATCTCTTGTATCATGTCCTCAGTCTCTAACCATCTCTTGTATCATGTCTTCAGTCTCTGACCATCTCTTGTATCATGTCCTCAGTCTGACCATCTCTTGTATCATGTCCTCAGTCTCTAACCATCTCTTGTATCATGTCATCAGTCTATTACAATCTCTTGTATCATGTTATCAGTCTCTAACCATCTCTTGTATCATGTCCGCAGTCTCTGACCATCTCTTGTATTATGTCATCAGTCTCTAACATCACATGTATCATGTCATCAGTCTCTAACCATCTCTTGTATCATGTTCGCAGTCTCTGACCATCTCTTGTATCATGTCATCAGTCTCTAACCATCTCTTGTATCATGTCTTCAGTCTCTAACCATCTCTTGTATCATGTCCACAGTCTCTGACCATCTCTTGTATCATGTCAATAGTCTCTAACCATCTCTTGTATCATGTCTTCAGTCTCTAACCATCTTTTGTATCATGTCCTCAGTCTCTTACCATCTCTTGTATCATGACCTCAGTCTGACCATCTCTTGTATCACGTCCTCGGTCTCTAACATCTCTTGTATCATGTCATCAGTCTCTAACCATCTTTTGTATCATGTCCTCAGTCTGACCATCTCTTGTATCATGTCCTCAGCCTCTAACCATCTCTTGTATCATGTCCTTAGTCTCTAACCATCTCTTGTATCATGTCCTCAGTTGCTAACATCACATGTATCATGTCATCAGTCTCTAACCATCTCTTGTATCATGTCCACAGTCTCTAAACATCTCTTGTATCATGTCCACAGTCTCTAACCATCTCTTGTATCATGTCTTCAGTCTCTGACCATCTCTTGTATCATGTCCTCAGTCTGACCATCTCTTGTATCATGTCCTCAGTCTCTAACCATCTCTTGTATCATGTCATCAGTCTATTACAATCTCTTGTATCATGTTATCAGTCTCTAACCATCTCTTGTATCATGTCCGCAGTCTCTGACCATCTCTTGTATTATGTCATCAGTCTCTAACATCACATGTATCATGTCATCAGTCTCTAACCATCTCTTGTATCATGTTCGCAGTCTCTGACCATCTCTTGTATCATGTCATCAGTCTCTAACCATCTCTTGTATCATGTCCACAGTCTCTGACCATCTCTTGTATCATGTCAATAGTCTCTAACCATCTCTTGTATCATGTCTTCAGTCTCTAACCATCTTTTGTATCATGTCCTCAGTCTCTTACCATCTCTTGTATCATGACCTCAGTCTGACCATCTCTTGTATCACGTCCTCGGTCTCTAACATCTCTTGTATCATGTCATCAGTCTCTAACCATCTTTTGTATCATGTCCTCAGTCTGACCATCTCTTGTATCATGTCCTCAGCCTCTAACCATCTCTTGTATCATGTCCTTAGTCTCTAACCATCTCTTGTATCATGTCCTCAGTTGCTAACATCACATGTATCATGTCATCAGTCTCTAACCATCTCTTGTATCATGTCCACAGTCTCTAAACATCTCTTGTATCATGTCCACAGTCTCTAACCATCTCTTGAATCATGTCCTCAGTCTCTGAACATCTCTTGTATCATGTTCGCAGTCTGAACATCGCTTGTAACATGTCCACAGTCTCTAACCATCTCTTGTATCATGTTCTCAGTCTCTAACCATCTCTTGTATAATGTCCTCAGTCTCTAACCATCTCTTGTATCATGTCCTCAGTCTCTAACCATCTCTTGTATCATGTCTTCAGTCTCTGACCATCTCTTGTATCATGTCCTCAGTCTGACCATCTCTTGTATCATGTCCTCAGTCTCTAACCATCTCTTGTATAATGTCCTCAGTCTCTAACCATCTCTTGTATCATGTCCTCAGTCTCTAACCATCTCTTGTATCATGTCTTCAGTCTCTGACCATCTCTTGTATCATGTCCTCAGTCTGACCATCTCTTGTATCATGTCCTCAGTCTCTAACCATCTCTTGTATCATGTCATCAGTCTATTACAATCTCTTGTATCATGTTATCAGTCTCTAACCATCTCTTGTATCATGTCCGCAGTCTCTGACCATCTCTTGTATTATGTCATCAGTCTCTAACATCACATGTATCATGTCATCAGTCTCTAACCATCTCTTGTATCATGTCCGCAGTCTCTGACCATCTCTTGTATCATGTCATCAGTCTCTAACCATCTCTTGTATCATGTCTTCAGTCTCTAACCATCTCTTGTATCATGTCCACAGTCTCTGACCATCTCTTGTATCATGTCAATAGTCTCTAACCATCTCTTGTATCATGTCTTCAGTCTCTAACCATCTTTTGTATCATGTCCTCAGTCTCTTACCATCTCTTGTATCATGACCTCAGTCTGACCATCTCTTGTATCACGTCCTCGGTCTCTAACATCACTTGTATCATGTCATCAGTCTCTAACCATCTCTTGTATCATGTCTCCAGTCTCTAACCATCTTTTGTATCATGTCCTCAGTCTCTAACCATCTCTTGTATCATGTCCTTAGTCTCTAACCATCTCTTGTATCATGTCTACAGTCTCTAAACATCTCTTGTATCATGTCCACAGTCTCTAACCATCTCTTGAATCATGTCCGCAGTCTGAACATCTCTTGTATCATGTCCACAGTCTCTAACCATCCTTTGTATCATGTCCTCAGTCTCTAACCATCTCTTGTATCATGTCCACAGTCTCTGGCCATCTCTTGTATTATGTCATCAGTCTCTCTCTTGTATCATGTCCTCACTCTCTAACCATCTCTTGTATCATGTCCACAGTCTCTAACCATCTCTTGTATCATGTCCACAGTCTCTAACCATCTCTTGAATCATGTCCTCTGTCTCTAACCATCTCTTGTATTATGTCCTCAGTCTCTAACCATCTCTTGTATCATGTCCTCAGTCTCTAACCATCTCTTGTATCATGTCCTTAGTCTCTAACCATCTTTTGTATCATGTCCTCAGCCTCTAACCAACTCTTGCATCACGTCTTCAGTCTCTAACTATCTCTTGTATCATGTCATCAATCTCTAACCATCTCTTGTATCATGTCCTCAGTCTCTAACCATCTCTTGTATCATGTCCTCAGTCTCTAACCATCTCTTGTATCATGTCCACAGTCTCTAACCATCTCTTGTATCATGTCCTCAGTCTCTAACCATCTCTTGTATCATGTCCTCAGTCTCTAATCATCTCTTGTATCATGTCATCAGTCTATTACAATCTCCTGTATCATGTCCTCGGTCTCTAACCATCTCTTGTGTCATGTCATCATTCTCTAATCATCTCTTGTATCATGTCATCAGTCTCTAATCATCTCTTGTATCATGTCATCAGTCTATTACAATCTCTTGTATCATGTCCAGTCTCTAACCATCTCTTGTATCATGTCATCAGTCTCTAACCATCTTTTGCATCATGTCCTAAGTCTCCAACCATCTCTTGTATTATGTCCATGGTCTCTAAGTATCTCTTGTATCATGTCTGCAGACTCTGACCCTCCCTTGTATTATGTGTGCAGTCTCTGGCCATCTCTTGTATCATTTCCAATGTCTCTAACCATCTCTTGTATCATGCCCTCAGTCTCTGACCATCTCTTGTATCATGTCCCCAGTCTCTGACCATCTCTTGTATCATGTCTGCAATCTCCTACTTAAACTTAAACACACTGCTAATAGTATTAGCAACATTTCCATTTGATGCACCTCTGCCATACATGATACAGGAGATGGTCAGAGACTGCTGACATGATACAAGAGATCAGTGCGGCCTCACCAGTGTTTGCCAGATGCAGCCTGCCTTTGCCCGGATCAGAGCGGTGATCTCACGCTGTGTCATGGAGCTGGATTTGAATTTTCCGGCTGCAGTAACAATGTCCCATCTCCGGTGATCACGTCACACTGATTCAATGTCCCGGCATTGGATCAGTGTTCTGTCTATCACAGGAGGCGGGACATTGTTACTACAGCCCAGGCAATTCAGCTCCCTGACACAGGGAGAACACTGCTCTGTGAGAAAGAAAGAGGGGAGGACAGGACCATGAGCCACCAGGATGACACCCCACAATGGGCGGAACCTGGCGGCGTGGCCACCGCTACTGCGCAATTATCTGCATTTTTCTTCTTTTAGAAATATGCCAAAAACACTATTTTGTCGGTGCATCACCTACGCACCTAAACCAGCCTAGGTGACCAGAGCGTTCGGCACCTACAACCCTGAATACAAAGTACTGTACAATACACATTATTACAAGTATAAACACATAGATGAGAAGACAGACAGAAACAATAGGTGATCCAATTAACACTTAGGAGGCGCACTATGGGAGAAATCTTCTTACAATAAACACATTATGGCAGGGGACCCCAGTGGTTTGAGCCAATTATATTAACATCTACAGTCATTGCTGATTTGGGCATAGAGGCCCCAAATATGTATATGGAACCTCCAGTCCCAAGAGTCTGTGTGCTTTGGGGAGACATGGACTTGAATCCTAAGCAGGACCACTTCAAAGGTCCCCCAGGCACACCCCTCCCAAAGAGTAGTGTTCCTTTAAAAGTCAGGGCCCATAATCAGTAGGCAAGAGGCCACCCTGCAGTTCCCTCCAAAAGCCCCTGTCCTGGTTGGGTCTGTCACACACTATGTTGGGTGTATATCTCTGTGAGGGGGACGCTATGTTGGGTGTATATCTCTGTGAGGGGGGACACTATGTTGGGTGTATATCTCTGTGAGGAGGACGCTATGTCGGGTGTATATCGCTGTGAAGGGGGACACTATGTTGGGTATCTCTCTGAGGGGGACACTATGTTGGGTGAAAATCTCTGTGAGGAGGATGCTATGTTGGGTGTATATTTCTCTGAGAGGGACGCTATGTCGGGTGTATATCTCTGTAAGGGGGGACACTATGTTGGGTGAATATCTCTGTGAGGAGGACGCTATGTCGGGTGTATATCGCTGTGAAGGGGACACTATGTTGGGTATCTCTCTAAGGGGGACACTATGTTGGGTGTATATCTCTGTGAGGAGGATGCTATGTTGGGTGTATATCTCTGCGAGGGGGGACACTATGTCGGGTGTATATCGCTGTGAGGGGGGACACTATGTTGGGTGTATATCTCTGTGAGGAGGACACTATGTCGGGTGTATATCTCTGTGAGGGGGGACACTATGTTGGGTGTATATTTCTGTGAGGGGATACACTATGTCTGGTGTATATCTCTGTGAGGAGGGACGCTATGTCGGGTGTATATCTCTGTAAGGGGGGACACTATGTTGGGTGAATATCTCTGTGAGGAGGACGCTATGTCGGGTGTATATCGCTGTGAAGGGGGACACTATGTTGGGTATCTCTCTAAGGGGGACACTATGTTGGGTGTATATCTCTGTGAGGAGGATGCTATGTTGGGTGTATATCTCTGCGAGGGGGGACACTATGTCGGGTGTATATCTCTGTGAGGGGGGACACTATGTTGGTTGTATATTTCTGTGAGGGGATACACTATGTCTGGTGTATATCTCTGTGAGGAGGGACACTATGTCGGGAGTATATCTCTCTGAGGTTGATGGTGTGTTACTGATGTCACATTGTTGAGTACAGGGTATGATGTGGGTGTTGTAATGGTGACAATGGGGGTGTGAGCGGGCGGGTGCATTATAATCAGCCAGGAGGAAGATTTGTATGGAAGTAAGAGGCTTTGGATTGGGCCAATGTATATTCCATGTCTGATCCCCACCCCCTCCAGTGTTCTTGTCTCCTAAATGTGACCCCCAGTGTACCTCGTCCTGGTGTACCAGGCAGCATACAGCAGTGACACGCGGGTGAACCTCCTCACTGTATTGCAGTTACTAGGTGACTCCATGCAATCAGATTATCTCAGAAATGAGGGGGGGGGGGGGGTGATTGGTTCTCACTCCAGATGCTTTATAGTGTCTTTCTAGGCACAACGACTGACAATTATTCCATAAAGCAGTGAAGGAAGTGCTAGGTGCCCATTTAGCCAATCAGAGTCTATCTTGGTGCTGGTCTTACGTCAGTATAAGGTCATTCAGTTGTTTGCTATGGGCAATGCTCTTTGCTCATGAATAAGGCGAGTAGTGTGAGACATTATCAATGTCACCCGCAACCCCCTTTATATTTCACCTTTCATCTTCCCACCACAATGCAAAAACGACAGCTAGCATGTGATTGGACAGCAGTTCTGCCCCCCCCCCCCCCCCCCTCTGGTGCCAGGTATATGTTAGTAACATTATGTAGATGGAATAGAACAGAGTCAGGGGTCTCCTACCTTCTTCTCGGTAGGTCCATGGACCAGGCTGGTGCTCTCATTGGCAGGGGGCTTCAGGGGAGCTTCTTCCTTCTCTTTCTCTTTTTCCTTCTCTTTCTCCTTTTCCTTTTCCTTCTCTTTCTCCTTTTCCTTCTCTTTCTCCTTTTCCTTCTCTTTCTCCTTTTCCTTTTCCATCTCTTTCTCCTTTTCCATCTCTTTCTCCTTTTCCATCTCTTTCTTCTTTTCCATCTCTTTCTCCTTTTCCATCTCTTTCTCCTTTTCCATTTCTTTCGCCTTTTCCATCTCTTTCGCCTTATCCTCCTTTACCGTCTCTTTCTCCTCCTTCTCGTTCTCGTCGGGCTCCATGGCGGTGGGTAACGATGGGGGTCCAAGTGCAGCCAAGTCCTGAATTCCCCTAAGTGTCCTTCTCTGTATACAGTGTATCTCTCTGTATAGAAATATATATATGTTGTATCTCTCTCTGTATAGTAATATATATACGTTGTACCTCTATCTCTCTCTCTCTCTCTATATATACGTTGTATCTGTGTGCAGTGTGATGTCGTCCTCCAGCATTCAGTGGTCCTTCCTTATCTCTCCTCCTCCTCCTCCTCCTCCTCCTTCTCCTCCCTCCCCAGCAGTGTGTCTCCCATGCTTCCGTCAGTCATGTATGGCAGGATACAGGTAAATAACCTGCTGCCACCCCTCTTCCTCCACCCATCAATACTGTATGTCAGTATGTCTGTCTATCATTTCTCCTCCTTTAGAGGTAGATATGTCTTTTCCAGAAACAGGGAAACATCTTTTGCTTTCATAGTTGCAGTTTTCACTGGCAGGTAGTCTTGTTATCAGTCCCCCTGAAGAAAACATATATATGACCTCCCTCCTGCTGACAAGCAATATATTGGATATCTCATGGTGTGTGGTATTTAAATGTGGTCACCTCCTAACACTACAGCACAGCCGGACCGCACCTTCACCCTAAATGATGTCTTATGGCAGATTTGTTGTTGCTGTAATGATAGTGGAGGGAAGACACTCCTCTGTAGGGATCGGGTGAGGAGCACATTAGGATTGCTGCAGTCAGGGTGGAAATTGCTGTTGGAGACCACATCAAATTTATCAGAGTGTGGTGTCCTCTGTTCTCCCTTCTCCTCCATAGAACATCATCTACCCCTAAATGTGGCCCCGAATGTCC
Organism: Lithobates septentrionalis; assembly: GCA_037952835.1. NCBI lineage: Eukaryota > Metazoa > Chordata > Amphibia > Anura > Ranidae > Lithobates > Lithobates septentrionalis. Next base: position 215,486 of record JBBDGP010004097.1, on the reverse strand, counting down.
CCAACACACCCACGTTGCTTTGCACCTTTTCAGGTCTCCCCTGGGAATTGTGCAGAATGAAGGCGTTGTTGGAGGATTTCAGTATGGTGACAGTCACATGGCTTCCATACGGCATTGCTGGCTGTGATTCTGCCAGGAAAAGCTCTCCTTTCATCAATGAAGAGGGAGCTCTGCCCTTCTGTCACTCACATCTTTACTTGAACTCCCTCCAGGCGGATGGACAGAACTATTCCCACCAGCTTATCACTCTTATGCCGCGTACACACGGTCAGACTTTTCGTCTACAAAAGTCCAACGGACGCTGACGGACTAAAGCTGGCTGGTAATCCGATCGTGTGTGGGCTTCTCCGGACTTTCAACGTACTTTTTTAGCCTCAAATCCGACGTACTTTAGATTTGAAACATGCTTCAAATCTTTACGTCGTAACTACGACGGACCCCGAAATCCGCTCGTCTGTGTGCTAGTCCGACGGACAAAAAGCCACGCTAGGGCACCTATTGGCTACTGGCTATGAACTTCCTTATTTTAGTCCAGTGTACGTCATCACGTACGAATCCGTCGGACTTTTGTGTGGTCGTGTGTAGGCAAGTCCGTTCGTTAGAAAGTATGCCGCAAGTCCGCCGCAAGTCCGCCGAAAGTCTGCCGGAAGTCTGTCGGACAGGCTGTCTGACTTTTGTAGACGAAAAGTCCGACCGTGTGTACGCGGCATTATGCTCCGTACACACGATCTGAAATTCGGCCAGCAAAAGACCAATGAGAGCTTTTGGTCAGAAAATGCAACCGTGTGTACGCTCCAACGGACTTTTGCTGGCCGAATTCCAGCCAGGAAAAGATTGGGAGCGTGTTCTCAATTTTTCGGTCGGAAAAAGTTCCTATCCGTAAATGCGATCGTCTGTAGCAATTCCGACGCGCCAAATTCCTACGCATGCTCGGAAGCATTGAACTTCATTTTCTCGGCTCGTCGTAGTGTTGTACGTCACCGCGTTCTTGACAGTCGAATGTTCAGAGAACTTTTGTGTGACCCGTGTGTATGCAAGGCAAGCTTGAGCAGAATCCCGTCGGAAAAGCCATCATATCTTTTTCCGACCAAAATTCCAATCGTGTGTACGCGGCATAAGGGAGTTATCCTGCCAACAGGTATGGGGATCCTGGATGTACCTCCTCCTCCTGTATGAGGGTCTCAGAGCCCATTTGTGTTTAGTCTTATATATATCTGAAATATGAGGTCCTGGCTGTATCTCCTCCTATATGAGGGTCTCAGAGCCCATTTGTGTTTAGTCTTATATATATCTGAAGTATGAGGTCCCGGCTGTATCTCCTCCTATATGAGGGTCTCAGAGCCCATTTGTGTTTAGTCTTATATATATCTGAAGTATGAGGTCCCGGCTGTATCTCCTCCTATATGAGGGTCTCAGAGCCCATTTGTGTTTAGTCTTATATATATCTGAAGTATGAGGTCCCGGCTGTATCTCCTCCTATATGAGGGTCTCAGAGCCCATTTGTGTTTAGTCTTATATATATCTGAAGTATGAGGTCCCGGCTGTATCTCCTCCTATATGAGGGTCTCAGAGCCCATTTGTGTTTAGTCTTATATATATCTGAAGTATGAGGTCCCGGCTGTATCTCCTCCTATATGAGGGTCTCAGAGCCCATTTGTGTTTAGTCTTATATATATCTGAAGTATGAGGTCCCGGCTGTATCTCCTCCTATATGAGGGTCTCAGAGCCCATTTGTGTTTAGTCTTATATATATCTGAAGTATGAGGTCCTGGCTGTATCTCCTCCTATATGAGGGTCTCAGAGCCCATTTGTGTTTAGTCTGATATATATCTGAAGTATGAGGTCCCAGTTGTATCTCCTCCTATATGAGGGTCTCAGAGTCCTCATATTTAGTCTGGATATACAGAGTGAGTCCAAAAACACTCCTTGATTTCAAGTAGTTATAGAAACAAAACTTATTGGAATATCATTACAGATATGGTGACTGCAGATACAATAACTAAAAATATTTCTTTTTTTTCCCTGCAGAATCTCTCTACACGCCTCCCATCGCCAGAGGGCAGCGAAATTCAACATGGTGCTCACCGCACAGCGTCACATCTGGTGCGTTTTGGAATTTGCTAAAACAAATAGTGTTGTGACTGGGCAGCGTGCTTTCAAGCGCAAATTTAATGTGGATCCGCCTACTAACAAGTCCTTTATGAAGGGGTACAGCAATTTAATTGAGAACGGATGAATCTGTGATCAGAGAAAGGGACATTCAGGCCGACCACCGGTCTCCAAGCAAGTTGTTGATTGCATCAGAGAAGCCTTTTTGCTCAGCCCCAAGACGTCAACGCATATCGATGTTTTCAGAGTAACGGGTGGGGCGCATATTGAGATTGTGTGATACCACATGAAACTTTATAAGTTTATGCAACTTAAGCCATCAATGTGTAAAAATATTCCAATAAAGTTACATCCTATATCTGTTGGACATCACAGAGTGTTTTTGTGCTCACCCAATATATGAAATATAGGGGTCTGGCGGTACCTCCTCCTCATGTATGGGGGTCCCAGAACCCCTCTGGTTTTAGTCTTGATATACAGTATCTCACAAAACTAAGTACACCCCTCACTTCCATTTGTGTAAATCTTTTCATGTGACAACACTTAAGAAATGAAACTTTGCTACAATGTAAAGTAGTGAGTGTACAGCTTGTATAACAGTGTAAATTTGCTGTCCCCTCAAAATAACTCAACACACAGCCATTAATGTCTAAACTGCTGGCAACAAAAGTCAGTACCCCCCTAAGTGAAAATGTCCAAAATGGGTCCAATTAGCCATTTTCCCTCCCCGGTGTCATGTGACTTGTTAGTGTTACAAGGTCTCAGGTGTGAATGGGGAGCAGGTGTGTTAAATTTGATGTTATCGCTCTCACTCTCTCATACTGGTCACTGGAAGTACAACATGGCACCTCATGGCAAAGAACTCTCTGAGGATCTGAAAAAAAGAATTGTTGCTCTACATAAAGATGGCCTAGGCTATAAGAAGATTGCCAAGACCCTGAAACTGAGCTGCAGCACGGTGGCCAAGACCATACACCGGTATAACAGGACAGGTTTCACTCAGAACAGGCCTCGCCATGGTCCACCAAAGAAGTTGAGGTCACGTGCTCAGCGTCATATCCAGAGGTTGTCTTTGGGAAATAGACGTATGAGTGCTGCCAGCATTGCTGCAGAGGTTGTAGGGGTGGGGGGTCAGCCTGTCAGTGCTCAGACCATACGCCGCACACTGCATCAAATTGGTCTGCATGGCTGTCATCCCAGAAGGAAGCCTCTTCTAAAGATGATGCACAAGAAAGCGCGCAAACAGTTTACTGAAGACAAGCAGACTAAGGAGATGGATTATGGACTATCTCCAGGACCAATGTTTGGAGGAGAGGACTATCGCCAGGACCAATATTTGGAGGAGAGGACCATCGCCAGGACCAATGTTTGGAGGAGAGGACCATCTCCAGGACCAATGTTTGGAGGAGAGGACTATCGCCAGGACCAATGTTTGGAGGAGAGGACTATCACCAGCACCATTGTTTGGCCCCTTTGAAGACGTCAGATGTGACGAAACATGTAGGGCGTGGCTACGCATCGTAAGCCATCACTCAGTCTGCCCCATAACTTGCACGGGTGTTTGCTAATTTTATATGCCGGCTTTTTTTAACTGTTTTTAACGGAGCGTATTTTCTGTGACTCTGCTGTTTCTTAATAATAAATTACATATATACTACACCATCGGACCCCCTTTTTTTCCATTTTTACCCACCTCCCTTTTGGGATAAGTGGGCTTATCACCCCCTTCAGATGGAAGATTTTGGTTTATGCCAGGTCGGGGACGCACAGTATACCAGCAAGATTTGGATACCATCCATCTACAGTCCCCGCAGAGGGCAAAATCTGCTTGCTCGCAAGACCTTGCCAGAGGGGAGGTCCATCATTAAGGGTAAGGGTCCACCTTTCAATATTGTTGGATTGTATGAGAGCCCTGATCTACAAACTACCTCACTCTCCATGTACTTGTGTGGCGTCTGACCTGACGGATCGTGGAGGCTTTCTTCTGCTTTGGTGAAGCGGTCATTCATCTATGTGACTCTTTCTTCTATCATTCAGTCTATGGACTACTTTTTTTTTTTTCCTTTTTATGGCTGAAAAGTTCTTTATATCTGAGGACTGTTTTATTTATCCACTCATTTAATGTGGGAAGCTTCTAGGAGTGTAATGTTTTAAGTACATCAGCACAATTTTTCACTATATATCATTCATTTACAACACTTCGATTTTTGATTGTTTTAATTATATGGACTTGAGTTGTTCTATTAAGATTTGTGTTGCTTTATTATGATTTGTACACATATTACGTTGAGTTATTTGCACAGACTGAAATTGCTTCAATGTGAGTTTTTTATATTTTCTATTGATTATGAGCGCACGTTTTTTGTTTTATTTTGGAGGAGAGGACCTTTGCCAGGACCAATTTTCGGAGGAGAGGACTACCGCCAGCACCAGTGTTTGGAGGAGAGGACCATCTCCAGGACCAATTCTTGGAGGAGAGGACCTTTGCCAGGACCAATTTTTGGAGGAGAGGACTACCGCCAGCGGCAGTGTTTAGAGGAGAGGACCATCTCCAGGACCAATGTTTGGAGGAGAGTACCTTTGTCAGGACCAATGTTTGGAGGAGAGGACCTTTGCCAGGACCAATGTTTGGAGGAGAGGACTATCGCCAGCACCAGTGTTTGGAGGAGAGGACCATCTCCAGGACCAGTGTTTGGAGGAGAGGACCATCTCCAGGACCAATGTTTGGAGGAGAGGACTATCGCCAGGACCAATGTTTGGAGGAGAGGACCTTTGCCAGGACCAATGTTTGGAGGAGAGGACTATTGCCAGCACCAGTGTTTGGAGGAGAGGACTATCGCCAGGACCAATGTTTGGAGGAGAGGACTATCTCCAGCACCAGTGTTTGGAGGAGAGGACCATCTCCAGGACCAATGTTTGGAGGAGAGGACCTTTGCCAGGACCAATGTTTGGAGGTGAGAGGACCATCGCCAGGACGAATGTTTGGAGGAGAGGACCTTTACTAGGACCAATGTTTGGAGGAGAGGACCTTTGCCAGGACCAATGTTTGGAGGTGAGAGGACCATCGCCAGGACGAATGTTTGGAGGAGAGGACCTTTACTAGGACCAATGTTTGGAGGAGAGGACTATCGCCAGGACCAATGTTTGGAGGAGAGGACCTTTGCCAGCACCAGTGTTTGGAGGAGAGGACTATCGTCAGGACCAGGATCAGTTTTCCAATGACCTCTGCACTGTCAGCCATCACACGGTGCTGGTATTTGGTCGTCCTGACACAGAAATGTGGGGGTTTGCTCTGTGGGTTATCTGTACAGGACACAGAGTGACAGTGGGGAACGAGGATGTCACTACCATACTGATCCCTACTGAGCTGTGAAGGAGAAGGTTGAATGTAAAATGATGGAAAAGAGGTTGTGTTGCCCATAGGAGCCAATCAGATGTAAGGACTGTAGATGTAATATCTGGGATGTGATTGGTACAGGTGATATTTATTGATGGGGGGGGGGGGGGTCGGCTTCCTCTGTCTCTCTGCAGTTACATGATGGAGGATGAAAGCAATGACAAGCAATCTCTGATATACACAGCGCACCCTGATTGGCTGTTGCCAAGCAACATCATAATCATGTGGAAGTGAGGCTGATCTTTTCCTTGCAGTGTGTATATATGTGATTGCAGGAGGCATGTCGGCGGAGGAAGGGGAGCCGAACAAAAGGCTGCTGGAGGTGGGATGCCTGGAGATCCTCTGACTGGTAAGACCCACCATTTATCCTGTGCTGAGCCCCCTCCCCCTCCTCCACATTACTGTCTGATCATTCTACATCAGGGGTAGGCGACCTCCGGCACACCAAGCCTCTTCTGCCGACACTCGACTCCCTTCCCATCAGCAGAGCAGCGCAGGGAAGTGTCAGTGAGACACAAATTCATTCCCCACACCGCACTGAGGGGGAGGCACTGCGCCCCCACACATTGCACAAGACCGCACTGACACTGCAATGACCGCACTGACATCCCACTGACCGCACTGACACCGACACCGCACTGAGGGGGAGGCACTGCGCCCCCACACATTGTACAAGACCGCACTGACACTGCAATGACCGCACTGAGGGGGAGGCACTGCGCCCCCACACATTGTACAAGACCGCACTGACACTGCAATGACCGCACTGAGGGGGAGGCACTGCGCCCCCACACATTGTACAAGACCGCACTGACACTGCAATGACCGCACTGACATCCCACTGACCGCACTGACACCGACACCGCACTGAGGGGGAGGCACTGCGCCCCCACACATTGTACAAGACCGCACTGACACTGCAATGACCACACTGACATCCCACTGACACCGCACTGAGGGGGAGGCACTGCGCCCCCACACATTGTACAAGACCGCACTGACACTGCAATGACCACACTGACATCCCACTGACCGCACTGACACCGCACTGAGGGGGAGGCACTGCGCCCCCACACATTGTACAAGACCGCACTGACACTGCAATGACCGCACTGAGGGGGAGGCACTGCGCCCCCACACATTGTACAAGACCGCACTGACACTGCAATGACCACACTGACATCCCACTGACCGCACTGAGGGGAAGGCACTGCGCCCCCACACATTGTACAAGACCGCACTGACACTGCAATGACCACACTGACATCCCACTGACCGCACCGACACCGCACTGAGGGGGAGGCACTGCGCCCCCACACATTGTACAAGACCGCACTGACACTGCAATGACCGCACTGACACCGCACTGACCACACTGAGGGGGAGGAACTGCGCCCCCACACATTGTACAAGACCGCACTGACACTGCAATGACCGCACTGACACCGCACTGACCACACTGAGGGGGAGGCACTGCGCCCCCACACATTGTACAAGACCGCACTGACACTGCAATGACCACACTGACCGCACTGAGGGGGAGGCACTGCGCCCCCACACATTGTACAAGACCGCACTGACACTGCAATGACCGCACTGACACTGCAATGACCGCACTGACACCGCACTGAGGGGGAGGCACTGCGCCCCCACACATTGTACAAGACCGCACTGACACTGCAATGACCACACTGACATCCCACTGACTGCACTGACACTGCAATGACTGCACTGACACTGCAATGACCGCACTGACATCCCACTGACCACACTGACACTGCACTGAGGGGGAGGCACTGCGCCCCCACACATATTACAAGACCGCACTGACACTGCAATGACCACACTGACATCCCACTGACCGACCGACACCGCACTGAGGGGGAGGCACTGCGCCCCCACACATTGTACAAGACCGCACTGACACTGCAATGACCGCACTGACATCCCACTGACCGCACTGACACTGCAATGACCGCACTGACACCGCACTGAGGGGGAGGCACTGCGCCCCCACACATTGTACAAGACCGCACTGACACTGCAATGACCACACTGACATCCCACGGGAGGCACTGCGCCCCCACACATTGTACAAGACCGCACTGACACTGCAATGACCGCACTGACACCGCACTGACCACACTGAGGGGGAGGCACTGCGCCCCCACACATTGTACAAGACCGCACTGACACTGCAATGACCACACTGACCGCACTGAGGGGGAGGCACTGCGCCCCCACACATTGTACAAGACCGCACTGACACTGCAATGACCGCACTGACACTGCAATGACCGCACTGACACCGCACTGAGGGGGAGGCACTGCGCCCCCACACATTGTACAAGACCGCACTGACACTGCAATGACCACACTGACATCCCACTGACTGCACTGACACTGCAATGACTGCACTGACACTGCAATGACCGCACTGACATCCCACTGACCACACTGACACTGCACTGAGGGGGAGGCACTGCGCCCCCACACATATTACAAGACCGCACTGACACTGCAATGACCACACTGACATCCCACTGACCGACCGACACCGCACTGAGGGGGAGGCACTGCGCCCCCACACATTGTACAAGACCGCACTGACACTGCAATGACCACACTGACATCCCACTGACTGCACTGACACTGCAATGACTGCACTGACACTGCAATGACTGCACTGACATCCCACTGACCACACTGACACTGCACTGAGGGGGAGGCACTGCGCCCCCACACATATTACAAGACCGCACTGACACTGCAATGACCACACTGACATCCCACTGACCGCACTGAGGGGAAGGCACTGCGCCCCCACACATTGTACAAGACCGCACTGACATCCCACTGACCGACCGACACCGCACTGAGGGGGAGGCACTGCGCCCCCACACATTGTACAAGACCGCACTGACACTGCAATGACCGCACTGACATCCCACTGACCGCACTGACACTGCAATGACCGCACTGACACCGCACTGAGGGGGAGGCACTGCGCCCCCACACATTGTACAAGACCGCACTGACACTGCACTGACCGCACTGACACTGCAATGACCGCACTGACACTGCAATGACCGCACTGACATCCCACTGACCGCACTGACACCGCACTGAGGGGGAGGCACCGCGCCCCCACACATTGTACAAGACCGCACTGACACTGCAATGACCGCACTGACATCCCACTGACCGCACTGAGGTGGAGGCACTGCGCCCCCACACATTGTACAAGACCGCACTGACTGCACTGACACTGCAATGACCGCACTGACATCCCACTGACCGCACCGACACCGCACTGAGGGGGAGGCACTGCGCCCCCACACATTGTACAAGACCGCACTGACACTGCAATGATCGCACCGACACCGCACTGAGAGGGAGGCACTGCGCCCCCACACATTGTACAAGACCACACTGACACTGCAATGACCGCACTGACCGCACTGAGAGGGAGGCACTGCGCCCCCACACATTGTACAAGACCACACTGACACTGCAATGACCGCACTGACATCCCACTGACCGCACTGACATCCCACTGACACTGCAATGACCGCACTGACATCCCACTGACCGCACTGACACTGCAATGACCGCACTGACATCCCACTGACTGCACTGACACTGCAATGACCGCACTGACACTGCAATGACCGCACTGACACTGCAATGACCGCACTGACATCCCACTGACCGCACTGACACTGCAATGACCGCACTGACATCCCACTGACCGCACTGACACTGCAATGACCGCACTGACACTTCAATGACCGCACTGACATCCCACTGACTGCACTGACACTGCAATGACCGCACTGACACTTCAATGACCGCACTGACATCCCACTGACTGCACTGACATCCCACTGACACTGCAATGACCGCACTGACATCCCACTGACCGCACTGACACTACAATGACCGCACTGACATCCCACTGACTGCACTGACACTGCAATGACCGCACTGACATCCCACTGACTGCAATGACCACACTGACCACACTGACACTGCAATAACCGTACTGACATCCCACTGACCGCACTGACATCCCACTGACTGCAATGACCACACTGACATCCCACTGACTGCAATGACCGCACTGACATCCCACTGACCGCACTGACATCCCACTGACCGCACTAACACCGACACCGCACTGACACCCCACCGACCGCACTGACACTGCAATGACCACACTGACACCGCAATGACTGCACTGACACTGCAATGACTGCACTGACACCGCAATGACTGCACTGACACCGCAATGACTGCACTGACACTGCAATGACTGCACTGACACCGCAATGACAGCACTGACACCTCAATGACTGCACTGACACCGCAATGACCGCACTGACACTGCACTGACACCACAATGACCGCACTGACACCACAATAACCCCACTGACACCACAATGACCGCACTGACACCACACTGCCTCTCTCCTTATTAATGTGTAATGATTTTAGATGTCCCCTACTGACATGTGATGGCCAGAGAAGAGGGTGCAGGTGATGCTGTGTAGAGGGGTCCAGGTATAAGTGGTGCCCTGTGGAGGCCTGACAGCACATCATCACTGCCTGTATATGACTGGTGACAGGACCTCTTCCATGTATGGACTCTGCACAGTACTACTTCTCTTGTCCTGTATGTCAGGTGTAATTCTCAGTATCTGTCAGTGTATATTGTTTGTGTCTCAGCAGGGACTGCCCCTCCCCCTCCGGTGCCAATATGGAGAACGAGGCATCAAACTCCAACTCGACCATCAATCGTCAGACAACGAACGATCGTCAGACAGTCCAGGTACATGTATGAGGAGGAAGTATAGCGGGATTGGGGTACACCCCGGATAGTAGATTGTGGGGTGTCTCCTGGATCTGTATGTTATACAGCAGGGTTTAAAAAATGATCATCTCCTCTGCAGATTTAAATAATGATCGTCTCCTCTGCAGATTGTGTAAGTTTTGCCCACTTACAAAGAAATGAAGGGTCTATAATTTTAATCATAGGTGTATTTTATATTATAGAGACAGAATATCAACCAAAAATCCAGAAAAGAGGTGGTGATCACAGAGGTCAGACGTTTCTTGGAGGTGGTGATCACAGAGGTCAGACGTTTCTTGTAGGTGGTGATCACAGAGGTCAGACGTTTCTTGTAGGTGGTGATCACAGAGGTCAGACGTTTCTTGGAGGTGGTGATCAGAGGTCAGACGTTTCTTGTAGTTGGTGATCACAGAGGTCAGACGTTTCTTGTAGGTGGTGATCACAGAGGTCAGACGTTTCTTGTAGGTGGTGATCACAGAGGTCAGACGTTTCTTGTAGGCGGTGATCACAGAGGTCAGACGTTTCCTGTAGGTGGTGATCACAGAGGTCAGACGTTTCTTGTGGGTGGTGATCACAGAGGTCAGACGTTTCTTGGAGGTGGTGATCACAGAGGTCAGACGTTTCCTGTAGGTGGTGATCACAGAGGTCAGACGTTTCTTGTGGGTGGTGATCACAGAGGTCAGACGTTTCTTGGAGGTGGTGATCACAGAGGTCAGACGTTTCCTGTAGTTGGTGATCACAGAGGTCAGACGTTTCCTGTAGTTGGTGATCACAGAGGTCAGACGTTTCTTGTAGGTGGTGATCACAGAGGTCAGACGTTTCTTGTAGGTGGTGATCACAGAGGTCAGACGTTTCCTGTAGTTGGTGATCACAGAGGTCAGACGTTTCTTGTAGGTGGTGATCACAGAGGTCAGACGTTTCTTGTAGGTGGTGATCACAGAGGTCAGACGTTTCCTGTAGGTGGTGATCACAGAGGTCAGACGTTTCTTGTGGGTGGTGATCACAGAGGTCAGACGTTTCTTGGAGGTGGTGATCACAGAGGTCAGACGTTTCCTGTAGTTGGTGATCACAGAGGTCAGACGTTTCTTGTAGGTGGTGATCACAGAGGTCAGACGTTTCTTAGAGGTGGTGATCACAGAGGTCAGACGTTTCTTGTAGGTGGTGATCACAGAGGTCAGACGTTTCTTGTAGGTGGTGATCACAGAGGTCAGACGTTTCTTGTAGTTGGTGATCACAGAGGTCAGACGTTTCCTGTAGGTGGTGATCACAGAGGTCAGACGTTTCCTGTAGGCGGTGATCACAGAGGTCAGACGTTTCCTGTAGGTGGTGATCACAGAGGTCAGACGTTTCCTGTAGGCGGTGATCACAGAGGTCAGACGGTTCTTGTATGTGGTGATCAGAGGTCGGACGTTTCTTGTAGGTGGTGATCACAGAGGTCAGACGTTTCTTAGAGGTGGTGATCACAGAGGTCAGACGTTTCTTGTAGGTGGTGATCACAGAGGTCAGACGTTTCTTGTAGGTGGTGATCACAGAGGTCAGACGTTTCTTGGGGGTGATGATCACAGAGGTCAGACGTTTCTTGTAGGTGGTGATCAGAGGTCAGACGTTTCTTGTAGGTGGTGATCACAGAGGTCAGACGTTTCCTGTAGGTGGTGATCACAGAGGTCAGACGTTTCTTGGGGGTGGTGATCACAGAGGTCAGACGTTTCTTGTAGGTGGTGATCAGAGGTCAGACGTATCTTGTAGTTGGTGATCACAGAGGTCAGACGTTTCTTGTAGGTGGTGATCACAGAGGTCAGACCTTTCTTGGAGGTGGTGATCACAGAGGTCAGACGTTTCTTGGAGGTGGTGATCACAGAGGTCAGACGTTTCTTGGAGGTGGTGATCACAGAGGTCAGACGTTTCTTGTAGGTGGTGATCACAGAGGTCAGAGGTTTCTTGGAGGTGGTGATCACAGAGTGTCAGGCTCCGACTTACCAGACCGGCGAGTCCAATCGGGCAGAGGGTAGGCTCCCTTACGCGTCCGACTAACGGCCCCTGGTAGAGTAAACAGAAGGCACGAAAGTACGGAGTGGTATGAGAGCCTGTATTCACTGTCCAGATACTGCAGGGTTAACAGATGAGAAGACTGGAGCTGGCTGGAGCACAGGCACACGACTAAGCAGGTTTGTTAGGAAGCAGGCTGGGTAAACAACAGACAGGCAGCTGGAGTCCAAGGGAGCAGGCAGATGGATGGTCAGGAGGCAGGCCGGGTTCGGTAACAGGCAGACGGCAAAGGTACAGTGGAGCAGGCAAGCGGATGGTCAAAACAAGCAGAAGTCAGGTACAGGCAGAGTTCAAGGAGAGGTCCAGGAGACAAGGCCGGGTCAGCAGGTAATCAGGAACGGTCAAGGTACAGGGTCAGGCACTGGGACGACTAGCTGTTGATCAGGCAGCACTGGTCACAGGGGCACGCCAGCTTAAATGCATCTTTTGGCGCCAAACGACGTGCATGCGCGCGCCCCAGCACACCCAGGCGCGCGCACCCGCCACGCCCGCACGCGCGCCCCCGCACACCGGCGTGCACGGCAGGATGACCCTGGACACACACACCAGCACCGCGAGGAACACGCACAGCGGGGTCCACAGGAACGCGCGCGCCAACGCGCGCCGACGCGCCCGGCCGCACACCGCCGCGAGCACCCTGCCTGCCGAGGTACGCCCTCTGACAGTGCCCCCTCCTCAAGGGCAGCCTCCGGATGCCCAGCTGGGCCAACCTGGTTGCATGGGAGTCCTTGAAGGCTTGTAACAATTCATCAGCATGGAGATTACTTTCAGGCTCCCAAGAGTTATCCTCGGGTCCATACCCTTTCCATTTAATGAGGTACTGGAACTGATTCTGCCTCTTTCTACAATCCAGGATTGCCTCGATTTCGAATTCCTCCTCATTGTTGACCATAACAGACTCCGGTGGCTTGGCCTTACGATCAGAAAAGGAATCAGGAACAACTGGTTTCAACAATGATACATGAAAGACCGGGTGAATTCTAAGGGACTCCGGCAGATTAAGTTCATATGCGACATCATTCACTTTTCTTTTCACCTGAAAAGGACCCATAAACTTAGGTCCCAATTTCCTGGAGGGACAAGCCAACTTTAAGTTACTTGTGGATAGCCACACTTGGTTACCAGGTTCAAGGACAAGTTCTCCACGTCTTTTCTTGTCAAACATCTTCTTGAAGGATGCCTGGGACTGGGCCATGGTCTCCTGCAAGATCTTACAGTTATTAGAGAAGAACTCCATTGTTTCAGTTACCGCAGGCAGGGTACATTCCGGGATAGAACTGGGAAGGAAGGAAGGGTTGAATCCATAATTGGCAAAGAAAGGAGTCTGGTTGATAGCTGAATGTAGGGAGTTGTTGTATGAAAATTCAGCGACTGGTAACAGGGACACCCAGTCATCCTGCGAAAACACAGAAAAGCAACGGAGGTATTGCTCCAGCGTCTGGTTAGTTCTTTCTGTCTGGCCGTTTGTCTGAGGGTGATAGGCCGAAGAAAATGCCAATTCAATTTCAAGAGCACCACACAGTGCCCTCCAGAACCGGGAGGTGAACTGGACACCCCGATCCGATACAATATTAGCGGGTACCCCATGTAGTCTCACTATTTCTTTGACAAAAATCTTCGCCGTTTCTTCGGCTGTGGGTGTACCCTTCATGGGGAGAAAGTGTGCCATCTTGGACAGTCTATCGATCACCACAAAGATGGTCGAGAAACCTTCAGATGGGGGTAGCTCCACGATGAAGTCCATCGATAACATTCTCCAAGGCCTGTCAGGAATCGGTAAGGGTTTCAACAAACCCCAGGCCCTTGTGCGGTTGCTTTTATTCCGAGCACAAGTGTGGCAAGAACCTACATAATTTTTACAATCCTCCAATAATTGTGGCCACCAAAAGGTGCGTTGCACCAGTTCAGTCGTTTTCCGGGCTCCGAAGTGACCTGCCAGCTTGTGGTCGTGGCACAATTCCAATACCAGCACTCTAAGTTTTTCAGGAACCAAAATCTTGCCTTCGTGCCAGAGCAACCCATCACTTAAACTGGTCCAAGTAGGTTGAGGAATTTCTGAGGAGGCTTGCTTAATTCTGGAAATTAAATCTCCCTGGAGAAGTAAAAAATTTCCCACTGGCAGGATAGTGTCTGGAGGAGCAATTTTCTTGGAATCATGAAACATTCGAGACAAAGCATCTGATTTCCCATTCTTGGAGCCGGGTCTGTACGTGATGTGAAAGGAGAAGCGGGAAAAAAAAAGTGCCCATCTAGCCTGTCGTGGTTTAAGTCTCTTGGCTGACCTTAGGTATTCCAAGTTCTTGTGATCGGTATAGATGAGAACAGGATGTACAGCACCCTCCAGCAGATAGCGCCACTCCTCCAGAGCCGCCTTGATGGCCAAAAGTTCCCGATCTCCCACATCATAATTCCTTTCTGACAATGAGAGTTTGCGGGAAAAGAATGCTACTGGGAACAAAAGGGCCTTGGGGCCCTGGCGTTGAGAAAGTACTGCCCCCACTGCGATCTCCGAAGCATCAACTTCCAGTACAAACGGTAGCGCAGGGTCAGGGTGTTTAAGGATAGAGGCAGATGTGAACAGTCCTTTTAATTTCTCGAAAGCTGCTTGTGCCCTGGACGTCCAACAGAATCGGGCTCCCTGTTTTGTAAGTTCCGTTATGGGAGTAATGATCTTAGAAAAGTCTTTAATGAATTTTCTGTAAAAATGAGAAAATCCTACGAAGCGTTGGACCCCTTTTTTATCTGTAGGTGCAGGCCAGTCCAGGATGGCAGACACTTTTTGTGGATCCATCTTAATGCCTTCCACAGAAATAATGAGTCCCAAAAACTGGATACTTTGAAGTTCGAACTCACATTTGTCAAGTTTAGCGTATAGGCCGTGTTGCCTGAGTCGAGCAAGAACATTCTGGACGTGCCTGCGGTGATCAGCCAAGGAAGAGGAGAAGATGAGAATGTCGTCCAGATAAACAATGACGTAGAGGTCCAAGAATTCTCTAAAGATGTCGTTCACAAAGTGCTGGAACGTGGCTGGGGCATTACAAAGACCGAAGGGCATAACAAGGTACTCGAAATGCCCGAAACGAGTGCGAAAGGCGGTCTTCCACTCATCACCCTCTCGGATGCGAATTAGATTGTATGCGCCACGAAGATCCAATTTAGTGAAAATTCTGGCAGTGCCCAGCCTTTGGAATAACTAGGATTGAGGGGGGAGGGTGAACTAGAATTACATCAAGAAGACAGGTCAGTTAGGGGTCAGACATTAATGGAGGGTGGAATGGGGACAGATGGGGGGAGGGTTATGGCAGGTGTCAAGAAATTTCCCATGTTGCAAACAGCCATTGGAAACTGTAGTGCCATTTGTACTACTAAAAAATATATGAAAAACACCAGACCAAAATGTAATAATGCATTAAAGTGTTTGTTCACCAATGCCAGAAGTCTGCCAAGCAAAATAGGTGAGTTGGAAGCTCTGGTGCATGAAGAGAGCTATGATGTAATCGGTATTGCTGAAACTTGGCTTCAATCCTCACATGACTGGGCTATTAATATTCCTGGCTATGCACTCTTTCGGAGAGACAGGGTAAAAAGGAAAGGTGGCGGGGTCTGTCTCTATGTGAGAAGTGATCTCAAAGCAAGTGTGAAAGAGGACCTGATTGATGGAGAGTGTGATGAGTCTGAAGCATTATGGGTGGAACTGCATATAGATGGGCGAAGTTCAAAGTTAATCATTGGAGTTTGTTATAGACCACCCAATGTTAACGAGGAGGTGGAGACTCAGCTCCTTGCACAGATGGAAAGGGCTGCAAGGGCTGGGACAGTGATAATAATGGGAGATTTTAACTACCCAGAAATTGACTGGAGTAATGGCACTGCTGGGACAGTTAAAGGGCAAAAATTTATAAACCTAGTACAGGACAATTTTATGGTCCAGTTTATTGAGGCCCCGACTAGGAATGAAGCTCTGTTGGACCTGGTAATCTCAAACCATGCAGAGCTTATTACTAATGTGCAGATAAAGGAACACCTGGGTAGCAGTGACCATAACATGATTTCATTTGATGTTAGCTGTAAACAAGAAATACATAAGGGAAAGATAAAAACACTTAACTTCAAGACAGCAAATTTTCCAAGGATGAGGGCTGCTCTCGAGGAATTAGACCGGGAGGGAATATTGGCAGCGATAAACACAGAACAGAAATGGGAATTCTTCAAAAAGACTGTTTGGGACCTCACTGCTAAGTATATTCCCATAGGCAATAAGTTTAAAAGGCTAAAAAGAAAACCTATGTGGCTCACGGTCAAAGTTAGAAACGCTATAAACAATAAGAAAAGAGCTTTTAAAAAATATAAAAATGAAGGAACACTAGTGTCATTTAAATGCTACAAAGAATTTAACAGAATATGTAAAAAGGAAATCAAGGGTGCAAAAATTCAAAATGAACGACAGATCGCAAAAAATAGTAGGACAAACCCCAAAAAATTCTTCAAATATATTAATAGTAAAAAGGTCAGGTCTGAGCATGTAGGCCCTTTACAAAATAATCTAGAGTGGGTGACTGGGGACAAGGAGAAGGCTAATTTATTAAATACTTTCTTCAGCTCTGTGTATACAAAAGAGCATGGGGAAGTTCATGTCCATAATGGGGGTGGTATTGACACAGCCCCCAATGATCCACAATGGCTCAAAAGTGATATGGTCCAGAAATATTTAGACAGAATAAAGGTGGATAAAGCACCTGGACCTGATGGCATCCACCCACCGATCCTAAAAGAATTGAGCTCTGTCATTTCAAAGCCATTGTATCTAATTTTTAGGGACTCATTAATGACGGGAATAGTACCGCTGGATTGGCGCAGGGCGAACGTGGTGCCTATATATAAAAAGGGATCAAAGTCTTTACCAAGTAACTATAGACCTGTTAGTTTAACTTCTATAGTCGGGAAGATACTGGAGCGTTTAATAAAAGACCACATAGACGAGTTCTTGCTGGAAAAAAACATTTTAAGCAACAGACAGCATGGATTCATGAAAGACAGAAGTTGTCAGACAAACCTGATTTCTTTTTATGAAGAGGTAAGTAAAACCTTGGACAGAGGGGTGGCTGTGGACGTGGTTTATTTGGATTTTGCAAAAGCGTTTGATACAGTTCCGCACACACGGCTCATGTGTAAGTTAAAGTCTACAGGCTTGGAAATATCAGTTTGTAAATGGATAGAAAACTGCCTAAAAGACAGAATTCAGAGAGTAGTGGTTAATGATTCTTACTCTGAATGGTCTAAGGTTATCAGTGGTGTACCCCAAGGTTCAGTGCTGGGGCCCTTACTCTTTAATATCTTTATAAATGATATTGGGTCTGGGATCAAAAGTAACATTTCTGTCTTTGCAGATGACACCAAGCTATGCAGTGGAATAACGTCCTTACAGAATGTCTCCAATTTACAAGCCGACCTCAATGCACTGTCTAATTGGGCGACTATGTGGCAGATGAGGTTTAATGTTGAGAAATGTAAAGTTATGCACTTGGGGGCTAAGAATATGCATGCATCATACATACTAGGGGGAGTACAACTGGGGGAATCTGTAGTGGAGAAGGATCTGGGGGTTTTGGTAGATCATAAGCTCAATAATAACATGCAATGCCAAGCTGCGGTTTCCAAAGCGAGCAAAGTTCTTTCTTGTATTAAGAGAGGTATGGACTCCAGAGAGAGAGATATCATTTTGCCCCTGTTCAAATCATTAGTAAGACCTCATCTGGAATATGCAGTTCAGTTTTGGACACCAGTTCTCAAAAAGGATATCGGGGAACTGGAGAAAGTGCAGAGAAGGGCAACCAAACTGATAAGAGGCATGGGGGAGCTCAGCTATGAGGAAAGATTAGAGGAACTGAATTTGTTCACTCTTGAGAAGATGAGAATAAGGGGGGATATGATCAACATGTTTAAATATATAAGGGGTCCATATAGTGAACTTGGTGTTGAGTTGTTCACTTTACGGTCAACACAGAGGACAAGGGGGCACTCTTTACGACTGGAGGAAAAGAGATTTCATCTCCAAATACGGAAAGGTTTCTTCACAGTAAGAGCTGTGAAAATGTGGAATAGACTCCCTCCAGAGGTGGTTTTGGCCAGCTCAGTAGATTGCTTTAAGAAAGGCCTGGATACTTTCCTAAATGTACATAATATAACTGGGTACTGACATTTATAGGTAAAGTTGATCCAGGGAAAATCCGATTGCCTCTCTGGGATCAGGAAGGAATTTTTTCCCCTGCTGTAGCAAATTGGAGCATGCTCTGCTGGGGTTTTTTGCCTTCCTCTGGATCAACTGTGGGTATAGTATTGGGTATATTGGATTGTACGTTTTTTTTATTTTTTTTATGGTTGGACTGGATGGACTTGTGTCTTTTTTCAACCTGACTAACTATGTAACTATGTAACTCAGGTACCAGGGGGAGTGGGTAACGATTTTTAATCGTTATCTTGTTCAGTTCGCGGTAATCGATGCATGGCCGCAGTGAATGGTCTTTCTTCTCTACAAAGAATAAACCAGCACCGGCCGGGGAAGTGGATGGGCGGATAAATTTTTTCTTCAGGTTTTCATCTAGGTACTGCTTCAGGGTGCCCAGCTCCTGCTCAGTCAGTGGAAAGATCCGGCCGAAGGGTACCTCGGTTCCTGGTAGCAGCTCAATAGGGCAGTTGTAGGGCCTGTGTGGAGGTAATAATTCTGCACCCTTTTTGCTAAACACATCCGCGAAATCTTGGTAAGGCTCAGGAATAGCTTGGAGCAGTTTAACATCAGGATGTAAACAGAGAAGTTGGGTAACCTCACGGTCGACCCCTTGCCGACAATGTTGTTGACAATATCCTGAGAGGAACTCAACATTACCAGCAGCCCAGTTGATTTGAGGGTTGTGAACCTGTAGCCATGGTATTCCTAGGATGACTGGAAAAAGGGGTGAGGAGATGGCATCCAAACAGAGATATTCCCGGTGTTGAGGGCCCATGATAGCTTTTAAGGGGACGGTTTCTTGAGTGACCGGACGGGAACGGAGAGCAGAGCCATCTGCAAGATGAACAGCCAGGCTTTGAGTCTTGGGTTGGAGAGGGATGTCATGTTGAGCAGCGAAGGTCCGGTCGATAAAACAACTGCAGGCTCCAGAGTCAATAATGGCTGGAACTTGGATAGCCTTTCCGGGAAGCTGTAAAGTGACAGAGATAGTTAGGTGTGCGCCAACAGTGGGTAACATAGTAGCACAGGTACGATCAGCAGAGCGACACTTACGCGTCTTGTTGGGGCAACTGCTGGCATAGTGCCCGGGTTCCCCGCAGTAGAGGCAAAGGTTATGTGCCCGTCTGCGTAATTTCTCTTCTGGGGTCAAGGAAGGACGAAGCAGACCAAGCTGCATAGGTTCTGGTGCATCACTGGCCGGAACTGGTGAGGGAGCGGAAGATCTGCTGGGAGGACAGGGTACTTGTGGGAGCATCCAGGTGGGACGAAAGGTACTGGTGGTTCTTTCGGTGCGTCGTTCTCTCAACCTACGGTCAATTTGGATGGACAGGGTCTTCCAGGGTCTGAGGTACCCCTACCCGTGCCAACTCATCCTTGAGAGGATCAGACAACCCCATCCTAAACTGGTGGCGCAAGGCAGCGTCATTTCACGCCGTATCAGAGCTCCAGCGTCTGAACTCGACGGCATAATCCTCTGCCGCTCGACGGCCTTGACGAAGGGCATGTAAGGTGGCTTCAGCGGTGGCAGTTAGCTGGGGGTCTTCGTACAGTTGAGACATAGCATCGAAGAAGGCATCCAGGCTTTCCAAGACAGCAGACTTTTGCTCCAAAAGTCGGTGGGCCCATGTTTGAGGTTCGCCAGATAGTAAGGAGATAACGAAGCCCACCTTAGTGGCTTCTAGAGAGAATGTGCGTGGCTGAAGGGCAAAGTAGAGATTACAGGCATTCCGGAAAGCACGATACCTACTTCGGTCTCCAAGGAATCTTTCTGGTACTGGTACCTTTGGCTCTGGAGGTAACATGACCGCGGAGGGTGCCGAGGTTGCAGCTGCGGACCCCTGCGGGCCGGAAGGTGCGGATAAGGCCTGTACACGCTCTTCCAGGCTTGAATATCCCTCTTGTAGGCTCTTTACCGCTTGGGTTAGACCCGCCAGATGTCTGCAGAGTTCATCCATGGGAGAAGCCCCCTGCCCGGACTCGGTCATGGCTGCCTGATGCTGTCAGGCTCCGACTTACCAGACCGGCGAGTCCAATCGGGCAGAGGGTAGGCTCCCTTACGCGTCCGACTAACGGCCCCTGGTAGAGTAAACAGAAGGCACAAAAGTACGGAGTGGTATGAGAGCCTGTATTCACTGTCCAGATACTGCAGGGTTAACAGATGAGAAGACTGGAGCTGGCTGGAGCACAGGCACACGACTGAGCAGGTTTGTTAGGAAGCAGGCTGGGTAAACAACAGACAGGCAGCTGGAGTCCAAGGGAGCAGGCAGACGGATGGTCAGGAGGCAGGCCGGGTTCGGTAACAGGCAGACGGCAAAGGTACAGTGGAGCAGGCAAGCGGATGGTCAAAACAAGCAGAAGTCAGGTACAGGCAGAGTTCAAGGAGAGGTCCAGGAGACAAGGCCGGGTCAGCAGGTAATCAGGAACGGTCAAGGTACAGGGTCAGGCACTGGGACGACTAGCTGTTGATCAGGCAGCACTGGTCACAGGGGCACGCCAGCTTAAATGCATCTTTTGGCGCCAAACGACGTGCACGCGCGCGCCCCAGCACACCCAGGCGCGCGCCCCCGCACACCGGCGTGCACGGCAGGACGACCCTGGACACGCACACCAGCACCGCGAGGAACACGCACAGCGGGGTCCACAGGAACGCGCGCGCCAACGCGCGCCGACACGCCCGGCCGCACACCGCCGCGAGCACCCTGCCTGCCGAGGTACGCCCTCTGACACAGAAGTCAGACGTTTCTTGGAGGTGGTGATCACAGAGGTCAGACGTTTCTTGGAGGTGGTGATCACAGAGGTCAGACGTTTCTTGGAGGCGGTGATCACAGAGGTCAGACGTTTCTTGTAGGTGGTGATCACAGAGGTCAGAGGTTTCTTGTAGGTGGTGATCACAGAGGTCAGACGTTTCTTGTAGGTGGTGATCACAGAGGTAAGACGTTTCCTGTAGGTGGTGATTACAGAGGTCAGACGTTTCTTGGAGGTGGTGATCACAGAGGTCAGACGTTTCTTGGAGGTGGTGATCACAGAGGTCAGACGTTTCTTGGAGGTGGTGATCACAGAGGTAAGACGTTTCTTGTAGGTGGTGATCACAGAGGTCAGACGTTTCTTGTAGTTGGTGATCACAGAGGTCAGACGTTTCTTGGAGGTGGTGATCAGGTTTGCACACATCTCAGGAGGGATTTTGCTCCACTCTTCTCTACAGATCTTCTTTAAATCCTTAAACACTCGTCATCCAGGCCAATTCTGAGATTTCTTTCCTACATGTAAAATTCATCGTTTTTTTGCTAGAAAATTACGTAGAACCTGCAAACATTATATATATTTTTTTTAGCAAAGACCCTAGAGAATACAATGGCGGTCGTTGCAACTTTTTATCTCGCACGGTATTTGCGCAGTAATTTTTCAAACATGCCCAATTTTTTTGCATAATGTGAAAGATTAGGTTTCGCCGAGTAAATAGATACCCAACATGTCACGTTTCAAAATTGCACACGCTCGTGGAATGGCGCCAAACTCTGGTACTTAAAAATCCCCATAGGCAACACTTTAAATTTTTTTACTGGTTACATGTTTTGAGTTACAGAGGAGCTCTAGTGCTGGAATTATTTCTCTCGCTCTACCGATCGTGGCGATACCTCACATGTGTAGTTTGAACACCGTTTTAATATGTGGGCGGGACTTACGTATGCGTTGGCTTTAGCGTGCGAGCACATGGGGACAGGGGCGCTTTAAATTTTATAAATTTGTTTTTTTATTGTTAATTTGAATTTTATTTTTTAATTTGACACTTTAAAAAAATAAATACAATTTTGATCACTTTTATTTGTATTACAAGGAATGTAAACATCCCTTGTAATAGGAATATGGCACGATCGGTCCTTTTTACAGTGAGATTTGGGGGTCAATAAGACCCTACATCTCACCTCTAGGCTGGGAAGCCTAAAAAAAAAAAAAAAAAAACAATCACGGCTTCACAGTCAAGGCGGCGACGTTTTTTTGAATGCAGAGGCCGGGCGTGACGTCATAACATCACGCCCGGCCTCCGAACGATTATAAGGACTCCGGCTCACCGATGGAAGCGGTGAGTCGGTAGAAGCACCGGAGGGCGGCAGGAGGGGGGGGCATCCTCTCCCACCGCCCATAAGAATGATCAAACAGCGGAACAGCCGCTATGATCATTCTTATGGTGCAGGGAATCGCCGGCTGAAAAAGCCGATATCTGAATGATGCCTGTAGCTGCCCCCATCATTCAGATATCCCCCTGCAAAGTCAAGGACGTCCCTGGAAGCCCTCCCCGCACGAAGTGGTTAAGGTTTCTTGGCTTTCACTTGGCCACTCGAAGTTTCGGCTCCCTCAATAAATTTTCTATAGGATTAAGGTCTGGAGACCGGCTAGGTCACTCCATGATCTTCAAGGGGTTGTAAAGGGGTTGTAAAGTAACACCCATGGGGACAAGCACACCAGCTGCTGTCTCAGGTCCTTATTGGATAGATTGCCATTGACTCTCACTGCTGTCAATCGAATCCAATGACCCGGGGGACGGGCCGAGTCCTGCTGGCTGTGTCAATGGACGCGCCCGCACGTAGTGCCCCCAGGGAAAGCGGCTCTCTGTGGGGGCACTCGATGAAGAGGAGGAGCCAGGAGTGTTGCAGAGGGACCCCAGAAAAGGAGGATCGGGGCTGCTCTGTGAAAAACCCTTACACAGATGAAGTAAGTGTGACGTGTATGTAAAGGTTCCTTATTTAAAAAATGTGCTTCTTCTTGAGCTACTCCTTTGTTGCCTTAGCGGTGTGTTTTGGGTCATTGTCATGCTGGAAGACCCATCCGTGACCCATCTTCAGTGTTCTGGATGAGGGAAGAAGGTTCTCCTCCAAGATCTTACAATACATGGCCCCGCCCATTGGCCTCTCAATGTGGCAAAGTTGGCCTGAACCTTTATCAGAGAAACACCCCAAAGCATCATGTTTCCACCTCCGTGTGTGACTGTAGGGATGATGTGTGACTGTAGGGATGATATGACTGTAGGGATGATGATGTGACTGTAGGGATGATGTGTGACTGTAGGGATGATGTGTGTCTGCCAATGAACATCTAAATGATTCAGAGAAGGATTGGGGAGAAAGTTCTGTGGTCAAATGAGACCAAAATTCAGCTCTTTGGCATTAACTCAACACGCCGTGTTTGAAGGGACTTGAGTACTAGATCCTTTCTAAAATGAGAATACAATTGTGCATCAATACGTAAGATATAAATAATGGTATATTTTGTACCGTATACAATGGTATATCAAGTATTTAACCAGAAAACAAAACTGTTTGTAGATACACAAATCAAAGAAAACAGACACAAAGCGGCATGGATCGGTGGAGTGATCCCATGGATCGGGGGGAGGGATCCCATGGATCGGGGGAGTGATCCCATGGATCGGTTGAGGGATCCCATGGATCGGTGGAGTGATCCCATGGATCGGTGGAGTGATCCCATGGATCGGGGGAGGGATCCCATGGATCGGTGGAGTGATCCCATGGATCGGTTGAGGGATCCCATGGATCGGTGGAGTGATCCCATGGATCTGTGGAGGGATCCTGGAAAGATAGAGCTGATGGGTGCATCACCCCCCCAGGGCCAGCCGAGTGGGCAATAGATTAGACCACCATGTAACCACAAGGACCATCCATTCATAAACCGCCAACATGGGATATGCAGAGAGAAGCATCTAGAGTGGGTATAATATAAAAGTAAATGTAAGGACACAATAGCACCACAAAAGTCTAAGCCATACATGGAGAATGATGATGAAACTATAGACACAACCTGGAGATAGACATCCCTGGCTGAGGGTCAGATAATCCTACAAGTGTGCAGTATGCTACACATATTCCTGGTTGTTAGGGATGTAAATAAAACTCCATAGGGAGAACAAGCTCGTATTGGCCAAAACGTGACAGGGGTTTAAATATATTTAAGCCTCGTATGAGTGGGCCAATCATCACCCACAGCTGGTGCTGGTCGTGGTGCCAAAAATCCCCCGCCGTGATCGATGGAGGAAGACGGGCTAGGGGCGATCCCCTGAGGCAGTCTACGAGGGCAGATTGGTGTCCCGCGTCCCACATCATCGGCGTAGAATGCCTGGCAGTGCTGGAATACCGCAGTGAGGGAGAAAGTAGGCCCCCCATGGAGCGTCAGGGACACGGAGTCCCAAAGGAGGAGAGAGGACTTGCCTCCATAAGGGATCCATCCAATCCCTGACATCAAGGGAGCCCACACCGGGTGGTATATGGGCCAGTCCAAGAGCTGGTCCCACACTGCTCCCCAATGGAGGGGGGTGCACATGACAGCCCAACCTGTACAATGATATGTATATATACTGTATATTGGAGAAAGACAGGACAAGTAGGGAACGGAAGAACATGAAAAAATAAAGATAAAAATAAATGTGAATGGATATGAAAATAGGTAATAAAATAATTAAAATAATTATAATGAAAATGCAATCAAAGAAATATGAGGATGTAAAGGGATGTAGATAAATGTGGTAATGCATGTGAATATAGATAACGATGTTAAAAAGGTCTGTAGGCCCAACTGAGGAGGCATTATAAGTCACGTTCATAATCTTCTGATGCGAAGCCTGGGAGGAAAGGTTTAAAGGTAAATGCAGCATCGAGGCCTGGTAGTGATTATCAGTGCAGCCCCCATTAGTGGTGCCCACCTGTCATGCCCACCAGTGCCCAAAAGTACCCACCTGTGATGCCAATCAGTGCCTGGTATTGAAGGGGTTAACTTTTCAGCGTTTGCAAAGCACAGAGCGTCTGACTGGAAAGCCTATATGTTCCTCAGACATTGCAGAGTGCTGTGTTCATCTGAACGTCACCTGGGCTAGGCACTCGTGCCAATAGCTTTCTGCCAGGGGAACAATAGCAACTCAGTCTGGTTTTTGGCCAAAATCAACTCAGCTTCTGGATGTGCTTTGTGTCCAATGTCCATGTAGATGCCTTCTAACAGAGCCTGTACCCATAAAGATAACCTGGCAGGATAGAAAGAAATGGTGGCCACCTCTGACGGCTTCTAATTTTGGAAGCTGTAACCCTTACCTTAGTGAATCTCTAACCCAGCACTGATTTGCGGCCAATAAAATGAGTGCTGCATTTATGAAGTCCCGGAATAAAGAAAGGTCTCCAGAATAGATGACTGTGCGCTCTTGTTGTAGCTCAGTCTGTAGAGCGCTACCCTTGTAGCTTAAAGGTTGTGTGTTCAAATCTGCATGCAGAAAACCCACTTTTGTGTTTCATGAGCCACCAAATGTTTTTCAATCGCTCTCATCATTTCCTATTTGGTATGTAGTTCTACAGAGAAGATACATGGCTGGCTAGACCCTGTGGTGCATGGTGTTGGTGTGCTGCTGTTGAATGTAGGACGTTGTGGATTTCTTAGTTTGAATCTCTGATGGGGTATTAGCTTTGTATTTCAAAGGCTCGCAGGAGAAGGCAACCTCAGCCCTCCAGCTGTGGTGAAACTACAAGTCCCATGAGACATTGCAAGCCCCTGACAATCACAAACATGACTCCTAGAGACAGAAGCATGATGGGATTTGTTGTTTCACCACAGCTGAAGTGCCAAGGTTGCCTACCCCTGGCTTGGAGAGTCTAGATCCATGATATAGGTGCACTACTAGCAACTACTTCTGCTATCTGTGGGTTCTGAGGCGCAGCATGTAAGCTCCTGACATTTGAATCAGAGGGCTGTAGGTTCGGTTCCCATGAGTGAGTAAAGATGGTTCCTCAAAATGGCCCCAAGACTGTGGGGGTTGTGTGACGAGGGGATGAAATTGTAAAGACTCCAATGAAGTGGTCAGGACTTGACAAAGTTGGTGGTGCGGACCACCATTGGTTGGGCTTGAGTGAGCCTGTGACCCCCTAGACCCGGGGAAGGAATACTGTGAAGGAGAAGGGCATGTTGATAAAAAATATGAGATTCATTGGGAACAATGTCAAAAACATTTCTTATACACCCCGGATTGTAGATTGTGGGGTGTCTCCAGGAGTCATGTATGAGGAGGAAGTATAGTGGGATTGAGGTACACCCCGGATTGTAGATTACGGGGTGTCTCCAGGAGTCATGTATGAGGAGGAAGTATAGCGGGATTGAGGTACACCCCGGATTGTAGATTGTGGGGTGTCTTCGCGGACATGTATGAGGAGGAATGATAGCGGGATTGGTGTACACCCCAGATTGTAGATTGCAGGGTGCCTCCGGGGATCATGTATGAGGATGAAGGATAGCTGGGTTTGGTGTACACCCCAGATTGTAGATTATGGGGTGTCTCCTCGGACATGCATGAGGAGTAAGTATAGCGGGATTGAGGTACACCCCAGATTGTAGATTATGGGGTGTCTCCAGGAGTCATCTATGAGGAGGAAGGATAGCCGGATTGGGGTACACCCCGGATTGTATATTGTGGGTTGTCTTTAGAGATCATGTATGAGGAGGAAGGATGGCCGGGTTGGTGTACACCCCGAATTGTAGATTATGGGGTGTCTCCGGGATTCATGTATGAGGATGATGTATAGCAGGATTGGGGTACACCCCGGATTGTATATTGTGGGGTGTCTCCAGGGATCATGTATGAGGAGGAAGGATGACCAGGTTGGTGTACACCCCGGATTATAGATTATGAGGTGTCTCCGGGAGTCATGTATGAGGAGGAAGGATAGCCGGATTGGGGTACACCCCGGATTGTACATTGTGGGGTGTCTCCAGGGATCATTTATGAGGAGGAAGGATGGCCGGGTTGGTGTACACCCCGGATTGTAGATTATGGAGTGTCTCCAGGGACATGTATGAGGAGGAAGTATAGTGGGATTGAGGTACACCCCGGATTGTAGATTACGGGGTGTCTCCGGAGTCATGTATGAGGAGGAAGGATAGCTGGATTGGGGTACACCCCGGATTGTAGATTGTGGGGTGTCAACAGGGATCATGTATGAGGAGGAAGGATGACTGGGTTGGTGTACACCCCGGATTGTAGATTACGGGGTGTCTCCGGGAGTCATGTATGAGAAGGAAGGATAGCCGGATTGGGGTACACCCTGGATTGTACATTGTGGGGTGTCTCCAGGGATCATTTATGAGGAGGAAGGGTAGCCGGGTTGGTGTACACCCCGAATTGTAGATTATGGGGTGTCTCCGGGAGTCATGTATGAGGAGGAAGTATAGCTGGGTTGGTGTACACCCCGGATTGTATATTGTGGAGTGTCTCCAGGGATCATGTATGAGGAGGAAGGATGACTGGGTTGGTGTACACCCCAGATTGTAGATTACGGGGTGTCTCCGGGAGCCATGTATGAGGAGGAAGGATAGCCGGATTGGGGTACACCCTGGATTGTACATTGTGGGGTGTCTCCAGGGATCATTTATGAGGAGGAAGGGTAGCCGGGTTGGTGTACACCCCAGATTGTAGATTACGGGGTGTCTCCGGGAGTCATGTATGAGGAGGAAGGATAGCTGGATTGGGGTACACCCTGGATTGTACATTGTGGGGTGTCTCCAGGGATCATTTATGAGGAGGAAGGGTAGCCGGGTTGGTGTACACCCCAGATTGTAGATTACGGGGTGTCTCCGGAGTCATTTATGAGGAGGAAGGATAGCCGGATTGGGGTACACCCCGGATTGTAGATTGTGGGGTGTCAACAGGGATCATGTATGAGGAAGGATGGCCGGGTTGGTGTACACCCCGAATTGTAGATTATGGGGTGTCTCCGGGAGTCATGTATGAGGAGGAAGTATAGCTGGGTTGGTGTACACCCCGAATTGTAGATTGTGGGGTGTCTCCGGGGGACATGTATGAGGATGAAGTATAAAGGTATTGGGGTACACCCCGGATTGTAGATTGTGGGGTGTCTCCGGAGACATGTATGGGGAGGAAGTATAGCCGGATTGGGGTACACCCCGGATTGTAGATTACGGGGTGTCTCCGGAGACATGTATGGGGAGGAAGTATAGCCGGATTGGGGTACACCCCGGATTGTAGATTACGGGGTGTCTCCAGGGATCATGTATAAGGAGAAAGTATAGCAGGTTTGGTGTACACCCCGGATTGTAGATTGTGGGGTGTCTCCGGAGACATGTATGAGGATGAAGGATAGCTGGGTTGCTGTACACCCCGGATTGTAGATTGGGGGGTGTCTCCGAGAGTCATGTATGAGGAGGAAGGATAGCCGGGTTGGTGTACACCCCGGATTGTAGATTGTGGGGTGTCTCCAGGGATCATGTATGAGGAGGAAGGATGGCCGGGTTGGTGTACACCCCGGATTGTAGATTGTGGGGTGTCTCCGGGAGTCATGTATGAGCAGGAAGTATAGCTGGGTTGGTGTACACCCCAGATTGTAGATTATGGGGTGTCTCCGGGGACATGTATGAGGAGGAAGTATAGCGGGATTGGGGTACACCCCGGATTGTAGATTACGGGGTGTCTCCGGAGTCATGTATGAGGAGGAAGGATAGCCGGATTGGGGTACACCCCGGATTGTAGATTGTGGGGTGTCAACAGGGATCATGTATGAGGAAGGATTGCCGGGTTGGTGTACACCCCGAATTGTAGATTATGGGGTGTCTCCAGGAGTCATGTATGAGGAGGAAGTATAGCTGGGTTGGTGTACACCCCAGATTGTAAATTATGGGGTGTCTCTGGGGGACATGTATGAGGATGAAGTATAGCGGGATTGGGGTACACCCCGGATTGTAGATTGTGGGGTGTCTCTGGGGGACATGTATGAGGAGGAAGGATAGCCAGATTGGGGTACACCCCGGATTGTAGATTACGGGGTGTCTCTGGAGTCATTTATGAGGAGGAGGGATAGCCAGATTGGGGTACACCCCGGATTGTAGATTGTGGGGTGTCAACAGGGATCATGTATGAGGAGGAAGGATGGTCGGGTTGGTGTACACCCCGAATTGTAGATTATGGGGTGTCTCCTGGGGACATGTATGAGGATGAAGTATAGCGGTATTGGGGTACACCCCAGATTGTAGATTGTGGGGTGTCTCCAGAGACATGTATAAGGAGGAAGGATAGCCGGATTAGGGTACACCCCGGATTGTAGATTGTGGGGTGTCTCCGGTGACTTGTATGAGGATGAAGGATAGCGGGTTGGTGTACACCCCAGATTGTAGATTGTGGGGTGTCTCCGGGGACATGTATGAGGAGGTAGTATAGCGGGATTGAGGTACACCCCGGATTGTAGATTGTGGGGTGTCAACAGGGATCATGTATGAGGAGGATGGATGGCCGGGTTGGTGTACACCCTGAATTGTAGATTATGGGGTGTCTCCGAGAGTCATGTATGAGGAGGAAGTATAGCTGGGTTGGTGTACACCCCGGATTGTAGATTATGGGGTGTCTCCGGGGGACATGTATGAGGATGAAGTATAGCGGGATTGGGGTACACCCCGGATTGTAGATTGTGGGGTGTCTCCAGGGGCCATGTATGAGGATGAAGTATAGCGGGATTGAGGTACACCCCGGATTGTAGATTATGGGATGTTTCCGGGAGTCATGTATGAGGAGGAAGGATAGCCGGATTGGGGTTCACCCCGGATTGTAGATTGTGGGGTGTCTCCGAGAGTCATGTATGAAGAGGAAGGTTAGCCGGGTTGGTGTACACCCCGGATTGTAGATTGTGGGGTGTCTCCGGGGATCATGTATGAGGAGGAAGTATAGCTGGGTTGGTGTACACCCCGGATTGTAGATTGTGGGGTGTCTCCGGAGACATGTATGAGGATGAAGGATAGCCAGATTGGGGTACACCCCAGATTGTATATTCTAGGGTGTCTCCAGGGATCATGTATGAGGAGGAAGGATAGCCGGATTGGGGTACACCCCGGATTGTAGATTGTGGGGTGTCAACAGGGATCATGTATGAGGAGGAAGGATGGCCAGGTTGGTGTACACCCCAGATTGTAGATTGTGGGGTGTCTCCAGGGGACAAGTATGAGGATGAAGTATAGTGGGATTGAGGTACACCCCGGATTGTAGATTGTGGGGTGTCTCCGGGGATCATGTATGAGGATGAAGGATAGCGGGTTGGTGTACACCCCGGATTGTAGATTGTGGGGTGTCTCCGGGGATCATGTATGAGGAGGAAGTATAGCTGGGCTGGTGTACACCCCGGATTGTAGATTATGGGGTGTCTCTGAGGATCATGTATGAGGAGGAAGGATGGCCGGGTTGGTGTACACCCTGGATTGTAGATTATGGGGTGTCTCCGGGAGTCATGTATGAGGAGGAAGTATAGCTGGGTTGGTGTACACCCCGGATTGTAGATTGTGGGGTGTCTCCGGGGGACATGTATGAGGAGAAAGTATAGCGGGATTGAGGTACACCCCGGATTGTAGATTACGGGGTGTCTCCGGAGTCATGTATGAGGATCAAGGATAGCCAAATTGGGGTACACCCCGGATTGTAGATTGTGGGGTGTCAATAGGGATCATGTATGAGGAGGAAGGATGGCCAGGTTGGTGTACACCCCGAATTGTAGATTATGGGGTGTCTCCAGGAGTCATGTATGAGGAGGAAGTATAGCTGGGTTGGTGTACACCCCGGATTGTAGATTGTGGGGTGTCTCCAGGAGTCATGTATGAGGAGGAAGTATAGCTGGGTTGGTGTACACCCCAGGTTGTAGATTATGGGGTGTCTCCGGGGACATGTATGAGGAGCAAGTATAGCGGGATTGAGGTATACCCCGGATTGTAGATTACGGGGTGTCTCTGGAGTCATGTATGAGGAGGAAGGATAGCCGGATTGGGGTACACCCCGGATTGTAGATTGTGGGGTGTCAACAGGGATCATGTATGAGGAGGAAGTATAGCTGGGTTGGTGTACACCCCAGATTGTAGATTGTTGGGTGTCTCCGGGGGACATGTATGAGGATGAAGTATAGCGGTATTGGGGTACACCCTGGATTGTGGGGTGTCTCTGGAGACATGTATGAGGATGAAGGATGGCCGGATTGGGGTACACTGTAGATTGTGGGGTGTCTCCGGGAGTCATGTATGAGGAGGAAGGATAGCTGGGTTGGTGTACACCCCGGATTGTAGATTGTGGGGTGTCTCCGTGGATCATGTATGAAGATGAAGGATAGCGGGTTGGTGTACACCCCGGATTGTAGATTGTGGGGTGTCTCCGGAGACATGTATGAGGATAAAGGATAGCCAGATTGGGGTACCCCCCAGATTGTATATTGTGGGGTGTCTCCAGGGATCATGTATGAGGAGGATGGATGGCCGGGTTGGTGTACACCCCGGATTGTAGATTACGGGGTGTCTCCGGGAGTCATGTATGAGGATGAAGAATAGCCAGGTTTGGTGTACATCCCAGATTGTAGATTATGGGGTGTCTCCACGGACATGTATGAGGAGTAAGTATAGCGGGATTGAGGTACACCCCGGATTGTAGAATATGGGGTGTCTCCGGAGTCATATATGAGGAGGAAGGATAGCCGGATTGGGGTACAGCCCGGATTGTATATTGTGGGGTGTCAGCAGGGATCATGTATGAGGAGGAAGGATGGCCGGGTTGGTGTACACCCCGAATTGTAGATTATGGGGTGTCTCCGGGAGTCGTGTATGAGGAGGAAGTATAGCGGGTTGGTGTACACCCCGGATTGTAGATTGTGGGGTGTCTCCGGGGATCATGTATGAGGATGGATAGCGGGTTGGTGTACACCCCGGATTGTAGATTGTGGGGTGTCTCCGTGGATCATGTACGAGGATGAAGGATAGCGGGTTGGTGTACACCCCGGATTGTAGATTGTGTGGTGTCTCCGGGGATCATGTATGAGGAGGAAGTATAGCCGGGTTGGTGTACACCCCGGATTGTAGATTGTGGGGTGTCTCCGGGGATCATGTATGAGGATGAAGGATAGCCGGTTGGTGTACACCCCGGATTGTAGATTGTGGGGTGTCTCCGGGGATCATGTATGAGGAGGAAGGATAGCCGGGTTGGTGTACACCTCGGATTGTAGATTATGGGGTGTCTCCGGGGATCATGTATGAGGAGGAAGGATAGCGGGTTGGTGTACACCCCAGATTGTAGATTATGGGGTGTCTCCGGGTGACATGTATGAGGATGAAGTATAGCAGGATTGGGGTACACTGCAGATTGTAGATTATGGGGTGTCTCCGGGGATCATGTATGAGGATGAAGGATAGCGGGTTGGTGTAGACCCCGGATTGTAGATTATGGGGTATCTCCGGGGATCATGTATGAGGAGGAAGTATAGCGGGATTGAGGTATACCCCGGATTGTAGATTACGGGGTGTCTCCGGGGATCATGTATGAGGAGGAAGTATAGCCGGGTTGGTGTACACCCCAGATTGTAGATTGTGGGGTGTCTCCGGGGATCATGTATGAGGATGAAGGATAGCGGGTTGGTGTACACCCCGGATTGTAGATTGTGGGGTGTCTCCAGGGATCATGTATGAGGATGAAGGATAGCGGGTTGGTGTACACCCCGGATTGTAGATTGTGGGGTGTCTCCAGGGATCATGTATGAGGATGAAGGATAGCGGGTTGGTGTACACCCCAGATTGTAGATTGTGGGGTGTCTCCAGGGATCATGTATGAGGATGAAGGATAGCGGGTTGGTGTACACCCCGGATTGTAGATTGTGGGGTGTCTCCAGGGATCATGTATGAGGAGGAAGTATAGCCGGGTTGGTGTACACCCCAGATTGTAGATTGTGGGGTGTCTCCGGGGATCATGTATGAGGATGAAGGATAGCAGGTTGGTGTACACCCCGGATTGTAGATTATGGGGTGTCTCCAGGGATCATGTATGAGGAGGAAGTATAGCCGGGTTGGTGTACACCCCAGATTGTAGATTGTGGGGTGTCTCCGGGGATCATGTATGAGGATGAAGGATAGCGGGTTGGTGTACACCCCGGATTGTAGATTGTGGGGTGTCTCCAGGGATCATGTATGAGGATGAAGGATAGCGGGTTGGTGTACACCCCGGATTGTAGATTGTGGGGTGTCTCCAGGGATCATGTATGAGGATGAAGGATAGCGGGTTGGTGTACACCCCGGATTGTAGATTGTGGGGTGTCTCCAGGGATCATGTATGAGGAGGAAGGATAGCGGGTTGGTGTACACCCCGGATTGTAGATTGTGGGGTGTCTCCGGGGATCATGTATGAGGATGAAGGATAGCGGGTTGGTGTACACCCCGGATTGTAGATTGTGGGGTGTCTCCGGGGATCATGTATGAGGAGTAAGTATAGCCGGGTTGGTGTACACCCCAGATTGTAGATTATGGGGTGTCTCCGGGGATCATGTATGAGGAGGAAGGATAGCGGGTTGGTGTACACCCCAGATTGTAGATTATGGGGTGTCTCCGGGTGACATGTATGAGGATGAAGTATAGCAGGATTGGGGTACACCCCAGATTGTAGGGTGTCTCCGGAGACATGTATGAGGATGAAGGATAGCCGGATTGGGGTACACTGCAGATTGTAGATTATGGGGTGTCTCCGGGGATCATGTATGAGGATGAAGGATAGCGGGTTGGTGTACACCCCGGATTGTAGATTATGGGGTGTCTCCGGGGATCATGTATGAGGAGGAAGTATAGCGGGATTGAGGTATACCCCGGATTGTAGATTACGGGGTGTCTCCGGGGATCATGTATGAGGAGGAAGTATAGCCGGGTTGGTGTACACCCCGGATTGTAGATTGTGGGGTGTCTCCGGGGATCATGTATGAGGATGAAGGATAGCGGGTTGGTGTACACCCCGGATTGTAGATTGTGGGGATTCTCCAGGGATCATGTATGAGGAGGAAGTATAGCCGGGTTGGTGTACACCCCAGATTGTAGATTGTGGGGTGTCTCCGGGGATCATGTATGAGGATGAAGGATAGCGGGTTGGTGTACACCCCGGATTGTAGATTGTGGGGTGTCTCCAGGGATCATGTATGAGGATGAAGTATAGCCGGGTTGGTGTACACCCCGGATTGTAGATTGTGGGGTGTCTCCGGGGATCATGTATGAGGATGAAGGATAGCGGGTTGGTGTACACCCCGGATTGTAGATTGTTGGGTGTCTCCAGGGATCATGTATGAGGAGGAAGTATAGCCGGGTTGGTGTACACCCCGGATTGTAGATTATGGGGTGTCTCCGGGGATCATGTATGAGGATGAAGGATAGCGGGTTGGTGTACACCCCGGATTGTAGATTGTGGGGTGTCTCCGGGGATCATGTATGAGGATGAAGGATAGCGGGTTGGTGTACACCCCGGATTGTAGATTGTGGGGTGTCTCCAGGGATCATGTATGAGGAGGAAGGATAGCGGGTTGGTGTACACCCCGGATTGTAGATTGTGGGGTGTCTCCGGGGATCATGTATGAGGATGAAGGATAGCGGGTTGGTGTACACCCCGGATTGTAGATTGTGGGGTGTCTCCGGGGATCATGTATGAGGAGTAAGTATAGCCGGGTTGGTGTACACCCCAGATTGTAGATTATGGGGTGTCTCCGGGGATCATGTATGAGGAGGAAGGATAGCGGGTTGGTGTACACCCCAGATTGTAGATTATGGGGTGTCTCCGGGTGACATGTATGAGGATGAAGTATAGCAGGATTGGGGTACACCCCAGATTGTAGGGTGTCTCCGGAGACATGTATGAGGATGAAGGATAGCCGGATTGGGGTACACTGCAGATTGTAGATTATGGGGTGTCTCCGGGGATCATGTATGAGGATGAAGGATAGCGGGTTGGTGTACACCCCGGATTGTAGATTATGGGGTGTCTCCGGGGATCATGTATGAGGAGGAAGTATAGCGGGATTGAGGTATACCCCGGATTGTAGATTACGGGGTGTCTCCGGGGATCATGTATGAGGAGGAAGTATAGCCGGGTTGGTGTACACCCCGGATTGTAGATTGTGGGGTGTCTCCGGGGATCATGTATGAGGATGAAGGATAGCGGGTTGGTGTACACCCCGGATTGTAGATTGTGGGGATTCTCCAGGGATCATGTATGAGGAGGAAGTATAGCCGGGTTGGTGTACACCCCAGATTGTAGATTGTGGGGTGTCTCCGGGGATCATGTATGAGGATGAAGGATAGCGGGTTGGTGTACACCCCGGATTGTAGATTGTGGGGTGTCTCCAGGGATCATGTATGAGGATGAAGTATAGCCGGGTTGGTGTACACCCCGGATTGTAGATTGTGGGGTGTCTCCGGGGATCATGTATGAGGATGAAGGATAGCGGGTTGGTGTACACCCCGGATTGTAGATTGTTGGGTGTCTCCAGGGATCATGTATGAGGAGGAAGTATAGCCGGGTTGGTGTACACCCCGGATTGTAGATTATGGGGTGTCTCCGGGGATCATGTATGAGGATGAAGGATAGCGGGTTGGTGTACACCCCGGATTGTAGATTGTGGGGTGTCTCCGGGGATCATGTATGAGGAGGAAGTATAGCCGGGTTGGTGTACACCCCGGATTGTAGATTGTGGGGTGTCTCCGGGGATCATGTATGAGGATGAAGGATAGCGGGTTGGTGTACACCCCCCGGATTGTAGATTGTGGGGTGTCTCCGGGGATCATGTATGAGGATGAAGGGTAGCGGGTTGGTGTACACCCCGGATTGTAGATTGTGGGGTGTTTCCCAGGGTCTCTGTAAGCTGTGGGTGTTTACAGTTCTGATGGACACATTTGAGGGCCGGGCTGGTCACATGACACCATGAGGCTGGTAACATTGTAGTTGTTGGGACTTTTGTCCTCGGCTCATTCACGTACGGGGCCCCTTCATGAATGGACAATGCTGATTGGCAGTTGCTGGGCTGCTCTGGGATCTCCACCCTCTTCCTCTCGGCACTTTGTCTGGTCAGAAGAGGAGGTCAGAGGTCTCCAGGATTCTCTGTCAGTGCTAGGCAAAGCTTCCCAACCTACTGCCTGGTCCAGGAGAGGTGAGTACACACTGGGCAGGGGGGATGGGGTAGAAGGGGTGTGAAGAGTGCGGGGGGGTTAGAAGGGGTGTGGGGTGTGGGGTGTGAAGAGTGCAGGGGGGTAGATGGGGTGTGGTGGATAGTGGGCAGCTAGATGCGTTGTGGGGTGCTGGGTGTCTCTGGCCGAACGTGTTGCAGGGTGCTTGGTGTCTCTGGCTGGACGTTTGTGAGGTGCTTGGTGTCTCTGGTCAGACGCGTTGCGGGGTGCCTTTGGTCGGACGCATTGCGGGGTGCCTCTGGTCAGACACGTTGTGGGGTGCCTCTGGTCGGACGCTTTGCGTTGTGCCTCTGGTCGGATGCGTTGTGGGGTGCCTCTGGTTGGACGTTTTGTGGGGTGCCTCTGGTTGGACGTTTTGTGGGGTGCCTCTGGTCGGACGTTTTGCGGGGTGCCTCTGGTTGGACGTTTTGCGGGGTGCCTCTGGTTGGACGTTTTGCGGGGTGCCTCTGGTCGGACGTTTTGCGGGGTGCCTCTGGTTGGACGTTTTGCGGGGTGCCTCTGGTTGGACGTTTTGCGGGGTGCCTTTGGTCGGACGCGTTGCGGGGTGTCTCTGGTCAGACGCTTTGCGGGGTGCCTCTGGTCGGACGCGTTAAGGGGTGCCTCTGGTCGGACGCGTTGCGGGGTGTCTCTGGTCGGACGCGTTGCAGGGTGTCTCTGGTCAGACGCTTTGCGGGGTGTCTCTGGTCGGACGCTTTGCGGGGTGTTTCTGGTCGGACGCGTTGCGGGGTGTCTCTGGTCGGACGCGTTGCGGGGTGCCTCTGGTCGGACGCGTTGCGGGGTGCCTCTGGTCGGACGGGTTGCGGGGTGCCTCTGGTCGGACGCGTTGCGGGGTGTCTCTGGTCGGACGCGTTGCTGGGTGCCTCTGGTCGGACGCGTTGCGGGGTGCCTCTGGTCGGACGGGTTGCGGGGTGCCTCTGGTCGGACGCGTTTCGGGGTGCCTCTGGTCGGACGCGTTTCGGGGTGCCTCTGGTCGGACGCGTTGCGGGGTGTCTCTGGTCGGACGGGTTGCGGGGTGTCTCTGGTCGGACGGGTTGCGGGATGTCTCTGGTCGGACGGGTTGCGGGATGTCTCTGGTCGGACGGGTTGCGGGGTGTCTCTGGTCGGACGGGTTGCGGGATGTCTCTGGTCGGACGGGTTGCGGGGTGTCTCTGGTCGGACGGGTTGCGGGGTGTCTCTGGTCGGACGGGTTGCGGGGTGTCTCTGGTCGGACGGGTTGCGGGGTGTCTGGTCGGACGCGTTGCGGGGTGTATCTGGTCGGACGTGTTGCGGGGTGTCCCTGGTCGGACGCGTTGCGGGGTGCCTCTGGTCGGACGCGTTGCGGGGTGTTTCTAGTCGGACGCGTTGCGGGGTGTCTCTGGTCGGACTTGTTTTGGGGTGCCTCTGGCCGGATGCCCTCAGCTCGGTCTTTCTGCTCTCAGGCTGGTCAGTCAGGGATGATGGAAGAGCTGTCAGGGAGGGGGAGGGGAGGCCAGTGATGGATGAGGAGTGGAGATGATGACATCGGAGTTCCCATTCTTTTGCAGTCACTGAGTTCACCCCCCCCGACCTCTGACCTCACAGGATGGACTGCCAATTATTCTCTATTCAAACACATTCAGCCTCCTGCAGAAAGCTGTAGTTTGAGGTAACCCTTAGCAACCAATCAGGACAGAGCTTTCCTAGGTCACAAGGTGTGTACAGCGGGGTTCTATATTAATGGGGATATCTGTGCAGAATATAACAACCAATCAGATTGTATCTTTTCTCCCAGGAAGATGTGTAGTGAATGTGATGTGGTTGCTATGGGCAACACTGAACCCGGGGCGGGGAGTGGACTATGACCGGATTGTTTCCTCCCCCCAGGTGATTCAGCAAGCTCTGAGCCGGCAGCCCAGCACGGCAGCGCAGTACCTGCAGCAGATGTACGCCGCCCAGCAGCAGCACCTCATGCTGCAAACCGCAGCTCTGCAACAGCATCAGCAGCACTTGAGCAGCGCTCAGCTCCAGAGCCTGGCTGCAGCACAGCAGGTCAGTGTTTACACCAGGGGGAGGGGACATTGGTCAGGGAGGAGGGGCTATGGTAGTGAACACTGTTTGGTCAGGGCAGGGGGAGGGAGCATTATTCAGTAAGGAGGGGCTATGGTAGTGAACGCTGTTCAGTCAGGGCAGGGGGAGGGAACATTATTCAGGGAGGCGGGGCTATGGTAGTGAACACTGCGGGCAAGGGGAGAGAACATTATTCAGGGAGGCGGGGCTATGGTAGTGAACACTGTGCGGTCAGGGCAGGGGGAGGGAACATTATTCAGGGAGGAGGGGCTATGGTAGTGAACACTGCGGTCAGGGCAGGGGGAGGGAACATTATTCAGGGAGGCGGGACTATGGTAGTGAACTCTGTGCGGTCAGGGCAGGGGGAGGGAACATTATTCAGGGAGAAGGGGCTATGGTAGTGAACACTGTGTGCGGTCAGGGCAGGGGGAGGGAACATTATTCAGGGAGGCGGGGCTATGATAGTGAACACTGTGCAGTCAGGGCAGGGGGAGGGAACATTATTCAGGGAGGAGGGGCTATGGTAGTGAACACTGTGCGGTCAGGGCAGGGTGGAGGTGGGGCAGTATATAAAGGGCAGGTCTCCGTGGGGGTGGGGCAGTATATAAAGGTCGGGTCTCTGTGGAGGTGGGGCAGTATATAAAGGGCGTGTCTCTGTGGGGGTGGGGCAGTATATAAAGGGCGGTCTCTGTGGAGGTGGGGGAGTATATAAAGGGCGGGTCTCCGTGGGGGTGGGGCAGTATATAAAGGTCGGGTCTCTGTGGAGGTGGGGCAGTATATAAAGGGCGGTCTCTGTGGAGGTGGGGCAGTATATAAAGGGAGGTCTCTTTGAAGGTGGAACAGTATATAAAGGGCGGGTCTCCGTGGGGGTGGGGCAGTATATAAAGGACGGTCTCTGTGGAGGTGGGGGAGTATATAAAGGGCGGGTCTCTGTGGGGGTGGGGCAGTATATAAAGGTCGGGTCTCTGTGGAGGTGGGGCAGTATATAAAGGGCGTGTCTCTGTGGGGGTGGGGCAGTATATAAAGGGCGGTCTCTGTGGAGGTGGGGCAGTATATAAAGAGCGTGTCTCTGTGGGGGTGGGGCAGTATATAAAGGGCGGTCTCTGTGGAGGTGGGGGAGTATATAAAGGGCGGTCTCTGTGGAGGTGGAACAGTATATAAAGGGCGGGTCTCCGTGGGGGTGGGGCAGTATATAAAGGGCGGTCTCTGTGGAGGTGGAACAGTATATAAAGGGCGGGTCTCCGTGGGGGTGGGGCAGTATATAAAGGGCGATCTCTGTGGAGGTGGAGGAGTATATAAAGGTCGGTCTCTGTGGAGGTGGAACAGTATATAAAGGGCGGGTCTCCATGGGGGTGGAGCAGTATATAAAGGGTGGTCTCTGTGGAGGTGGGGGAGTATATAAAGGGCAGGTCTCCGTGGGGGTGGGGCAGTATATAAAGGGCGGTCTCTGTGGAGGTGGAGGAGTATATAAAGGGCGGTCTCTGTGTAAGTGGAACAGTACATAAAGGGCGGGTCTCCGTGGGGGTGGGGCAGTATATAAAGGGTGGTCTCTGTGGAGGTGGGGGAGTATATAAAGGGCAGGTCTCCGTGGGGGTGGGGCAGTATATAAAGGGCAGTCTCTGAATATTATGCTCATTCTCTTCCCAGGCAGGTCTGGCGGTCAGCAGAGCCGCTCCCACAGTGACCGTCTCCCAGCAGAGTCCGTCCCAGGTGACAACGGTGAGTCCTTTACACCCCTCCCCTCCCCCACCCCTGATGATAAGCACATAAAAGGTAGATTTCCTCACCAGAGTTCTCAGAGACCTTCCTGCACTCCGCACCGCAATACACACTCCCCGGACACTTTATTAGGTACACCTGTTTGTTCAGTTGCTCGGTAACACAAATTACTAATCAGCCAATCACATGGCAGCACCTCAATGCATTTAGTCCTCTAGACATGGAGAAGACGACTTGCTGCATCAGAATGGGGAAGAAAGGGGATCTGGGTGACTTTGAACATGGCATGGTTGGTTGTTGGTGGCAGACGGGCTGGTCTGAGTAATTCTGGGATTTTTACACACAACCATGTCTCGGGATTACAGAGAATGGCGGGGAAAAGAGAAAATATCCAGTGAGCGGCAGTTGTGTGGAGGAAAACAGTAACTCCAATAACCTCTCGTTACACCCAAGGTATGCAGAATACCACCTCTGCACACACCACACATCCAACCTTGAAGCAGATGGGCTACAGCAGCAGAAGACCACACCGGGTGCCACTCCTGTGAGATAAGAACAGGAAACTGAGGCTACAATTGGCACAGGATCACCGAAACTGGACAACAGAAGATTGGAAAGACGTCTCCTGGTCTGATGAGTCTGGATTTCACCTCCGACATTCAGATGGTGGGGTCAGAATTTGCCGCATGGATCCATCCTGCCTTGTATCACCGGTTCAGGCTGGTGGTGGGGGTGTAATGGTGTGGGGGATGGGATATCACCGGTTCAGGCTGGTGGTGGGGGTGTAATGGTGCGGGGGATGGGGTATCACCGGTTCAGGCTGGTGGTGGGGGTGTAATGGTGTGGGGGATTGGGTATCACCGGTTCAGGCTGGTGGTGGGGGTGTAATGGCGTGGGGGATGGGGTATCACCGGTTCAGGCTGGTGGTGGGGGGTGTAATGGTGTGGGGGATGGGATATCACCGGTTCAGGCTGGTGGTGGGGGTGTAATGGTGTGGGGGATGGGATATCACCGGTTCAGGCTGGTGGTGGGGGGGGGTGTAATGGTGTGGGGGATGGGATATCACCGGTTCAGGTTGGTGGTGGGGGTGTAATGGTGTGGGGGATGGGATATCACCGGTTCAGGCTGGTGGTGGGGGTGTAATGGTGTGGGGGATGGGATATCACCGGTTCAGGCTGGTGGTGGGGGTGTAATGGTGTGGGGGATGGGATATTACCGGTTCAGGCTGGTGGTGGAGGTGTAATGGTGCGGGGGATGGGGTATCACCGGTTCAGGCTGGTGGTGGGGATGTAATGGTGTGGGGGATGGGATATCACCGGTTCAGGCTGGTGGTGTGGGTGTAATGGTGTGGGGGATGGGATATTACCGGTTCAGGCTGGTGGTGGGGGTGTAATGGTGCGGGGGATGGGGTATCACTGGTTCAGGCTGGTGGTGGAGGTGTAATGGTGTGGGGGATGGGGTATCACCGGTTCAGGCTGGTGGTGGGGATGTAATGGTGTGGGGGATGGGATATCACCGGTTCAGGCTGGTGGTGGGGGTGTAATGGTGTGGGGGATGGGATATTACCGGTTCAGGCTGGTGGTGGGGGTGTAATGGTGTGGGGGATGGGATATCACCGGTTCAGGCTGGTGGTGGAGGTGTAATGGTGTGGGGGATGGGATATCACCGGTTCAGGCTGGTGGTGGTGGTGTAATGGTGTGGGGGATGGGATATCACTGGTTCAGGCTGGTGGTGGAGGTGTAATGGTGTGGGGGATGGGATATCACCAGTTCAGGCTGGTGGTGGGGGTGTAATGGTGTGGGGGATGGGGTATCACCGGTTCAGGCTGGTGGTGGGGGTGTAATGGTGTGGGGGATGGGATATCACCGGTTCAGGCTGGTGGTGGAGGTGTAATGGTGTGGGGGATGGGGTATAACAGGTTCAGGCTGGTGGTGGGGGTGTAATGGTGTGGGGGATGGGATATCACCGGTTCAGGCTGGTGGTGGGGGGTATAATGGTGTGGGGGATGGGGTATCACCAGTTCAGGCTGGTGGTGGGGGTGTAATGGTGTGGGGGATGGGGTATCACCGGT
The DNA here is from genome assembly GCA_037952835.1 of Lithobates septentrionalis. Classification (NCBI taxonomy): domain Eukaryota; kingdom Metazoa; phylum Chordata; class Amphibia; order Anura; family Ranidae; genus Lithobates; species Lithobates septentrionalis. Next base: position 173,038 of record JBBDGP010004097.1, on the reverse strand, counting down.
TCAGGCTGGTGGTGGGGGTGTAATGGTGTGGGGGATGGGGTATCACCGGTTCAGGCTGGTGGTGGGGGTGTAATGGTGTGGGGGATGGGGTATCACCGGTTCAGGCTGGTGGTGGGGGTGTAATGGTGTGGGGGATGGGATATCACTGGTTAAGGCTGGTGGTGGGGGTGTAAGGGTGTGGGGGGATGGGATATTACCGGTTCAGGCTGGTGGTGGGGGATGGGATATCACCGGTTCAGGCTGGTGGTGGGGGTGTAATGGTGTGGGGGATGGGATATCACCGGTTCAGGCTGGTGGTGGAGGTGTAATGGTGTGGGGGATGGGATATCACCGGTTCAGGCTGGTGGTGCGGGTGTAATGGTGTGGGGGATGGGATATCACCGGTTCAGGCTGGTGGTGGGGGTGTAATGGTGTGGGGGATGGGATATCACCGGTTCAGGCTGGTGGTGGGGGTGTAATGGTGTGGGGGATGGTATATCACCGGTTCAGGCTGGTGATCGAGGTGTAATGGTGTGGGGGATGGGGTATCACCGGGTCAGGCTGGTGGTGGGGGTTTAATGGTGTGGGGGATGGAGTATCACCGGTTCAGGCTGGTGGTGGGGGTGTAATGGTGTGGGGGATGGGATATCAGGCTGGTGGTGGGGGTGTAATGGTGTGGGGGGATGGGATATCACTGGTTAAGGCTGGTGGTGGGGGTGTAAGGGTGTGGGGGGATGGGATATTACCGGTTCAGGCTGGTGGTGGGGGATGGGATATCACCAGTTCAGGCTGGTGGTGGGGGTGTAATGGTGTGGGGGATGGGATATCACCGGTTCAGGCTGGTGGTGGGGGTGTAATGGTGTGGGGGATGGGGTATCACCGGTTCAGGCTGGTGGTGGGGGTGTAATGGTGTGGGGGATGGGATATTACCGGTTCAGGCTGGTGGTGGGGGTGTAATGGTGTGGGGGATGGGGTATCACCGGCTCAGGCTGGTGGTGGGGGTGTAATGGTGTGGGGGATGGGATATCACCGGTTCAGGCTGGTGGTGGGGGTGTAATGGTGTGGGGGATGGGGTATCACCGGTTCAGGCTGGTGGTGGGGGTGTAATGGTGTGGGGGATGGGATATCACTGGTTAAGGCTGGTGGTGGGGGTGTAAGGGTGTGGGGGGATGGGGTATCACCGGTTCAGGCTGGTGGTGGAGGTGTAATGGTGTGGGGGATGGGATATCACTGGTTAAGGCTGGTGATGGGGGTGTAAGGGTGTGGGGGGATGGGATATTACCGGTTCAGGCTGGTGGTGGGGGTGTAATGGTGTGGGGGATGGGATATCACCGGTTCAGGCTGGTGGTGGGGGGTGTAATGGTGTGGGGGATGGGGTATCACCGGTTCAGGCTGGTGGTGGGGGTGTAATGGTGTGGGGGATGGGGTATCAACGGTTCAGGCTGGTGGTGGGGGTGTAATGGTGTGGGGGATGGGATATCACTGGTTCAGGCTGGTGGTGGCGGTGTAATGGTGTGGGGGATGGGATATCACCGGTTCAGGCTGGTGGTGGAGGTGTAATGGTGTGGGGGATGGGGTATCACCGGTTCAGGCTGGTGGTGGGGTGTAATGGTGTGGGGGATGGGGTATCACCGGTTCAGGCTGGTGGTGGGGGTGTAATGGTGTGGGGGATGGGGTATCACCGGTTCAGGCTGGTGGTGGCGGTGTAATGGTGTGGGGGATGGGATATCACCGGTTCAGGCTGGTGGTGGGGGTGTAATGGTGTGGGGGATGGGGTATCACCGGTTCAGGCTGGTGGTGGGGGTGTAATGGTGTGGGGGATGGGATATCACTGGTTAAGGCTGGTGGTGGGGGTGTAAGGGTGTGGGGGGATGGGATATTACCGGTTCAGGCTGGTGGTGGGGGATGGGATATCACCGATTCAGGCTGGTGGTGGGGGTGTAATGGTGTGGGGGATGGGATATCACCGGTTCAGGCTGGTGGTGGGGGTGTAATGGTGTGGGGGATGGGATATCACCGGTTCAGGCTGGTGGTGGGGGTGTAATGGTGTGGGGGATGGGGTATCACCGGTTCAGGCTGGTGGTGGGGGTGTAATGGTGTGGGGGATGGGGTATCACCGGTTCAGGCTGGTGGTGGGGGTGTAATGGTGTGGGGGATGGGATATCACTGGTTAAGGCTGGTGGTGGGGGTGTAAGGGTGTGGGGGGATGGGGTATCACCGGTTCAGGCTGGTGGTGGAGGTGTAAGGGTGTGGGGGATGGGATATCACTGGTTAAGGCTGGTGGTGGGGGTGTAAGGGTGTGGGGGGATGGGATATTACCGGTTCAGGCTGGTGGTGGGGGTGTAATGGTGTGGGGGATGGGATATCACCGGTTCAGGCTGGTGGTGGGGGGTATAATGGTGTGGGGGATGGGGTATCACCAGTTCAGGCTGGTGGTGGGGGTGTAATGGTGTGGGGGATGGGGTATCACCGGTTCAGGCTGGTGGTGGGGGTGTAATGGTGTGGGGGATGGGGTATCACCGGTTCAGGCTGGTGGTGGGGGTGTAATGGTGTGGGGGATGGGGTATCACCGGTTCAGGCTGGTGGTGGGGGTGTAATGGTGTGGGGGATGGGATATCACTGGTTAAGGCTGGTGGTGGGGGTGTAAGGGTGTGGGGGGATGGGATATTACCGGTTCAGGCTGGTGGTGGGGGATGGGATATCACCGGTTCAGGCTGGTGGTGGGGGTGTAATGGTGTGGGGGATGGGATATCACCGGTTCAGGCTGGTGGTGGGGGTGTAATGGTGTGGGGGATGGTATATCACCGGTTCAGGCTGGTGATCGAGGTGTAATGGTGTGGGGGATGGGGTATCACCGGGTCAGGCTGGTGGTGGGGGTTTAATGGTGTGGGGGATGGAGTATCACCGGTTCAGGCTGGTGGTGGGGTGTAATGGTGTGGGGGATGGGGTATCACCGGTTCAGGCTGGTGGTGGGGGTGTAATGGTGTGGGGGATGGGATATCAGGCTGGTGGTGGGGGTGTAATGGTGTGGGGGGATGGGATATCACTGGTTAAGGCTGGTGGTGGGGGTGTAAGGGTGTGGGGGGATGGGATATTACCGGTTCAGGCTGGTGGTGGGGGATGGGATATCACCAGTTCAGGCTGGTGGTGGGGGTGTAATGGTGTGGGGGATGGGATATCACCGGTTCAGGTTGGTGGTGGGGGTGTAATGGTGTGGGGGATGGGGTATCACCGGTTCAGGCTGGTGGTGGTGGTGTAATGGTGTGGGGGATGGGGGATCACCGAGTCAGGCTGGTGGTGGGGGTGTAATGGTGTGGGGGATGGGGTATCACCGGCTCAGGCTGGTGGTGGGGGTGTAATGGTGTGGGGGATGGGATATCACCGGTTCAGGCTGGTGGTGGGGGTGTAATGGTGTGGGGGATGGGATATCACCGGTCCAGGCTGGTGGTGGGGTGTAATGGTGTGGGGGATGGGATATCACCGGTTCAGGCTGGTGGTGGGGGTGTAATGGTGTGGGGGATGGGGTATCACCGGTTCAGGCTGGTGGTGGGGGTGTAATGGTGTGGGGGATGGGATATCACCGGTTCAGGCTGGTGGTGGGTGTGTAATGGTGTGGGGGATGGGGTATCACCGATTCAGGCTGGTGGTGGGGGTGTAATGGTGTGGGGGATGGGGTATCACCGGCTCAGGCTGGTGGTGGGGGTGTAATGGTGTGGGGGATGGGATATCACTGGTTAAGGCTGGTGGTGGGGGTGTAAGGGTGTGGGGGGATGGGGTATTACCGGTTCAGGCTGGTGGTGGAGGTGTAATGGTGTGGGGGATGGGGTATCACCGGTTCAGGCTGGTGGTGGTGGTGTAATGGTGTGGGGGATGGGGTATCACCGGTTCAGACTGGTGGTGGGGGTGTAATGGTTTGGGGGATGGGGTATCACCGGTTCAGGCTGGTGGTGGGGGTGTAATGGTGTGGGGGATGGGATATCAGGCTGGTGGTGGGGGTGTAATGGTGTGGGGGGATGGGATATCACTGGTTAAGGCTGGTGGTGGGGGTGTAATGGTGTGGGGGGATGGGATATTACCGGTTCAGGCTGGTGGTGGGGGATGGGATATCACTGGTTCAGGCTGGTGGTGGGGGTGTAATGGTGTGGGGGATGGGATATCACCGGTTCAGGTTGGTGGTGGGGGTGTAATGGTGTGGGGGATGGGATATCACCGGTTCAGGCTGGTGGTGGGGGTGTAATGGTGTGGGGGATGGGATATCACCGGTTCAGGCTGGTGGTGGGGGTGTAATGGTGGTGGGGGATGGGATATCACCGGTTCAGGCTGGTGGGGGGGGGTGTAATGGTGTGGGGGATGGGGTATCACCGGTTCAGGCTGGTGGTGGGGGTGTAATGGTGTGGGGGATGGGATATCACCGGTTCAGGCTGGTGGTGGTGGTGTAATGGTGTGGGGGATGGGGTATCACCGGTTCAGGCTGGTGGTGGGGGTGTAATGGTGTGGGGGATGGGATATCACCGGTTCAGGCTGGTGGTGGGGGGGGTGTAATGGTGTGAGGGATGGGATATTACCGGTTCAGGCTGGTGGTGGGGGTGTAATGGTGTGGGGGATGGGATATCACCGGTTCAGGCTGGTGGTGGCGGTGTAATGGTGTGGGGGATGGGATATCACCGGTTCAGGCTGGTGGTGGAGGTGTAATGGTGTGGGGGATGGGGTATCACCGGTTCAGGCTGGTGGTGGGGGTGTAATGGTGTGGGGGATGGGGTATCACCGGTTCAGGGTGGGGGTGTAATGGTGTGGGGGATGGGGTATCACCGGTTCAGGCTGGTGGTGGCGGTGTAATGGTGTGGGGGATGGGATATCACCGGTTCAGGCTGGTGGTGGGGGTGTAATGGTGTGGGGGGTGGGGTATCACCAGTTCAGGCTGGTGGTGGGGGTGTAATGGTGTGGGGGATGGGATATCACTGGTTAAGGCTGGTGGTGGGGGTGTAAGGGTGTGGGGGGATGGGATATTACCGGTTCAGGCTGGTGGTGGGGGATGGGATATCACCGATTCAGGCTGGTGGTGGGGGTGTAATGGTGTGGGGGATGGGATATCACCGGTTCAGGCTGGTGGTGGGGGTGTAATGGTGTGGGGGATGGGATATCACCGGTTCAGGCTGGTGGTGGGGGTGTAATGGTGTGGGGGATGGGGTATCACCGGTTCAGGCTGGTGGTGGGGGTGTAATGGTGTGGGGGATGGGGTATCACCGGTTCAGGCTGGTTGTGGGGGTGTAATGGTGTGGGGGATGGGATATCACTGGTTAAGGCTGGTGGTGGGGGTGTAATGGTGTGGGGGATGGGATATTACCGGTTCAGGCTGGTGGTGGGGGTGTAATGGTGTGGGGGATGGGATATCACCGGTTCAGGCTGGTGGTGGCGGTGTAATGGTGTGGGGGATGGGATATCACCGGTTCAGGCTGGTGGTGGAGGTGTAATGGTGTGGGGGATGGGGTATCACCGGTTCAGGCTGGTGGTGGGGGTGTAATGGTGTGGGGGATGGGGTATCACCGGTTCAGGCTGGTGGTGGGGGTGTAATGGTGTGGGGGATGGGGTATCACCGGTTCAGGCTGGTGGTGGGGGTGTAATGGTGTGGGGGATGGGATATCACTGGTTAAGGCTGGTGGTGGGGGTGTAAGGGTGTGGGGGGATGGGGTATCACCGGTTCAGGCTGGTGGTGGAGGTGTAAGGGTGTGGGGGATGGGATATCACTGGTTAAGGCTGGTGGTGGGGGTGTAAGGGTGTGGGGGGATGGGATATCACCGGTTCAGGCTGGTGGTGGGGGGTGTAATGGTGTGGGGGATGGGGTATCACCGGTTCAGGCTGGTGGTGGGGGTGTAATGGTGTGGGGGATGGGGTATCACCGGTTCAGGCTGGTGGTGGGGGTGTAATGGTGTGGGGGATGGGGTATCACCGGTTCAGGCTGGTGGTGGGGGTGTAATGGTGTGGGGGATGGGGTATCACCGGTTCAGGCTGGTGGTGGGGGTGTAATGGTGTGGGGGATGGGATATCACTGGTTAAGGCTGGTGGTGGGGGTGTAAGGGTGTGGGGGGATGGGATATTACCGGTTCAGGCTGGTGGTGGGGGATGGGATATCACCGGTTCAGGCTGGTGGTGGGGGTGTAATGGTGTGGGGGATGGGATATCACCGGTTCAGGCTGGTGGTGGGGGTGTAATGGTGTGGGGGATGGGATATCACCGGTTCAGGCTGGTGGTGGGGGTGTAATGGTGTGGGGGATGGGATATCACCGGTTCAGGCTGGTGGTGGGGGTGTAATGGTGTGGGGGATGGGATATCACCGGTTCAGGCTGGTGGTGGGGGTGTAATGGTGTGGGGGATGGGATATCACAGGTTCAGGCTGGTGGTGGGGGTGTAATGGTGTGGGGGATGGGATATCACCGGTTCAGGCTGGTGGTGGGGGTGTAATGGTGTGGGGGATGGGATATCACCGGTTCAGGCTGGTGGTGGGGGGTGTAATGGTGTGGGGGATGGGATATCACAGGTTCAGGCTGGTGGTGGGGGGTGTAATGGTGTGGGGGATGGGATATCACCGGTTCAGGCTGGTGGTGGGGGTGTAAGGGTGTGGGGGGATGGGATATTACCGGTTCAGGCTGGTGGTGGGGGTGTAATGGTGTGGGGGATGGGATATCACCGGTTCAGGCTGGTGGTGGGGGGTGTAATGGTGTGGGGGATGGGGTATCACCGGTTCAGGCTGGTGGTGGGGGTGTAATGGTGTGGGGGATGGGGTATCACCGGTTCAGGCTGGTGGTGGGGGTGTAATGGTGTGGGGGATGGGGTATCACCGGTTCAGGCTGGTGGTGGGGGTGTAATGGTGTGGGGGATGGGGTATCACCGGTTCAGGCTGGTGGTGGGGGTGTAATGGTGTGGGGGATGGGATATCACTGGTTAAGGCTGGTGGTGGGGGTGTAAGGGTGTGGGGGGATGGGATATTACCGGTTCAGGCTGGTGGTGGGGGATGGGATATCACCGGTTCAGGCTGGTGGTGGGGGTGTAATGGTGTGGGGGATGGGATATCACCGGTTCAGGCTGGTGGTGGGGGTGTAATGGTGTGGGGGATGGGATATCACCGGTTCAGGCTGGTGGTGGTGGTGTAATGGTGTGGGGGATGGGGTATCACCGGTTCAGGCTGGTGGTGGGGGTGTAATGGTGTGGGGGATGGGATATCACCGGTTCAGGCTGGTGGTGGGGGGGGTGTAATGGTGTGAGGGATGGGATATTACCGGTTCAGGCTGGTGGTGGGGGTGTAATGGTGTGGGGGATGGGATATCACCGGTTCAGGCTGGTGGTGGCGGTGTAATGGTGTGGGGGATGGGATATCACCGGTTCAGGCTGGTGGTGGAGGTGTAATGGTGTGGGGGATGGGGTATCACCGGTTCAGGCTGGTGGTGGGGGTGTAATGGTGTGGGGGATGGGGTATCACCGGTTCAGGGTGGGGGTGTAATGGTGTGGGGGATGGGGTATCACCGGTTCAGGCTGGTGGTGGCGGTGTAATGGTGTGGGGGATGGGATATCACCGGTTCAGGCTGGTGGTGGGGGTGTAATGGTGTGGGGGGTGGGGTATCACCAGTTCAGGCTGGTGGTGGGGGTGTAATGGTGTGGGGGATGGGATATCACTGGTTAAGGCTGGTGGTGGGGGTGTAAGGGTGTGGGGGGATGGGATATTACCGGTTCAGGCTGGTGGTGGGGGATGGGATATCACCGATTCAGGCTGGTGGTGGGGGTGTAATGGTGTGGGGGATGGGATATCACCGGTTCAGGCTGGTGGTGGGGGTGTAATGGTGTGGGGGATGGGATATCACCGGTTCAGGCTGGTGGTGGGGGTGTAATGGTGTGGGGGATGGGGTATCACCGGTTCAGGCTGGTGGTGGGGGTGTAATGGTGTGGGGGATGGGGTATCACCGGTTCAGGCTGGTTGTGGGGGTGTAATGGTGTGGGGGATGGGATATCACTGGTTAAGGCTGGTGGTGGGGGTGTAATGGTGTGGGGGATGGGATATTACCGGTTCAGGCTGGTGGTGGGGGTGTAATGGTGTGGGGGATGGGATATCACCGGTTCAGGCTGGTGGTGGCGGTGTAATGGTGTGGGGGATGGGATATCACCGGTTCAGGCTGGTGGTGGAGGTGTAATGGTGTGGGGGATGGGGTATCACCGGTTCAGGCTGGTGGTGGGGGTGTAATGGTGTGGGGGATGGGGTATCACCGGTTCAGGCTGGTGGTGGGGGTGTAATGGTGTGGGGGATGGGGTATCACCGGTTCAGGCTGGTGGTGGGGGTGTAATGGTGTGGGGGATGGGATATCACTGGTTAAGGCTGGTGGTGGGGGTGTAAAGGTGTGGGGGGATGGGGTATCACCGGTTCAGGCTGGTGGTGGAGGTGTAAGGGTGTGGGGGATGGGATATCACTGGTTAAGGCTGGTGGTGGGGGTGTAAGGGTGTGGGGGGATGGGATATCACCGGTTCAGGCTGGTGGTGGGGGGTGTAATGGTGTGGGGATGGGGTATCACCGGTTCAGGCTGGTGGTGGGGGTGTAATGGTGTGGGGGATGGGGTATCACCGGTTCAGGCTGGTGGTGGGGGTGTAATGGTGTGGGGGATGGGGTATCACCGGTTCAGGCTGGTGGTGGGGGTGTAATGGTGTGGGGGATGGGATATCACTGGTTAAGGCTGGTGGTGGGGGTGTAAGGGTGTGGGGGGATGGGATATTACCGGTTCAGGCTGGTGGTGGGGGATGGGATATCACCGGTTCAGGCTGGTGGTGGGGTGTAATGGTGTGGGGGATGGGATATCACCGGTTCAGGCTGGTGGTGGGGGTGTAATGGTGTGGGGGATGGGATATCACCGGTTCAGGCTGGTGGTGGGGTGTAATGGTGTGGGGGATGGGATATCACCGGTTCAGGCTGGTGGTGGGGGTGTAATGGTGTGGGGGATGGGATATCACCGGTTCAGGCTGGTGGTGGGGGTGTAATGGTGTGGGGGATGGGATATCACAGGTTCAGGCTGGTGGTGGGGGTGTAATGGTGTGGGGGATGGGATATCACCGGTTCAGGCTGGTGGTGGGGGTGTAATGGTGTGGGGGATGGGATATCACCGGTTCAGGCTGGTGGTGGGGGGTGTAATGGTGTGGGGGATGGGATATCACAGGTTCAGGCTGGTGGTGGGGGGTGTAATGGTGTGGGGGATGGGATATCACCGGTTCAGGCTGGTGGTGGGGGTGTAAGGGTGTGGGGGGATGGGATATTACCGGTTCAGGCTGGTGGTGGGGGTGTAATGGTGTGGGGGATGGGATATCACCGGTTCAGGCTGGTGGTGGGGGGTGTAATGGTGTGGGGGATGGGGTATCACCGGTTCAGGCTGGTGGTGGGGGTGTAATGGTGTGGGGGATGGGGTATCACCGGTTCAGGCTGGTGGTGGGGGTGTAATGGTGTGGGGGATGGGGTATCACCGGTTCAGGCTGGTGGTGGGGGTGTAATGGTGTGGGGGATGGGGTATCACCGGTTCAGGCTGGTGGTGGGGGTGTAATGGTGTGGGGGATGGGATATCACTGGTTAAGGCTGGTGGTGGGGGTGTAAGGGTGTGGGGGGATGGGATATTACCGGTTCAGGCTGGTGGTGGGGGATGGGATATCACCGGTTCAGGCTGGTGGTGGGGGTGTAATGGTGTGGGGGATGGGATATCACCGGTTCAGGCTGGTGGTGGGGGTGTAATGGTGTGGGGGATGGGATATCACCGGTTCAGGCTGGTGGTGGGGGTGTAATGGTGTGGGGGATGGGATATCACCGGTTCAGGCTGGTGGTGGGGGTGTAATGGTGTGGGGGATGGGATATCACCGGTTCAGGCTGGTGGTGGGGGTGTAATGGTGTGGGGGATGGTATATCACCGGTTCAGGCTGGTGATGGAGGTGTAATGGTGTGGGGGATGGGGTATCACCGGGTCAGGCTGGTGGTGGGGGTGTAATGGTGTGGGGGATGGGGTATCACCGGTTCAGGCTGGTGGTGGGGGTGTAATGGTGTGGGGGATGGGGTATCACCGGTTCAGGCTGGTGGTGGGGGTGTAATGGTGTGGGGGATGGGATATCAGGCTGGTGGTGGGGGTGTAATGGTGTGGGGGGATGGGATATCACTGGTTAAGGCTGGTGGTGGGGTGTAAGGGTGTGGGGGGATGGGATATTACCGGTTCAGGCTGGTGGTGGGGGATGGGATATCACCAGTTCAGGCTGGTGGTGGGGGTGTAATGGTGTGGGGGATGGGATATCACCGGTTCAGGTTGGTGGTGGGGGTGTAATGGTGTGGGGGATGGGGTATCACCGGTTCAGGCTGGTGGTGGTGGTGTAATGGTGTGGGGATGGGGGATCACCGAGTCAGGCTGGTGGTGGGGTGTAATGGTGTGGGGGATGGGGTATCACCGGCTCAGGCTGGTGGTGGGGGTGTAATGGTGTGGGGGATGGGATATCACCGGTTCAGGCTGGTGGTGGGGGTGTAATGGTGTGGGGGATGGGATATCACCGGTTCAGGCTGGTGGTGGGGTGTAATGGTGTGGGGGATGGGATATCACCGGTTCAGGCTGGTGGTGGGGTGTAATGGTGTGGGGGATGGGATATCACCGGTTCAGGCTGGTGGTGGGGGTGTAATGGTGTGGGGGATGGGATATCACCGGTTCAGGCTGGTGGTGGGGGTGTAATGGTGTGGGGGATGGGATATCACCGGTTCAGGCTGGTGGTGGGGGTGTAATGGTGTGGGGGATGGGGTATCACCGGTTCAGGCTGGTGGTGGGGGTGTAATGGTGTGGGGGATGGGATATCACCGGTTCAGGCTGGTGGTGGGTGTGTAATGGTGTGGGGGATGGGGTATCACCGAGTCAGGTTAGTGGTGGGGGTGTAATGGTGTGGGGGATGGGGTATCACCGGCTCAGGCTGGTGGTGGGGGTGTAATGGTGTGGGGGATGGGGTATCACCGGCTCAGGCTGGTGGTGGGGGTGTAATGGTGTGGGGGATGGGATATCACTGGTTAAGGCTGGTGGTGGGGGTGTAAGGGTGTGGGGGGATGGGGTATTACCGGTTCAGGCTGGTGGTGGAGGTGTAATGGTGTGGGGGATGGGGTATCACCGGTTCAGGCTGGTGGTGGTGGTGTAATGGTGTGGGGGATGGGGTATCACCGGTTCAGACTGGTGGTGGGGGTGTAATGGTGTGGGGGATGGGGTATCACCGGTTCAGGCTGGTGGTGGGGTTGTAATGGTGTGGGGGATGGGATATCAGGCTGGTGGTGGGGGTGTAATGGTGTGGGGGGATGGGATATCACTGGTTAAGGCTGGTGGTGGGGGTGTAAGGGTGTGGGGGATGGGATATTACCGGTTCAGGCTGGTGGTGGGGGATGGGATATCACTGGTTCAGGCTGGTGGTGGGGGTGTAATGGTGTGGGGGATGGGATATCACCGGTTCAGGTTGGTGGTGGGGGTGTAATGGTGTGGGGGGTGGGATATCACCGGTTCAGGCTGGTGGGGGGGGTGTAATGGTGTGGGGGATGGGGTATCACCGGTTCAGGCTGGTGGTGGGGGTGTAATGGTGTGGGGGATGGGATATCACCGGTTCAGGCTGGTGGTGGGGGGGGTGTAATGGTGTGGGGGATGGGATATCACCGGTTCAGGCTGGTGGTGGGGGTGTAATGGTGTGGGGGATGGGATATCACCGGTTCAGGCTGGTGGTGGGGATGTAATGGTGTGGGGGATGGGGTATCACCGGTTCAGGCTGGTGATGGGGGTGTAATGGTGTGGGGGATGGGATATCACCGGTTCAGGCTGGTGGTGGGGGTGTAATGGTGTGGGGGATGGGATATTACCGGTTCAGGCTGGTGGTGGGGGTGTAATGGTGCGGGGGATGGGGTATCACTGGTTCAGGCTGGTGGTGGGGTGTAATGGTGTGGGGGATGGGATATCACCGGTTCAGGCTGGTGGTGGGGGTGTAATGGTGGTGGGGGATGGGATATCACCGGTTCAGGCTGGTGGAGGAGGTGTAATGGTGTGGGGGATGGGATATCACCGGTTCAGGCTGGTGGTGGGGGTGTAATGGTGTGGGGGATGGGATATCACCGGTTCAGGCTGGTGGTGGAGGTGTAATGGTGTGGGGGATGGGATATCACCGGTTCAGGCTGGTGGTGGAGGTGTAATGGTGTGGGGGATGGGATATCACCGGTTCAGGCTGGTGGTGGGGGTGTAATGGTGTGGGGGATGGGGTATCACCGGTTCAGGCTGGTGGTGGAGGTGTAATGGTGTGGGGGATGGGATATCACCGGTTCAGGCTGGTGGTGGGGGTGTAATGGTGTGGGGGATGGGGTATCACCGGTTCAGGCTGGTGGTGGGGGGTGTAATGGTGTGGGGGATGGGGTATCACCGGTTCAGGCTGGTGGTGGGGGTGTAATGGTGTGGGGGATGGGATATCACTGGTTCAGGCTGGTGGTGGGGTGTAATGGTGTGGGGGATGGGATATCACCGGTTCAGGCTGGTGGTGGGGGTGTAATGGTGTGGGGGATGGGGTATCACAGGTTCAGGCTGGTGGTGGGGGTGTAATGGTGTGGGGGATGGGATATCACCGGTTCAGGCTGGTGGTGGGGGTGTAATGGTGTGGGGGATGGGGTATCACCGGTTCAGGCTGGTGGTGGTGGTGTAATGGTGTGGGGGATGGGGGATCACCGAGTCAGGCTGGTGGTGGGGGTGTAATTGTGTGGGGGATGGGGTATCACCGGCTCAGGCTGGTGGTGGGGGTGTAATGGTGTGGGGGATGGGATATCACCGGTTCAGGCTGGTGGTGGGGGTGTAATGGTGTGGGGGATGGGATATCACCGGTTCAGGCTGGTGGTGGGGTGTAATGGTGTGGGGGATGGGATATCACCGGTTCAGGCTGGTGGTGGGGGTGTAATGGTGTGGGGGATGGGATATCACCGGTTCAGGCTGGTGGTGGGGGTGTAATGGTGTGGGGGATGGGATATCACCGGTTCAGGCTGGTGGTGGGGGTGTAATGGTGTGGGGGATGGGTATCACCAGTTCAGGCTGGTGGTGGGGGTGTAATGGTGCGGGGGATGGGATATCACCGGTTCAGGCTGGTGGTGGGGGTGTAAGGGTGTGGGGGGATGGGGTATTACCGGTTCAGGCTGGTGGTGGAGGTGTAATGGTGTGGGGGATGGGATATCACCGGTTCAGGCTGGTGGTGGGGTGTAATGGTGTGGGGGATGGGATATCACCGGTTCAGGTTGGTGGTGGGGTGTAATGGTGTGGGGGATGGGATATCACTGGTTAAGGCTGGTGATGGGGGTGTAAGGGTGTGGGGGGATGGGATATTACCGGTTCAGGCTGGTGGTGGGGGTGTAATGGTGTGGGGGATGGGATATCACCGGTTCAGGCTGGTGGTGGGGGGTGTAATGGTGTGGGGGATGGGGTATCACCGGTTCAGGCTGGTGGTGGGGGTGTAATGGTGTGGGGGATGGAGTATCACCGGTTCAGGCTGGTGGTGGGGGTGTAATGGTGTGGGGGATGGGATATCACTGGTTCAGGCTGGTGGTGGCGGTGTAATGGTGTGGGGGATGGGATATCACCGGTTCAGGCTGGTGGTGGAGGTGTAATGGTGTGGGGGATGGGGTATCACCGGTTCAGGCTGGTGGTGGGGTGTAATGGTGTGGGGGATGGGGTATCACCGGTTCAGGCTGGTGGTGGGGGTGTAATGGTGTGGGGGATGGGGTATCACCGGTTCAGGCTGGTGGTGGGGGTGTAATGGTGTGGGGGATGGGATATCACCGGTTCAGGCTGGTGGTGGGGGTGTAATGGTGTGGGGGATGGGGTATCACCGGTTCAGGCTGGTGGTGGGGGTGTAATGGTGTGGGGGATGGGATATCACCGATTCAGGCTGGTGGTGGGGGTGTAATGGTGTGGGGGATGGGATATCACCGGTTCAGGCTGGTGGTGGGGGTGTAATGGTGTGGGGGATGGGATATCACCGGTTCAGGCTGGTGGTGGGGGTGTAATGGTGTGGGGGATGGGATATCACCGGTTCAGGCTGGTGGTGGGGGTGTAATGGTGTGGGGGATGGGGTATCACCGGATCAGGCTGGTGGTGGGGGTGTAATGGTGTGGGGGATGGGGTATCACCGGTTCAGGCTGGTGGTGGGGGTGTAATGGTGTGGGGGATGGGGTATCACCGGTTCAGGCTGGTGGTGGGGGTGTAATGGTGTGGGGGATGGGATATCACTGGTTAAGGCTGGTGGTGGGGGTGTAAGGGTGTGGGGGGATGGGGTATCACCGGTTCAGGCTGGTGGTGGAGGTGTAAGGGTGTGGGGGATGGGATATCACCGGTTCAGGCTGGTGGTGGCGGTGTAATGGTGTGGGGGATGGGATATCACCGGTTCAGGCTGGTGGTGGAGGTGTAATGGTGTGGGGGATGGGGTATCACCGGTTCAGGCTGGTGGTGGGGGTGTAATGGTGTGGGGGATGGGGTATCACCGGTTCAGGCTGGTGGTGGGGGTGTAATGGTGTGGGGGATGGGGTATCACCGGTTCAGGCTGGTGGTGGGGGTGTAATGGTGTGGGGGATGGGATATCACTGGTTAAGGCTGGTGGTGGGGGTGTAAGGGTGTGGGGGGATGGGGTATCACCGGTTCAGGCTGGTGGTGGAGGTGTAAGGGTGTGGGGGATGGGATATCACTGGTTAAGGCTGGTGGTGGGGGTGTAAGGGTGTGGGGGGATGGGATATCACCGGTTCAGGCTGGTGGTGGGGGGTGTAATGGTGTGGGGGATGGGGTATCACCGGTTCAGGCTGGTGGTGGGGGTGTAATGGTGTGGGGGATGGGGTATCACCGGTTCAGGCTGGTGGTGGGGGTGTAATGGTGTGGGGGATGGGGTATCACCGGTTCAGGCTGGTGGTGGGGGTGTAATGGTGTGGGGGATGGGGTATCACCGGTTCAGGCTGGTGGTGGGGGTGTAATGGTGTGGGGGATGGGATATCACTGGTTAAGGCTGGTGGTGGGGGTGTAATGGTGTGGGGGGATGGGATATTACCGGTTCAGGCTGGTGGTGGGGGATGGGATATCACCGGTTCAGGCTGGTGGTGGGGTGTAATGGTGTGGGGGATGGGATATCACCGGTTCAGGCTGGTGGTGGGGGTGTAATGGTGTGGGGGATGGGATATCACCGGTTCAGGCTGGTGGTGGGGGTGTAATGGTGTGGGGGATGGGATATCACAGGTTCAGGCTGGTGGTGGGGGTGTAATGGTGTGGGGGATGGGATATCACCGGTTCAGGCTGGTGGTGGGGGTGTAATGGTGTGGGGGATGGGATATCACCGGTTCAGGCTGGTGGTGGGGGGTGTAATGGTGTGGGGGATGGGATATCACAGGTTCAGGCTGGTGGTGGGGGGTGTAATGGTGTGGGGGATGGGATATCACCGGTTCAGGCTGGTGGTGGGGGTGTAAGGGTGTGGGGGGATGGGATATTACCGGTTCAGGCTGGTGGTGGGGGTGTAATGGTGTGGGGGATGGGATATCACCGGTTCAGGCTGGTGGTGGGGGGTGTAATGGTGTGGGGGATGGGATATCACTGGTTAAGGCTGGTGGTGGGGGTGTAAGGGTGTGGGGGGATGGGATATTACCGGTTCAGGCTGGTGGTGGGGGATGGGATATCACCGGTTCAGGCTGGTGGTGGGGGTGTAATGGTGTGGGGGATGGGATATCACCGGTTCAGGCTGGTGGTGGGGGTGTAATGGTGTGGGGGATGGGATATCACCGGTTCAGGCTGGTGGTGGGGGTGTAATGGTGTGGGGGATGGGATATCACCGGTTCAGGCTGGTGGTGGGGGTGTAATGGTGTGGGGGATGGGATATCACCGGTTCAGGCTGGTGGTGGGGGTGTAATGGTGTGGGGGATGGTATATCACCGGTTCAGGCTGGTGATGGAGGTGTAATGGTGTGGGGGATGGGGTATCACCGGGTCAGGCTGGTGGTGGGGGTGTAATGGTGTGGGGGATGGGGTATCACCGGTTCAGGCTGGTGGTGGGGGTGTAATGGTGTGGGGGATGGGGTATCACCGGTTCAGGCTGGTGGTGGGGGTGTAATGGTGTGGGGGATGGGATATCAGGCTGGTGGTGGGGGTGTAATGGTGTGGGGGGATGGGATATCACTGGTTAAGGCTGGTGGTGGGGGTGTAAGGGTGTGGGGGGATGGGATATTACCGGTTCAGGCTGGTGGTGGGGGATGGGATATCACCAGTTCAGGCTGGTGGTGGGGGTGTAATGGTGTGGGGGATGGGATATCACCGGTTCAGGTTGGTGGTGGGGGTGTAATGGTGTGGGGGATGGGGTATCACCGGTTCAGGCTGGTGGTGGTGGTGTAATGGTGTGGGGGATGGGGGATCACCGAGTCAGGCTGGTGGTGGGGGTGTAATGGTGTGGGGGATGGGATATCACCGGTTCAGGCTGGTGGTGGGGGGTGTAATGGTGTGGGGGATGGGATATCACCGGTTCAGGCTGGTGGTGGGGTGTAATGGTGTGGGGGATGGGATATTACCGGTTCAGGCTGGTGGTGGGGGGTGTAATGGTGTGGGGGATGGGATATCACCGGTTCAGGCTGGTGGTGGGGGTGTAATGGTGTGGGGGATGGGATATCACCGGTTCAGGCTGGTGGTGGGGTGTAATGGTGTGGGGGATGGGATATCACCGGTTCAGGCTGGTGGTGGGGGTGTAATGGTGTGGGGGATGGGGTATCACCGGTTCAGGCTGGTGGTGGGGGTGTAATGGTGTGGGGGATGGGATATCACCGGTTCAGGCTGGTGGTGGGTGTGTAATGGTGTGGGGGATGGGGTATCACCGAGTCAGGTTAGTGGTGGGGGTGTAATGGTGTGGGGGATGGGGTATCACCGGCTCAGGCTGGTGGTGGGGGTGTAATGGTGTGGGGGATGGGATATCACTGGTTAAGGCTGGTGGTGGGGGTGTAAGGGTGTGGGGGGATGGGGTATTACCGGTTCAGGCTGGTGGTGGAGGTGTAATGGTGTGGGGGATGGGGTATCACCGGTTCAGGCTGGTGGTGGTGGTGTAATGGTGTGGGGGATGGGGTATCACCGGTTCAGACTGGTGGTGGGGGTGTAATGGTGTGGGGGATGGGGTATCACCGGTTCAGGCTGGTGGTGGGGTTGTAATGGTGTGGGGGATGGGATATCAGGCTGGTGGTGGGGGTGTAATGGTGTGGGGGGATGGGATATCACTGGTTAAGGCTGGTGGTGGGGGTGTAAGGGTGTGGGGGGATGGGATATTACCGGTTCAGGCTGGTGGTGGGGGATGGGATATCACTGGTTCAGGCTGGTGGTTGGGGTGTAATGGTGTGGGGGATGGGATATCACCG
The DNA here is from genome assembly GCA_037952835.1 of Lithobates septentrionalis. Lineage (NCBI taxonomy): Eukaryota > Metazoa > Chordata > Amphibia > Anura > Ranidae > Lithobates > Lithobates septentrionalis. The sequence continues at coordinate 155,644 of JBBDGP010004097.1, read as the reverse complement.
GTTCAGGTTGGTGGTGGGGGTGTAATGGTGTGGGGGGTGGGATATCACCGGTTCAGGCTGGTGGTGGGGGTGTAATGGTGTGGGGGATGGGATATCAGGCTGGTGGTGGGGGTGTAATGGTGTGGGGGATGGGGTATCACCGGTTCAGGCTGGTGGTGGGGGTGTAATGGTGTGGGGGATGGGATATCAGGCTGGTGGTGGGGGTGTAATGGTGTGGGGGGATGGGATATCACTGGTTAAGGCTGGTGGTGGGGGTGTAATGGTGTGGGGGGATGGGATATTACCGGTTCAGGCTGGTGGTGGGGGATGGGATATCACTGGTTCAGGCTGGTGGTGGGGGTGTAATGGTGTGGGGGATGGGATATCACCGGTTCAGGTTGGTGGTGGGGGTGTAATGGTGTGGGGGCTGGGATATCACCGGTTCAGGCTGGTGGTGGGGTGTAATGGTGTGGGGGATGGGATATCACCGGTTCAGGCTGGTGGTGGGGGTGTAATGGTGGTGGGGGATGGGATATCACCGGTTCAGGCTGGTGGGGGGGGTGTAATGGTGTGGGGGATGGGGTATCACCGGTTCAGGCTGGTGGTGGGGGTGTAATGGTGTGGGGGATGGGATATCACCGGTTCAGGCTGGTGGTGGTGGTGTAATGGTGTGGGGGATGGGGTATCACCGGTTCAGGCTGGTGGTGGGGGTGTAATGGTGTGGGGGATGGGATATCACCGGTTCAGGCTGGTGGTGGGGGGGGTGTAATGGTGTGGGGGATGGGATATCACCGGTTCAGGCTGGTGGTGGGAGTGTAATGGTGTGGGGGATGGGATATCACCGGTTCAGGCTGGTGGTGGGGGTGTAATGGTGGTGGGGGATGGGATATCACCGGTTCACGCTGGTGGGGGGGGTGTAATGGTGTGGGGGATGGGGTATCACCGGTTCAGGCTGGTGGTGGGGGTGTAATGGTGTGGGGGATGGGATATCACCGGTTCAGGCTGGTGGTGGGGGGGGTGTAATGGTGTGGGGGATGGGATATCACCGGTTCAGGCTGGTGGTGGGGGTGTAATGGTGTGGGGGATGGGATATCACCGGTTCAGGCTGGTGGTGGGGATGTAATGGTGTGGGGGATGGGGTATCACCGGTTCAGGCTGGTGATGGGGGTGTAATGGTGTGGGGGATGGGATATCACCGGTTCAGGCTGGTGGTGGGGGTGTAATGGTGTGGGGGATGGGATATTACCGGTTCAGGCTGGTGGTGGGGGTGTAATGGTGCGGGGGATGGGGTATCACTGGTTCAGGCTGGTGGTGGGGTGTAATGGTGTGGGGGATGGGATATCACCGGTTCAGGCTGGTGGTGGGGGTGTAATGGTGGTGGGGGGATGGGATATCACCGGTTCAGGCTGGTGGTGGAGGTGTAATGGTGTGGGGGATGGGATATCACCGGTTCAGGCTGGTGGTGGGGGTGTAATGGTGTGGGGGATGGGATATCACCGGTTCAGGCTGGTGGTGGAGGTGTAATGGTGTGGGGGATGGGATATCACCGGTTCAGGCTGGTGGTGGAGGTGTAATGGTGTGGGGGATGGGATATCACCGGTTCAGGCTGGTGGTGGGGGTGTAATGGTGTGGGGGATGGGGTATCACCGGTTCAGGCTGGTGGTGGAGGTGTAATGGTGTGGGGGATGGGATATCACCGGTTCAGGCTGGTGGTGGGGGTGTAATGGTGTGGGGGATGGGGTATCACCGGTTCAGGCTGGTGGTGGGGGGTGTAATGGTGTGGGGGATGGGGTATCACCGGTTCAGGCTGGTGGTGGGGGTGTAATGGTGTGGGGGATGGGATATCACTGGTTCAGGCTGGTGGTGGGGTGTAATGGTGTGGGGGATGGGATATCACCGGTTCAGGCTGGTGGTGGGGGTGTAATGGTGTGGGGGATGGGATATCACCGGTTCAGGCTGGTGGTGGGGGTGTAATGGTGGTGGGGGATGGGATATCACCGGTTCAGGCTGGTGGTGGGGGTGTAATGGTGTGGGGGATGGGATATCACCGGTTCAGGCTGGTGGTGTAATGGTGTGGGGGATGGGGTATCACCGGTTCAGGCTGGTGGTGGGGGTGTAATGGTGTGGGGGATGGGATATCACCGGTTCAGGCTGGTGGTGGGGGGGGTGTAATGGTGTGGGGGATGGGATATTACCGGTTCAGGCTGGTGGTGGGGGTGTAATGGTGTGGGGGATGGGATATCACCGGTTCAGGCTGGTGGTGGCGGTGTAATGGTGTGGGGGATGGGATATCACCGGTTCAGGCTGGTGGTGGAGGTGTAATGGTGTGGGGGATGGGGTATCACCGGTTCAGGCTGGTGGTGGGGGTGTAATGGTGTGGGGGATGGGGTATCACCGGTTCAGGCTGGTGGTGGCGGTGTAATGGTGTGGGGGATGGGATATCACCGGTTCAGGCTGGTGGTGGGGTGTAATGGTGTGGGGGATGGGGTATCACCAGTTCAGGCTGGTGGTGGGGGTGTAATGGTGTGGGGGATGGGATATCACTGGTTAAGGCTGGTGGTGGGGGTGTAAGGGTGTGGGGGGATGGGATATTACCGGTTCAGGCTGGTGGTGGGGGATGGGATATCACCGATTCAGGCTGGTGGTGTAATGGTGTGGGGGATGGGGTATCACCGGTTCAGGCTGGTGGTGGGGGTGTAATGGTGTGGGGGATGGGATATCACCGGTTCAGGCTGGTGGTGGGGGGGGTGTAATGGTGTGGGGGATGGGATATTACCGGTTCAGGCTGGTGGTGGGGGTGTAATGGTGTGGGGGATGGGATATCACCGGTTCAGGCTGGTGGTGGCGGTGTAATGGTGTGGGGGATGGGATATCACCGGTTCAGGCTGGTGGTGGAGGTGTAATGGTGTGGGGGATGGGGTATCACCGGTTCAGGCTGGTGGTGGGGGTGTAATGGTGTGGGGGATGGGGTATCACCGGTTCAGGCTGGTGGTGGCGGTGTAATGGTGTGGGGGATGGGATATCACCGGTTCAGGCTGGTGGTGGGGTGTAATGGTGTGGGGGATGGGGTATCACCAGTTCAGGCTGGTGGTGGGGGTGTAATGGTGTGGGGGATGGGATATCACTGGTTAAGGCTGGTGGTGGGGGTGTAAGGGTGTGGGGGGATGGGATATTACCGGTTCAGGCTGGTGGTGGGGGATGGGATATCACCGATTCAGGCTGGTGGTGGGGGTGTAATGGTGTGGGGGATGGGATATCACCGGTTCAGGCTGGTGGTGGGGGTGTAATGGTGTGGGGGATGGGATATCACCGGTTCAGGCTGGTGGTGGGGGTGTAATGGTGTGGGGGGTGGGGTATCACCGGTTCAGGCTGGTGGTGGGGGTGTAATGGTGTGGGGGATGGGGTATCACCGGTTCAGGCTGGTGGTGGGGGTGTAATGGTGTGGGGGATGGGATATCACTGGTTAAGGCTGGTGGTGGGGGTGTAATGGTGTGGGGGATGGGATATTACCGGTTCAGGCTGGTGGTGGGGGTGTAATGGTGTGGGGGATGGGATATCACCGGTTCAGGCTGGTGGTGGCTGTGTAATGGTGTGGGGGATGGGATATCACCGGTTCAGGCTGGTGGTGGAGGTGTAATGGTGTGGGGGATGGGGTATCACCGGTTCAGGCTGGTGGTGGGGGTGTAATGGTGTGGGGGATGGGGTATCACCGGTTCAGGCTGGTGGTGGGGGTGTAATGGTGTGGGGGATGGGGTATCACCGGTTCAGGCTGGTGGTGGGGGTGTAATGGTGTGGGGGATGGGATATCACTGGTTAAGGCTGGTGGTGGGGGTGTAAGGGTGTGGGGGGATGGGGTATCACCGGTTCAGGCTGGTGGTGGAGGTGTAAGGGTGTGGGGGATGGGATATCACTGGTTAAGGCTGGTGGTGGGGGTGTAAGGGTGTAGGGGGATGGGATATCACCGGTTCAGGCTGGTGGTGGGGGGTGTAATGGTGTGGGGGATGGGGTATCACCGGTTCAGGCTGGTGGTGGGGGTGTAATGGTGTTGGGGATGGGGTATCACCGGTTCAGGCTGGTGGTGGGGGTGTAATGGTGTGGGGGATGGGGTATCACCGGTTCAGGCTGGTGGTGGGGGTGTAATGGTGTGGGGGATGGGGTATCACCGGTTCAGGCTGGTGGTGGGGGTGTAATGGTGTGGGGGATGGGATATCACTGGTTAAGGCTGGTGGTGGGGGTGTAAGGGTGTGGGGGGATGGGATATTACCGGTTCAGGCTGGTGGTGGGGGATGGGATATCACCGATTCAGGCTGGTGGTGGGGGTGTAATGGTGTGGGGGATGGGATATCACCGGTTCAGGCTGGTGGTGGGGGTGTAATGGTGTGGGGGATGGGATATCACCGGTTCAGGCTGGTGGTGGGGGTGTAATGGTGTGGGGGATGGGGTATCACCGGTTCAGGCTGGTGGTGGGGGTGTAATGGTGTGGGGGATGGGATATCACCGATTCAGGCTGGTGGTGGGGGTGTAATGGTGTGGGGGATGGGATATCACCGGTTCAGGCTGGTGGTGGGGGTGTAATGGTGTGGGGGATGGGATATCACCGGTTCAGGCTGGTGGTGGGGGTGTAATGGTGTGGGGGATGGGATATCACCGGTTCAGGCTGGTGGTGGAGGTGTAATGGTGTGGGGGATGGGGTATCACCGGTTCAGGCTGGTGGTGGGGGTGTAATGGTGTGGGGGATGGGGTATCACCGGTTCAGGCTGGTGGTGGGGGTGTAATGGTGTGGGGGATGGGGTATCACCGGTTCAGGCTGGTGGTGGGGGTGTAATGGTGTGGGGGATGGGATATCACTGGTTAAGGCTGGTGGTGGGGGTGTAAGGGTGTGGGGGGATGGGGTATCACCGGTTCAGGCTGGTGGTGGAGGTGTAAGGGTGTGGGGGATGGGATATCACTGGTTAAGGCTGGTGGTGGGGGTGTAAGGGTGTGGGGGGATGGGATATCACCGGTTCAGGCTGGTGGTGGGGGGTGTAATGGTGTGGGGGATGGGGTATCACCGGTTCAGGCTGGTGGTGGGGGTGTAATGGTGTGGGGGATGGGGTATCACCGGTTCAGGCTGGTGGTGGGGGTGTAATGGTGTGGGGGATGGGGTATCACCGGTTCAGGCTGGTGGTGGGGGTGTAATGGTGTGGGGGATGGGGTATCACCGGTTCAGGCTGGTGGTGGGGGTGTAATGGTGTGGGGGATGGGGTATCACCGGTTCAGGCTGGTGGTGGGGGTGTAATGGTGTGGGGGATGGGATATCACTGGTTAAGGCTGGTGGTGGGGGTGTAATGGTGTGGGGGGATGGGATATTACCGGTTCAGGCTGGTGGTGGGGGATGGGATATCACCGGTTCAGGCTGGTGGTGGGGTGTAATGGTGTGGGGGATGGGATATCAGGCTGGTGGTGGGGGTGTAATGGTGTGGGGGATGGGATATCACCGGTTCAGGCTGGTGGTGGGGGTGTAATGGTGTGGGGGATGGGATATCACAGGTTCAGGCTGGTGGTGGGGGTGTAATGGTGTGGGGGATGGGATATCACCGGTTCAGGCTGGTGGTGGGGGTGTAATGGTGTGGGGGATGGGATATCACCGGTTCAGGCTGGTGGTGGGGGGTGTAATGGTGTGGGGGATGGGATATCACAGGTTCAGGCTGGTGGTGGGGGGTGTAATGGTGTGGGGGATGGGATATCACCGGTTCAGGCTGGTGGTGGGGGTGTAAGGGTGTGGGGGGATGGGATATTACCGGTTCAGGCTGGTGGTGGGGGTGTAATGGTGTGGGGGATGGGATATCACCGGTTCAGGCTGGTGGTGGGGGTGTAATGGTGTGGGGGATGGGGTATCACCGGTTCAGGCTGGTGGTGGGGGTGTAATGGTGTGGGGGATGGGGTATCACCGGTTCAGGCTGGTGGTGGGGGTGTAATGGTGTGGGGGATGGGGTATCACCGGTTCAGGCTGGTGGTGGGGGTGTAATGGTGTGGGGGATGGGGTATCACCGGTTCAGGCTGGTGGTGGGGGTGTAATGGTGTGGGGGATGGGATATCACTGGTTAAGGCTGGTGGTGGGGGTGTAAGGGTGTGGGGGGATGGGATATTACCGGTTCAGGCTGGTGGTGGGGGATGGGATATCACCGGTTCAGGCTGGTGGTGGGGGTGTAATGGTGTGGGGGATGGGATATCACCGGTTCAGGCTGGTGGTGGGGGTGTAATGGTGTGGGGGATGGGATATCACCGGTTCAGGCTGGTGGTGGGGGTGTAATGGTGTGGGGGATGGGATATCACCGGTTCAGGCTGGTGGTGGGGGTGTAATGGTGTGGGGGATGGGATATCACCGGTTCAGGCTGGTGGTGGGGGTGTAATGGTGTGGGGGATGGTATATCACCGGTTCAGGCTGGTGATGGAGGTGTAATGGTGTGGGGGATGGGGTATCACCGGGTCAGGCTGGTGGTGGGGGTGTAATGGTGTGGGGGATGGGGTATCACCGGTTCAGGCTGGTGGTGGGGGTGTAATGGTGTGGGGGATGGGGTATCACCGGTTCAGGCTGGTGGTGGGGGTGTAATGGTGTGGGGGATGGGATATCAGGCTGGTGGTGGGGGTGTAATGGTGTGGGGGGATGGGATATCACTGGTTAAGGCTGGTGGTGGGGGTGTAAGGGTGTGGGGGGATGGGATATTACCGGTTCAGGCTGGTGGTGGGGGATGGGATATCACCAGTTCAGGCTGGTGGTGGGGGTGTAATGGTGTGGGGGATGGGATATCACCGGTTCAGGTTGGTGGTGGGGGTGTAATGGTGTGGGGGATGGGGTATCACCGGTTCAGGCTGGTGGTGGTGGTGTAATGGTGTGGGGGATGGGGGATCACCGAGTCAGGCTGGTGGTGGGGGTGTAATGGTGTGGGGGATGGGATATCACCGGTTCAGGCTGGTGGTGGGGGGTGTAATGGTGTGGGGGATGGGATATCACCGGTTCAGGCTGGTGGTGGGGTGTAATGGTGTGGGGGATGGGATATTACCGGTTCAGGCTGGTGGTGGGGGGTGTAATGGTGTGGGGGATGGGATATCACCGGTTCAGGCTGGTGGTGGGGGTGTAATGGTGTGGGGGATGGGATATCACCGGTTCAGGCTGGTGGTGGGTGTGTAATGGTGTGGGGGATGGGGTATCACCGAGTCAGGTTAGTGGTGGGGGTGTAATGGTGTGGGGGATGGGGTATCACCGGCTCAGGCTGGTGGTGGGGGTGTAATGGTGTGGGGGATGGGGTATCACCGGTTCAGGCTGGTGGTGGGGGTGTAATGGTGTGGGGGATGGGGTATCACCGGTTCAGGCTGGTGGTGGGGGTGTAATGGTGTGGGGGATGGGATATCACTGGTTAAGGCTGGTGGTGGGGGTGTAAGGGTGTGGGGGGATGGGATATTACCGGTTCAGGCTGGTGGTGGGGGATGGGATATCACCGGTTCAGGCTGGTGGTGGGGGTGTAATGGTGTGGGGGATGGGATATCACCGGTTCAGGCTGGTGGTGGGGGTGTAATGGTGTGGGGGATGGGATATCACCGGTTCAGGCTGGTGGTGGGGGTGTAATGGTGTGGGGGATGGGATATCACCGGTTCAGGCTGGTGGTGGGGGTGTAATGGTGTGGGGGATGGGATATCACCGGTTCAGGCTGGTGGTGGGGGTGTAATGGTGTGGGGGATGGTATATCACCGGTTCAGGCTGGTGATGGAGGTGTAATGGTGTGGGGGATGGGGTATCACCGGGTCAGGCTGGTGGTGGGGGTGTAATGGTGTGGGGGATGGGGTATCACCGGTTCAGGCTGGTGGTGGGGGTGTAATGGTGTGGGGGATGGGGTATCACCGGTTCAGGCTGGTGGTGGGGGTGTAATGGTGTGGGGGATGGGATATCAGGCTGGTGGTGGGGGTGTAATGGTGTGGGGGGATGGGATATCACTGGTTAAGGCTGGTGGTGGGGGTGTAAGGGTGTGGGGGGATGGGATATTACCGGTTCAGGCTGGTGGTGGGGGATGGGATATCACCAGTTCAGGCTGGTGGTGGGGGTGTAATGGTGTGGGGGATGGGATATCACCGGTTCAGGTTGGTGGTGGGGGTGTAATGGTGTGGGGGATGGGGTATCACCGGTTCAGGCTGGTGGTGGTGGTGTAATGGTGTGGGGGATGGGGGATCACCGAGTCAGGCTGGTGGTGGGGGTGTAATGGTGTGGGGGATGGGATATCACCGGTTCAGGCTGGTGGTGGGGGGTGTAATGGTGTGGGGGATGGGATATCACCGGTTCAGGCTGGTGGTGGGGTGTAATGGTGTGGGGGATGGGATATTACCGGTTCAGGCTGGTGGTGGGGGGTGTAATGGTGTGGGGGATGGGATATCACCGGTTCAGGCTGGTGGTGGGGGTGTAATGGTGTGGGGGATGGGATATCACCGGTTCAGGCTGGTGGTGGAGGTGTAATGGTGTGGGGGATGGGGTATCACCGGTTCAGGCTGGTGGTGGTGGTGTAATGGTGTGGGGGATGGGGTATCACCGGTTCAGACTGGTGGTGGGGGTGTAATGGTGTGGGGGATGGGGTATCACCGGTTCAGGCTGGTGGTGGGGTTGTAATGGTGTGGGGGATGGGATATCAGGCTGGTGGTGGGGGTGTAATGGTGTGGGGGGATGGGATATCACTGGTTAAGGCTGGTGGTGGGGGTGTAAGGGTGTGGGGGGATGGGATATTACCGGTTCAGGCTGGTGGTGGGGGATGGGATATCACTGGTTCAGGCTGGTGGTTGGGGTGTAATGGTGTGGGGGATGGGATATCACCGGTTCAGGTTGGTGGTGGGGGTGTAATGGTGTGGGGGGTGGGATATCACCGGTTCAGGCTGGTGGGGGGGGGTGTAATGGTGTGGGGGATGGGATATCACCGGTTCAGGCTGGTGGTGGGGGTGTAATGGTGGTGGGGGATGGGATATCACCGGTTCAGGCTGGTGGGGGGGGTGTAATGGTGTGGGGGATGGGGTATCACCGGTTCAGGCTGGTGGTGGGGGTGTAATGGTGCGGGGGATGGGGTATCACTGGTTCAGGCTGGTGGTGGGGTGTAATGGTGTGGGGGATGGGATATCACCGGTTCAGGCTGGTGGTGGGGGTGTAATGGTGGTGGGGGGATGGGATATCACCGGTTCAGGCTGGTGGTGGAGGTGTAATGGTGTGGGGGATGGGATATCACCGGTTCAGGCTGGTGGTGGGGGTGTAATGGTGTGGGGGATGGGATATCACCGGTTCAGGCTGGTGGTGGAGGTGTAATGGTGTGGGGGATGGGATATCACCGGTTCAGGCTGGTGGTGGAGGTGTAATGGTGTGGGGGATGGGATATCACCGGTTCAGGCTGGTGGTGGGGGTGTAATGGTGTGGGGGATGGGGTATCACCGGTTCAGGCTGGTGGTGGAGGTGTAATGGTGTGGGGGATGGGATATCACCGGTTCAGGCTGGTGGTGGGGGTGTAATGGTGTGGGGGATGGGGTATCACCGGTTCAGGCTGGTGGTGGGGGTGTAATGGTGTGGGGGATGGGGTATCACCGGTTCAGGCTGGTGGTGGGGGTGTAATGGTGTGGGGGATGGGGTATCACCGGTTCAGGCTGGTGGTGGGGGTGTAATGGTGTGGGGGATGGGGTATCACCGGTTCAGGCTGGTGGTGGGGGTGTAATGGTGTGGGGGATGGGATATCACTGGTTAAGGCTGGTGGTGGGGGTGTAATGGTGTGGGGGGATGGGATATTACCGGTTCAGGCTGGTGGTGGGGGATGGGATATCACCGGTTCAGGCTGGTGGTGGGGTGTAATGGTGTGGGGGATGGGATATCAGGCTGGTGGTGGGGGTGTAATGGTGTGGGGGATGGGATATCACCGGTTCAGGCTGGTGGTGGGGGTGTAATGGTGTGGGGGATGGGATATCACAGGTTCAGGCTGGTGGTGGGGGTGTAATGGTGTGGGGGATGGGATATCACCGGTTCAGGCTGGTGGTGGGGGTGTAATGGTGTGGGGGATGGGATATCACCGGTTCAGGCTGGTGGTGGGGGGTGTAATGGTGTGGGGGATGGGATATCACAGGTTCAGGCTGGTGGTGGGGGGTGTAATGGTGTGGGGGATGGGATATCACCGGTTCAGGCTGGTGGTGGGGGTGTAAGGGTGTGGGGGGATGGGATATTACCGGTTCAGGCTGGTGGTGGGGGTGTAATGGTGTGGGGGATGGGATATCACCGGTTCAGGCTGGTGGTGGGGGGTGTAATGGTGTGGGGGATGGGGTATCACCGGTTCAGGCTGGTGGTGGGGGTGTAATGGTGTGGGGGATGGGGTATCACCGGTTCAGGCTGGTGGTGGGGGTGTAATGGTGTGGGGGATGGGGTATCACCGGTTCAGGCTGGTGGTGGGGGTGTAATGGTGTGGGGGATGGGGTATCACCGGTTCAGGCTGGTGGTGGGGGTGTAATGGTGTGGGGGATGGGATATCACTGGTTAAGGCTGGTGGTGGGGGTGTAAGGGTGTGGGGGGATGGGATATTACCGGTTCAGGCTGGTGGTGGGGGATGGGATATCACCGGTTCAGGCTGGTGGTGGGGGTGTAATGGTGTGGGGGATGGGATATCACCGGTTCAGGCTGGTGGTGGGGGTGTAATGGTGTGGGGGATGGGATATCACCGGTTCAGGCTGGTGGTGGGGGTGTAATGGTGTGGGGGATGGGATATCACCGGTTCAGGCTGGTGGTGGGGGTGTAATGGTGTGGGGGATGGGATATCACCGGTTCAGGCTGGTGGTGGGGGTGTAATGGTGTGGGGGATGGTATATCACCGGTTCAGGCTGGTGATGGAGGTGTAATGGTGTGGGGGATGGGGTATCACCGGGTCAGGCTGGTGGTGGGGGTGTAATGGTGTGGGGGATGGGGTATCACCGGTTCAGGCTGGTGGTGGGGGTGTAATGGTGTGGGGGATGGGGTATCACCGGTTCAGGCTGGTGGTGGGGGTGTAATGGTGTGGGGGATGGGATATCAGGCTGGTGGTGGGGGTGTAATGGTGTGGGGGGATGGGATATCACTGGTTAAGGCTGGTGGTGGGGGTGTAAGGGTGTGGGGGGATGGGATATTACCGGTTCAGGCTGGTGGTGGGGGATGGGATATCACCAGTTCAGGCTGGTGGTGGGGGTGTAATGGTGTGGGGGATGGGATATCACCGGTTCAGGCTGGTGGTGGGGTGTAATGGTGTGGGGGATGGGATATTACCGGTTCAGGCTGGTGGTGGGGGGTGTAATGGTGTGGGGGATGGGATATCACCGGTTCAGGCTGGTGGTGGGGGTGTAATGGTGTGGGGGATGGGATATCACCGGTTCAGGCTGGTGGTGGGGTGTAATGGTGTGGGGGATGGGATATCACCGGTTCAGGCTGGTGGTGGGGGTGTAATGGTGTGGGGGATGGGGTATCACCGGTTCAGGCTGGTGGTGGGGGTGTAATGGTGTGGGGGATGGGATATCACCGGTTCAGGCTGGTGGTGGGTGTGTAATGGTGTGGGGGATGGGGTATCACCGAGTCAGGTTAGTGGTGGGGGTGTAATGGTGTGGGGGATGGGGTATCACCGGCTCAGGCTGGTGGTGGGGGTGTAATGGTGTGGGGGATGGGATATCACTGGTTAAGGCTGGTGGTGGGGGTGTAAGGGTGTGGGGGGATGGGGTATTACCGGTTCAGGCTGGTGGTGGAGGTGTAATGGTGTGGGGGATGGGGTATCACCGGTTCAGGCTGGTGGTGGTGGTGTAATGGTGTGGGGGATGGGGTATCACCGGTTCAGACTGGTGGTGGGGGTGTAATGGTGTGGGGGATGGGGTATCACCGGTTCAGGCTGGTGGTGGGGTTGTAATGGTGTGGGGGATGGGATATCAGGCTGGTGGTGGGGGTGTAATGGTGTGGGGGGATGGGATATCACTGGTTAAGGCTGGTGGTGGGGGTGTAAGGGTGTGGGGGGATGGGATATTACCGGTTCAGGCTGGTGGTGGGGGATGGGATATCACTGGTTCAGGCTGGTGGTTGGGGTGTAATGGTGTGGGGGATGGGATATCACCGGTTCAGGTTGGTGGTGGGGGTGTAATGGTGTGGGGGGTGGGATATCACCGGTTCAGGCTGGTGGGGGGGGGTGTAATGGTGTGGGGGATGGGATATCACCGGTTCAGGCTGGTGGTGGGGGTGTAATGGTGGTGGGGGATGGGATATCACCGGTTCAGGCTGGTGGGGGGGGGTGTAATGGTGTGGGGGATGGGGTATCACCGGTTCAGGCTGGTGGTGGGGGTGTAATGGTGCGGGGGATGGGGTATCACTGGTTCAGGCTGGTGGTGGGGTGTAATGGTGTGGGGGATGGGATATCACCGGTTCAGGCTGGTGGTGGGGGTGTAATGGTGGTGGGGGGATGGGATATCACCGGTTCAGGCTGGTGGTGGAGGTGTAATGGTGTGGGGGATGGGATATCACCGGTTCAGGCTGGTGGTGGGGGTGTAATGGTGTGGGGGATGGGATATCACCGGTTCAGGCTGGTGGTGGAGGTGTAATGGTGTGGGGGATGGGATATCACCGGTTCAGGCTGGTGGTGGAGGTGTAATGGTGTGGGGGATGGGATATCACCGGTTCAGGCTGGTGGTGGGGGTGTAATGGTGTGGGGGATGGGGTATCACCGGTTCAGGCTGGTGGTGGAGGTGTAATGGTGTGGGGGATGGGATATCACCGGTTCAGGCTGGTGGTGGGGGTGTAATGGTGTGGGGGATGGGGTATCACCGGTTCAGGCTGGTGGTGGGGGGTGTAATGGTGTGGGGGATGGGGTATCACCGGTTCAGGCTGGTGGTGGGGGTGTAATGGTGTGGGGGATGGGATATCACTGGTTCAGGCTGGTGGTGGGGTGTAAAGGTGTGGGGGATGGGATATCACCGGTTCAGGCTGGTGGTGGGGGTGTAATGGTGTGGGGGATGGGATATCACCGGTTCAGGCTGGTGGTGGGGGTGTAATGGTGGTGGGGGATGGGATATCACCGGTTCAGGCTGGTGGGGGGGGTGTAATGGTGTGGGGGATGGGGTATCACCGGTTCAGGCTGGTGGTGGGGGTGTAATGGTGTGGGGGATGGGATATCACCGGTTCAGGCTGGTGGTGGTGGTGTAATGGTGTGGGGGATGGGGTATCACCGGTTCAGGCTGGTGGTGGGGGTGTAATGGTGTGGGGGATGGGATATCACCGGTTCAGGCTGGTGGTGGGGGGGGTGTAATGGTGTGGGGGATGGGATATTACCGGTTCAGGCTGGTGGTGGGGGATGGGATATCACCGATTCAGGCTGGTGGTGGGGGTGTAATGGTGTGGGGGATGGGATATCACCGGTTCAGGCTGGTGGTGGGGGTGTAATGGTGTGGGGGATGGGATATCACCGGTTCAGGCTGGTGGTGGGGGTGTAATGGTGTGGGGGGTGGGGTATCACCGGTTCAGGCTGGTGGTGGGGGTGTAATGGTGTGGGGGATGGGGTATCACCGGTTCAGGCTGGTGGTGGGGGTGTAATGGTGTGGGGGATGGGATATCACTGGTTAAGGCTGGTGGTGGGGGTGTAATGGTGTGGGGGATGGGATATTACCGGTTCAGGCTGGTGGTGGGGGTGTAATGGTGTGGGGGATGGGATATCACCGGTTCAGGCTGGTGGTGGCTGTGTAATGGTGTGGGGGATGGGATATCACCGGTTCAGGCTGGTGGTGGAGGTGTAATGGTGTGGGGGATGGGGTATCACCGGTTCAGGCTGGTGGTGGGGGTGTAATGGTGTGGGGGATGGGGTATCACCGGTTCAGGCTGGTGGTGGGGGTGTAATGGTGTGGGGGATGGGGTATCACCGGTTCAGGCTGGTGGTGGGGGTGTAATGGTGTGGGGGATGGGATATCACTGGTTAAGGCTGGTGGTGGGGGTGTAAGGGTGTGGGGGGATGGGGTATCACCGGTTCAGGCTGGTGGTGGAGGTGTAAGGGTGTGGGGGATGGGATATCACCGGTTCAGGCTGGTGGTGGGGGTGTAAGGGTGTAGGGGGATGGGATATCACCGGTTCAGGCTGGTGGTGGGGGTGTAAGGGTGTAGGGGGATGGGATATCACCGGTTCAGGCTGGTGGTGGGGGGTGTAATGGTGTGGGGGATGGGGTATCACCGGTTCAGGCTGGTGGTGGGGGTGTAATGGTGTTGGGGATGGGGTATCACCGGTTCAGGCTGGTGGTGGGGGTGTAATGGTGTGGGGGATGGGGTATCACCGGTTCAGGCTGGTGGTGGGGGTGTAATGGTGTGGGGGATGGGGTATCACCGGTTCAGGCTGGTGGTGGGGGTGTAATGGTGTGGGGGATGGGATATCACTGGTTAAGGCTGGTGGTGGGGGTGTAAGGGTGTGGGGGGATGGGATATTACCGGTTCAGGCTGGTGGTGGGGGATGGGATATCACCGATTCAGGCTGGTGGTGGGGGTGTAATGGTGTGGGGGATGGGATATCACCGGTTCAGGCTGGTGGTGGGGGTGTAATGGTGTGGGGGATGGGATATCACCGGTTCAGGCTGGTGGTGGGGGTGTAATGGTGTGGGGGATGGGGTATCACCGGTTCAGGCTGGTGGTGGGGGTGTAATGGTGTGGGGGATGGGATATCACCGATTCAGGCTGGTGGTGGGGGTGTAATGGTGTGGGGGATGGGATATCACCGGTTCAGGCTGGTGGTGGGGGTGTAATGGTGTGGGGGATGGGATATCACCGGTTCAGGCTGGTGGTGGGGGTGTAATGGTGTGGGGGATGGGATATCACCGGTTCAGGCTGGTGGTGGAGGTGTAATGGTGTGGGGGATGGGGTATCACCGGTTCAGGCTGGTGGTGGGGGTGTAATGGTGTGGGGGATGGGGTATCACCGGTTCAGGCTGGTGGTGGGGGTGTAATGGTGTGGGGGATGGGGTATCACCGGTTCAGGCTGGTGGTGGGGGTGTAATGGTGTGGGGGATGGGATATCACTGGTTAAGGCTGGTGGTGGGGGTGTAAGGGTGTGGGGGGATGGGGTATCACCGGTTCAGGCTGGTGGTGGAGGTGTAAGGGTGTGGGGGATGGGATATCACTGGTTAAGGCTGGTGGTGGGGGTGTAAGGGTGTGGGGGGATGGGATATCACCGGTTCAGGCTGGTGGTGGGGGGTGTAATGGTGTGGGGGATGGGGTATCACCGGTTCAGGCTGGTGGTGGGGGTGTAATGGTGTGGGGGATGGGGTATCACCGGTTCAGGCTGGTGGTGGGGGTGTAATGGTGTGGGGGATGGGGTATCACCGGTTCAGGCTGGTGGTGGGGGTGTAATGGTGTGGGGGATGGGGTATCACCGGTTCAGGCTGGTGGTGGGGGTGTAATGGTGTGGGGGATGGGATATCACTGGTTAAGGCTGGTGGTGGGGGTGTAATGGTGTGGGGGGATGGGATATTACCGGTTCAGGCTGGTGGTGGGGGATGGGATATCACCGGTTCAGGCTGGTGGTGGGGTGTAATGGTGTGGGGGATGGGATATCAGGCTGGTGGTGGGGGTGTAATGGTGTGGGGGATGGGATATCACCGGTTCAGGCTGGTGGTGGGGGTGTAATGGTGTGGGGGATGGGATATCACAGGTTCAGGCTGGTGGTGGGGGTGTAATGGTGTGGGGGATGGGATATCACCGGTTCAGGCTGGTGGTGGGGGTGTAATGGTGTGGGGGATGGGATATCACCGGTTCAGGCTGGTGGTGGGGGGTGTAATGGTGTGGGGGATGGGATATCACAGGTTCAGGCTGGTGGTGGGGGGTGTAATGGTGTGGGGGATGGGATATCACCGGTTCAGGCTGGTGGTGGGGGTGTAAGGGTGTGGGGGGATGGGATATTACCGGTTCAGGCTGGTGGTGGGGGTGTAATGGTGTGGGGGATGGGATATCACCGGTTCAGGCTGGTGGTGGGGGGTGTAATGGTGTGGGGGATGGGGTATCACCGGTTCAGGCTGGTGGTGGGGGTGTAATGGTGTGGGGGATGGGGTATCACCGGTTCAGGCTGGTGGTGGGGGTGTAATGGTGTGGGGGATGGGGTATCACCGGTTCAGGCTGGTGGTGGGGGTGTAATGGTGTGGGGGATGGGGTATCACCGGTTCAGGCTGGTGGTGGGGGTGTAATGGTGTGGGGGATGGGATATCACTGGTTAAGGCTGGTGGTGGGGGTGTAAGGGTGTGGGGGGATGGGATATTACCGGTTCAGGCTGGTGGTGGGGGATGGGATATCACCGGTTCAGGCTGGTGGTGGGGGTGTAATGGTGTGGGGGATGGGATATCACCGGTTCAGGCTGGTGGTGGGGGTGTAATGGTGTGGGGGATGGGATATCACCGGTTCAGGCTGGTGGTGGGGGTGTAATGGTGTGGGGGATGGGATATCACCGGTTCAGGCTGGTGGTGGGGGTGTAATGGTGTGGGGGATGGGATATCACCGGTTCAGGCTGGTGGTGGGGGTGTAATGGTGTGGGGGATGGTATATCACCGGTTCAGGCTGGTGATGGAGGTGTAATGGTGTGGGGGATGGGGTATCACCGGGTCAGGCTGGTGGTGGGGGTGTAATGGTGTGGGGGATGGGGTATCACCGGTTCAGGCTGGTGGTGGGGGTGTAATGGTGTGGGGGATGGGGTATCACCGGTTCAGGCTGGTGGTGGGGGTGTAATGGTGTGGGGGATGGGATATCAGGCTGGTGGTGGGGGTGTAATGGTGTGGGGGGATGGGATATCACTGGTTAAGGCTGGTGGTGGGGGTGTAAGGGTGTGGGGGGATGGGATATTACCGGTTCAGGCTGGTGGTGGGGGATGGGATATCACCAGTTCAGGCTGGTGGTGGGGGTGTAATGGTGTGGGGGATGGGATATCACCGGTTCAGGTTGGTGGTGGGGGTGTAATGGTGTGGGGGATGGGGTATCACCGGTTCAGGCTGGTGGTGGTGGTGTAATGGTGTGGGGGATGGGGGATCACCGAGTCAGGCTGGTGGTGGGGGTGTAATGGTGTGGGGGATGGGATATCACCGGTTCAGGCTGGTGGTGGGGTGTAATGGTGTGGGGGATGGGATATTACCGGTTCAGGCTGGTGGTGGGGGGTGTAATGGTGTGGGGGATGGGATATCACCGGTTCAGGCTGGTGGTGGGGGTGTAATGGTGTGGGGGATGGGATATCACCGGTTCAGGCTGGTGGTGGGGTGTAATGGTGTGGGGGATGGGATATCACCGGTTCAGGCTGGTGGTGGGGGTGTAATGGTGTGGGGGATGGGGTATCACCGGTTCAGGCTGGTGGTGGGGGTGTAATGGTGTGGGGGATGGGATATCACCGGTTCAGGCTGGTGGTGGGTGTGTAATGGTGTGGGGGATGGGGTATCACCGAGTCAGGTTAGTGGTGGGGGTGTAATGGTGTGGGGGATGGGGTATCACCGGCTCAGGCTGGTGGTGGGGGTGTAATGGTGTGGGGGATGGGATATCACTGGTTAAGGCTGGTGGTGGGGGTGTAAGGGTGTGGGGGGATGGGGTATTACCGGTTCAGGCTGGTGGTGGAGGTGTAATGGTGTGGGGGATGGGGTATCACCGGTTCAGGCTGGTGG
The DNA here is from genome assembly GCA_037952835.1 of Lithobates septentrionalis. Taxonomy (NCBI): domain Eukaryota; kingdom Metazoa; phylum Chordata; class Amphibia; order Anura; family Ranidae; genus Lithobates; species Lithobates septentrionalis. The sequence goes on along the minus strand of JBBDGP010004097.1, from coordinate 138,012 downwards.
TGGTGGTGTAATGGTGTGGGGGATGGGGTATCACCGGTTCAGACTGGTGGTGGGGGTGTAATGGTGTGGGGGATGGGGTATCACCGGTTCAGGCTGGTGGTGGGGTTGTAATGGTGTGGGGGATGGGATATCAGGCTGGTGGTGGGGGTGTAATGGTGTGGGGGGATGGGATATCACTGGTTAAGGCTGGTGGTGGGGGTGTAAGGGTGTGGGGGGATGGGATATTACCGGTTCAGGCTGGTGGTGGGGGATGGGATATCACTGGTTCAGGCTGGTGGTTGGGGTGTAATGGTGTGGGGGATGGGATATCACCGGTTCAGGTTGGTGGTGGGGGTGTAATGGTGTGGGGGGTGGGATATCACCGGTTCAGGCTGGTGGGGGGGGGTGTAATGGTGTGGGGGATGGGATATCACCGGTTCAGGCTGGTGGTGGGGGTGTAATGGTGGTGGGGGATGGGATATCACCGGTTCAGGCTGGTGGGGGGGGTGTAATGGTGTGGGGGATGGGGTATCACCGGTTCAGGCTGGTGGTGGGGGTGTAATGGTGTGGGGGATGGGATATCACCGGTTCAGGCTGGTGGTGGGGGGGGTGTAATGGTGTGGGGGATGGGATATCACCGGTTCAGGCTGGTGGTGGAGGTGTAATGGTGTGGGGGATGGGATATCACCGGTTCAGGCTGGTGGTGGAGGTGTAATGGTGTGGGGGATGGGATATCACCGGTTCAGGCTGGTGGTGGGGGTGTAATGGTGTGGGGGATGGGGTATCACCGGTTCAGGCTGGTGGTGGAGGTGTAATGGTGTGGGGGATGGGGTATCACCGGTTCAGGCTGGTGGTGGGGGGTGTAATGGTGTGGGGGATGGGGTATCACCGGTTCAGGCTGGTGGTGGGGGGTGTAATGGTGTGGGGGATGGGGTATCACCGGTTCAGGCTGGTGGTGGGGGTGTAATGGTGTGGGGGATGGGATATCACTGGTTCAGGCTGGTGGTGGGGTGTAATGGTGTGGGGGATGGGATATCACCGGTTCAGGCTGGTGGTGGGGGTGTAATGGTGTGGGGGATGGGGTATCACAGGTTCAGGCTGGTGGTGGGGGTGTAATGGTGTGGGGGATGGGGTATCACCGGTTCAGGCTGGTGGTGGGGGTGTAATGGTGTGGGGGATGGGGTATCACCGGTTCAGGCTGGTGGTGGGGGTGTAATGGTGTGGGGGATGGGGTATCACCGGTTCAGGCTGGTGGTGGTGGTGTAATGGTGTGGGGGATGGGGGATCACCGAGTCAGGCTGGTGGTGGGGGTGTAATTGTGTGGGGGATGGGGTATCACCGGTTCAGGCTGGTGGTGGGGGTGTAATGGTGTGGGGGATGGGATATCACTGGTTAAGGCTGGTGGTGGGGGTGTAAGGGTGTGGGGGGATGGGATATTACCGGTTCAGGCTGGTGGTGGGGGATGGGATATCACCGGTTCAGGCTGGTGGTGGGGTGTAATGGTGTGGGGGATGGGATATCACCGGTTCAGGCTGGTGGTGGGGGTGTAATGGTGTGGGGGATGGGATATCACAGGTTCAGGCTGGTGGTGGGGGTGTAATGGTGTGGGGGATGGGATATCACCGGTTCAGGCTGGTGGTGGGGGTGTAATGGTGTGGGGGATGGGATATCACCGGTTCAGGCTGGTGGTGGGGGGTGTAATGGTGTGGGGGATGGGATATCACAGGTTCAGGCTGGTGGTGGGGGGTGTAATGGTGTGGGGGATGGGATATCACCGGTTCAGGCTGGTGGTGGGGGTGTAAGGGTGTGGGGGGATGGGATATTACCGGTTCAGGCTGGTGGTGGGGGTGTAATGGTGTGGGGGATGGGATATCACCGGTTCAGGCTGGTGGTGGGGGGTGTAATGGTGTGGGGGATGGGGTATCACCGGTTCAGGCTGGTGGTGGGGGTGTAATGGTGTGGGGGATGGGGTATCACCGGTTCAGGCTGGTGGTGGGGGTGTAATGGTGTGGGGGATGGGGTATCACCGGTTCAGGCTGGTGGTGGGGGTGTAATGGTGTGGGGGATGGGGTATCACCGGTTCAGGCTGGTGGTGGGGGTGTAATGGTGTGGGGGATGGGATATCACTGGTTAAGGCTGGTGGTGGGGGTGTAAGGGTGTGGGGGGATGGGATATTACCGGTTCAGGCTGGTGGTGGGGGATGGGATATCACCGGTTCAGGCTGGTGGTGGGGGTGTAATGGTGTGGGGGATGGGATATCACCGGTTCAGGCTGGTGGTGGGGGTGTAATGGTGTGGGGGATGGGATATCACCGGTTCAGGCTGGTGGTGGGGGTGTAATGGTGTGGGGGATGGGATATCACCGGTTCAGGCTGGTGGTGGGGGTGTAATGGTGTGGGGGATGGGATATCACCGGTTCAGGCTGGTGGTGGGGGTGTAATGGTGTGGGGGATGGTATATCACCGGTTCAGGCTGGTGATGGAGGTGTAATGGTGTGGGGGATGGGGTATCACCGGTTCAGGCTGGTGGTGGGGGTGTAATGGTGTGGGGGATGGGGTATCACCGGTTCAGGCTGGTGGTGGGGGTGTAATGGTGTGGGGGATGGGGTATCACCGGTTCAGGCTGGTGGTGGGGGTGTAATGGTGTGGGGGATGGGATATCAGGCTGGTGGTGGGGGTGTAATGGTGTGGGGGGATGGGATATCACTGGTTAAGGCTGGTGGTGGGGGTGTAAGGGTGTGGGGGGATGGGATATTACCGGTTCAGGCTGGTGGTGGGGGATGGGATATCACCAGTTCAGGCTGGTGGTGGGGGTGTAATGGTGTGGGGGATGGGATATCACCGGTTCAGGTTGGTGGTGGGGGTGTAATGGTGTGGGGGATGGGGTATCACCGGTTCAGGCTGGTGGTGGTGGTGTAATGGTGTGGGGGATGGGGGATCACCGAGTCAGGCTGGTGGTGGGGGTGTAATGGTGTGGGGGATGGGATATCACCGGTTCAGGCTGGTGGTGGGGGGTGTAATGGTGTGGGGGATGGGATATCACCGGTTCAGGCTGGTGGTGGGGTGTAATGGTGTGGGGGATGGGATATCACCGGTTCAGGCTGGTGGTGGGGGTGTAATGGTGTGGGGGATGGGGTATCACCGGTTCAGGCTGGTGGTGGGGGTGTAATGGTGTGGGGGATGGGATATCACCGGTTCAGGCTGGTGGTGGGTGTGTAATGGTGTGGGGGATGGGGTATCACCGAGTCAGGTTAGTGGTGGGGGTGTAATGGTGTGGGGGATGGGGTATCACCGGCTCAGGCTGGTGGTGGGGGTGTAATGGTGTGGGGGATGGGATATCACTGGTTAAGGCTGGTGGTGGGGGTGTAAGGGTGTGGGGGGATGGGGTATTACCGGTTCAGGCTGGTGGTGGAGGTGTAATGGTGTGGGGGATGGGGTATCACCGGTTCAGGCTGGTGGTGGTGGTGTAATGGTGTGGGGGATGGGGTATCACCGGTTCAGACTGGTGGTGGGGGTGTAATGGTGTGGGGGATGGGGTATCACCGGTTCAGGCTGGTGGTGGGGTTGTAATGGTGTGGGGGATGGGATATCAGGCTGGTGGTGGGGGTGTAATGGTGTGGGGGGATGGGATATCACTGGTTAAGGCTGGTGGTGGGGGTGTAAGGGTGTGGGGGGATGGGATATTACCGGTTCAGGCTGGTGGTGGGGGATGGGATATCACTGGTTCAGGCTGGTGGTTGGGGTGTAATGGTGTGGGGGATGGGATATCACCGGTTCAGGTTGGTGGTGGGGGTGTAATGGTGTGGGGGGTGGGATATCACCGGTTCAGGCTGGTGGGGGGGGTGTAATGGTGTAGGGGATGGGATATCACCGGTTCAGGCTGGTGGTGGGGGTGTAATGGTGGTGGGGGATGGGATATCACCGGTTCAGGCTGGTGGGGGGGGTGTAATGGTGTGGGGGATGGGGTATCACCGGTTCAGGCTGGTGGTGGGGGTGTAATGGTGTGGGGGATGGGATATCACCGGTTCAGGCTGGTGGTGGGGGGGTGTAATGGTGTGGGGGATGGGATATCACCGGTTCAGGCTGGTGGTGGGGGTGTAATGGTGTGGGGGATGGGATATCACCGGTTCAGGCTGGTGGTGGGGATGTAATGGTGTGGGGGATGGGGTATCACCGGTTCAGGCTGGTGATGGGGGTGTAATGGTGTGGGGGATGGGATATCACCGGTTCAGGCTGGTGGTGGGGGTGTAATGGTGTGGGGGATGGGATATTACCGGTTCAGGCTGGTGGTGGGGGTGTAATGGTGCGGGGGATGGGGTATCACTGGTTCAGGCTGGTGGTGGGGTGTAATGGTGTGGGGGATGGGATATCACCGGTTCAGGCTGGTGGTGGGGGTGTAATGGTGGTGGGGGGATGGGATATCACCGGTTCAGGCTGGTGGTGGAGGTGTAATGGTGTGGGGGATGGGATATCACCGGTTCAGGCTGGTGGTGGGGGTGTAATGGTGTGGGGGATGGGATATCACCGGTTCAGGCTGGTGGTGGAGGTGTAATGGTGTGGGGGATGGGATATCACCGGTTCAGGCTGGTGGTGGAGGTGTAATGGTGTGGGGGATGGGATATCACCGGTTCAGGCTGGTGGTGGGGTGTAATGGTGTGGGGGATGGGGTATCACCGGTTCAGGCTGGTGGTGGAGGTGTAATGGTGTGGGGGATGGGATATCACCGGTTCAGGCTGGTGGTGGGGGTGTAATGGTGTGGGGGATGGGGTATCACCGGTTCAGGCTGGTGGTGGGGGTGTAATGGTGTGGGGGATGGGATATCACCGGTTCAGGCTGGTGGTGGGGGTGTAATTGTGTGGGGGATGGGGTATCACCGGCTCAGGCTGGTGGTGGGGGTGTAATGGTGTGGGGGATGGGATATCACCGGTTCAGGCTGGTGGTGGGGGTGTAATGGTGTGGGGGATGGGATATCACCGGTTCAGGCTGGTGGTGGGGTGTAATGGTGTGGGGGATGGAATATCACCGGTTCAGGCTGGTGGTGGGGGTGTAATGGTGTGGGGGATGGGATATCACCGGTTCAGGCTGGTGGTGGGGGTGTAATGGTGTGGGGGATGGGATATCACCGGTTCAGGCTGGTGGTGGGGGTGTAATGGTGTGGGGGATGGGGTATCACCAGTTCAGGCTGGTGGTGGGGGTGTAATGGTGCGGGGGATGGGATATCACCGGTTCAGGCTGGTGGTGGGGGTGTAAGGGTGTGGGGGGATGGGGTATTACCGGTTCAGGCTGGTGGTGGAGGTGTAATGGTGTGGGGGATGGGATATCACCGGTTCAGGCTGGTGGTGGGGTGTAATGGTGTGGGGGATGGGATATCACCGGTTCAGGTTGGTGGTGGGGTGTAATGGTGTGGGGGATGGGATATCACTGGTTAAGGCTGGTGATGGGGGTGTAAGGGTGTGGGGGGATGGGATATTACCGGTTCAGGCTGGTGGTGGGGGTGTAATGGTGTGGGGGATGGGATATCACCGGTTCAGGCTGGTGGTGGGGGGTGTAATGGTGTGGGGGATGGGGTATCACCGGTTCAGGCTGGTGGTGGGGGTGTAATGGTGTGGGGGATGGGGTATCACCGGTTCAGGCTGGTGGTGGCGGTGTAATGGTGTGGGGGATGGGATATCACCGGTTCAGGCTGGTGGTGGGGGTGTAATGGTGTGGGGGATGGGGTATCACCGGTTCAGGCTGGTGGTGGGGGTGTAATGGTGTGGGGGATGGGATATCACTGGTTAAGGCTGGTGGTGGGGGTGTAAGGGTGTGGGGGGATGGGATATTACCGGTTCAGGCTGGTGGTGGGGGATGGGATATCACCGATTCAGGCTGGTGGTGGGGGTGTAATGGTGTGGGGGATGGGATATCACCGGTTCAGGCTGGTGGTGGGGGTGTAATGGTGTGGGGGATGGGATATCACCGGTTCAGGCTGGTGGTGGGGGTGTAATGGTGTGGGGGATGGGGTATCACCGGTTCAGGCTGGTGGTGGGGGTGTAATGGTGTGGGGGGTGGGATATCACCGGTTCAGGCTGGTGGTGGGGGTGTAATGGTGTGGGGGATGGGGTATCACCGGTTCAGGCTGGTGGTGGGGGTGTAATGGTGTGGGGGATGGGGTATCACCGGTTCAGGCTGGTGGTGGGGGTGTAATGGTGTGGGGGATGGGATATCACTGGTTAAGGCTGGTGGTGGGGGTGTAAGGGTGTGGGGGGATGGGGTATCACCGGTTCAGGCTGGTGGTGGAGGTGTAAGGGTGTGGGGGATGGGATATCACTGGTTAAGGCTGGTGGTGGGGGTGTAAGGGTGTGGGGGGATGGGATATTACCGGTTCAGGCTGGTGGTGGGGGTGTAATGGTGTGGGGGATGGGATATCACCGGTTCAGGCTGGTGGTGGGGGGTATAATGGTGTGGGGGATGGGGTATCACCAGTTCAGGCTGGTGGTGGGGGTGTAATGGTGTGGGGGATGGGGTATCACCGGTTCAGGCTGGTGGTGGGGGTGTAATGGTGTGGGGGATGGGGTATCACCGGTTCAGGCTGGTGGTGGGGGTGTAATGGTGTGGGGGATGGGGTATCACCGGTTCAGGCTGGTGGTGGGGGTGTAATGGTGTGGGGGATGGGGTATCACCGGTTCAGGCTGGTGGTGGTGGTGTAATGGTGTGGGGGATGGGGGATCACCGAGTCAGGCTGGTGGTGGGGGTGTAATTGTGTGGGGGATGGGGTATCACCGGCTCAGGCTGGTGGTGGGGGTGTAATGGTGTGGGGGATGGGATATCACCGGTTCAGGCTGGTGGTGGGGGTGTAATGGTGTGGGGGATGGGATATCACCGGTTCAGGCTGGTGGTGGGGTGTAATGGTGTGGGGGATGGGATATCACCGGTTCAGGCTGGTGGTGGGGGTGTAATGGTGTGGGGGATGGGATATCACCGGTTCAGGCTGGTGGTGGGGGTGTAATGGTGTGGGGGATGGGATATCACCGGTTCAGGCTGGTGGTGGGGGTGTAATGGTGTGGGGGATGGGGTATCACCAGTTCAGGCTGGTGGTGGGGGTGTAATGGTGCGGGGGATGGGATATCACCGGTTCAGGCTGGTGGTGGGGGTGTAAGGGTGTGGGGGGATGGGGTATTACCGGTTCAGGCTGGTGGTGGAGGTGTAATGGTGTGGGGGATGGGATATCACCGGTTCAGGCTGGTGGTGGGGTGTAATGGTGTGGGGGATGGGATATCACCGGTTCAGGTTGGTGGTGGGGTGTAATGGTGTGGGGGATGAGATATCACTGGTTAAGGCTGGTGATGGGGGTGTAAGGGTGTGGGGGGATGGGATATTACCGGTTCAGGCTGGTGGTGGGGGTGTAATGGTGTGGGGGATGGGATATCACCGGTTCAGGCTGGTGGTGGGGGGTGTAATGGTGTGGGGGATGGGGTATCACCGGTTCAGGCTGGTGGTGGGGGTGTAATGGTGTGGGGGATGGGGTATCACCGGTTCAGGCTGGTGGTGGCGGTGTAATGGTGTGGGGGATGGGATATCACCGGTTCAGGCTGGTGGTGGGGGTGTAATGGTGTGGGGGATGGGGTATCACCGGTTCAGGCTGGTGGTGGGGGTGTAATGGTGTGGGGGATGGGATATCACTGGTTAAGGCTGGTGGTGGGGGTGTAAGGGTGTGGGGGGATGGGATATTACCGGTTCAGGCTGGTGGTGGGGGATGGGATATCACCGATTCAGGCTGGTGGTGGGGGTGTAATGGTGTGGGGGATGGGATATCACCGGTTCAGGCTGGTGGTGGGGGTGTAATGGTGTGGGGGATGGGATATCACCGGTTCAGGCTGGTGGTGGGGGTGTAATGGTGTGGGGGATGGGGTATCACCGGTTCAGGCTGGTGGTGGGGGTGTAATGGTGTGGGGGATGGGGTATCACCGGTTCAGGCTGGTGGTGGGGGTGTAATGGTGTGGGGGATGGGATATCACTGGTTAAGGCTGGTGGTGGGGGTGTAAGGGTGTGGGGGGATGGGGTATCACCGGTTCAGGCTGGTGGTGGAGGTGTAAGGGTGTGGGGGATGGGATATCACTGGTTAAGGCTGGTGGTGGGGGTGTAAGGGTGTGGGGGGATGGGATATTACCGGTTCAGGCTGGTGGTGGGGGTGTAATGGTGTGGGGGATGGGATATCACCGGTTCAGGCTGGTGGTGGGGGGTATAATGGTGTGGGGGATGGGGTATCACCAGTTCAGGCTGGTGGTGGGGGTGTAATGGTGTGGGGGATGGGGTATCACCGGTTCAGGCTGGTGGTGGGGGTGTAATGGTGTGGGGGATGGGGTATCACCGGTTCAGGCTGGTGGTGGGGGTGTAATGGTGTGGGGGATGGGGTATCACCGGTTCAGGCTGGTGGTGGGGGTGTAATGGTGTGGGGGATGGGATATCACTGGTTAAGGCTGGTGGTGGGGGTGTAAGGGTGTGGGGGGATGGGATATTACCGGTTCAGGCTGGTGGTGGGGGATGGGATATCACCGGTTCAGGCTGGTGGTGGGGGTGTAATGGTGTGGGGGATGGGATATCACCGGTTCAGGCTGGTGGTGGGGGTGTAATGGTGTGGGGGATGGGATATCACCGGTTCAGGCTGGTGGTGCGGGTGTAATGGCGTGGGGGATGGGATATCACCGGTTCAGGCTGGTGGTGGGGGTGTAATGGTGTGGGGGATGGGATATCACCGGTTCAGGCTGGTGGTGGGGGTGTACTGGTGTGGGGGATGGTATATCACCGGTTCAGGCTGGTGATGGAGGTGTAATGGTGTGGGGGATGGGGTATCACCGGGTCAGGCTGGTGGTGGGGGTTTAATGGTGTGCGGGATGGGGTATCACCGGTTCAGGCTGGTGGTGGGGGTGTACTGGTGTGGGGGATGGGGTATCACCGGTTCAGGCTGGTGGTGGGGGTGTAATGGTGTGGGGGATGGGATATCAGGCTGGTGGTGGGGGTGTAATGGTGTGGGGGGATGGGATATCACTGGTTAAGGCTGGTGGTGGGGGTGTAAGGGTGTGGGGGGATGGGATATTACCGGTTCAGGGTGGTGGTGGGGGTGTAATGGTGTGGGGGATGGGATATCACCGGTTCAGGCTGGTGGTGGTGGTGTAATGGTGTGGGGGATGGGGGATCACCGAGTCAGGCTGGTGGTGGGGGTGTAATGGTGTGGGGGATGGGGTATCACCGGCTCAGGCTGGTGGTGGGGGTGTAATGGTGTGGGGGATGGGATATCACCGGTTCAGGCTGGTGGTGGGGGTGTAATGGTGTGGGGGATGGGATATCACCGGTTCAGGCTGGTGGTGGGGTGTAATGGTGTGGGGGATGGGATATCACCGGTTCAGGCTGGTGGTGGGGGTGTAATGGTGTGGGGGATGGGGTATCACCGGTTCAGGCTGGTGGTGGGGGTGTAATGGTGTGGGGGATGGGATATCACCGGTTCAGGCTGGTGGTGGGTGTGTAATGGTGTGGGGGATGGGGTATCACCGAGTCAGGCTGGTGGTGGGGGTGTAATGGTGTGGGGGATGGGATATCACTGGTTAAGGCTGGTGGTGGGGGTGTAAGGGTGTGGGGGGATGGGGTATTACCGGTTCAGGCTGGTGGTGGAGGTGTAATGGTGTGGGGGATGGGGTATCACCGGTTCAGGCTGGTGGTGGTGGTGTAATGGTGTGGGGGATGGGGTATCACCGGTTCAGACTGGTGGTGGGGGTGTAATGGTGTGGGGGATGGGGTATCACCGGTTCAGGCTGGTGGTGGGGTGTAATGGTGTGGGGGATGGGATATCAGGCTGGTGGTGGGGGTGTAATGGTGTGGGGGGATGGGATATCACTGGTTAAGGCTGGTGGTGGGGGTGTAATGGTGTGGGGGGATGGGATATTACCGGTTCAGGCTGGTGGTGGGGGATGGGATATCACTGGTTCAGGCTGGTGGTGGGGGTGTAATGGTGTGGGGGATGGGGTATCACCGGTTCAGGCTGGTGGTGGGGGTGTAATGGTGTGGGGGATGGGATATCAGGCTGGTGGTGGGGTGTAATGGTGTGGGGGATGGGATATCACCGGTTCAGGCTGGTGGTGGGGGTGTAATGGTGTGGGGGATGGGGTATCACCGGTTCAGGCTGGTGGTGGGGGTGTAATGGTGTGGGGGATGGGATATCACCGGTTCAGGCTGGTGGTGGGGGTGTAATGGTGTGGGGGATGGGATATCACCGGTTCAGGCTGGTGGTGGGGGTGTAATGGTGGTGGGGGATGGGATATCACCGGTTCAGGCTGGTGGGGGGGGTGTAATGGTGTGGGGGATGGGGTATCACCGGTTCAGGCTGGTGGTGTGGGTGTAATGGTGTGGGGGATGGGATATCACCGGTTCAGGCTGGTGGTGGTGGTGTAATGGTGTGGGGGATGGGGTATCACCGGTTCAGGCTGGTGGTGGGGGTGTAATGGTGTGGGGGATGGGATATCACCGGTTCAGGCTGGTGGTGGGGGGGGTGTAATGGTGTGGGGGATGGGATATTACCGGTTCAGGCTGGTGGTGGGGGTGTAATGGTGTGGGGGATGGGATATCACCGGTTCAGGCTGGTGGTGGCGGTGTAATGGTGTGGGGGATGGGATATCACCGGTTCAGGCTGGTGGTGGAGGTGTAATGGTGTGGGGGATGGGGTATCACCGGTTCAGGCTGGTGGTGGGGGTGTAATGGTGTGGGGGATGGGGTATCACCGGTTCAGGCTGGTGGTGGCGGTGTAATGGTGTGGGGGATAGGATATCACCGGTTCAGGCTGGTGGTGGGGGTGTAATGGTGTGGGGGATGGGGTATCACCAGTTCAGGCTGGTGGTGGGGGTGTAATGGTGTGGGGGATGGGATATCACTGGTTAAGGCTGGTGGTGGGGGTGTAAGGGTGTGGGGGGATGGGATATTACCGGTTCAGGCTGGTGGTGGGGGATGGGATATCACCGATTCAGGCTGGTGGTGGGGGTGTAATGGTGTGGGGGATGGGATATCACCGGTTCAGGCTGGTGGTGGGGGTGTAATGGTGTGGGGGATGGGATATCACCGGTTCAGGCTGGTGGTGGGGGTGTAATGGTGTGGGGGATGGGGTATCACCGGTTCAGGCTGGTGGTGGGGGTGTAATGGTGTGGGGGATGGGGTATCACCGGTTCAGGCTGGTGGTGGGGGTGTAATGGTGTGGGGGATGGGATATCACTGGTTAAGGCTGGTGGTGGGGGTGTAATGGTGTGGGGGATGGGATATTACCGGTTCAGGCTGGTGGTGGGGGTGTAATGGTGTGGGGGATGGGATATCACCGGTTCAGGCTGGTGGTGGCGGTGTAATGGTGTGGGGGATGGGATATCACCGGTTCAGGCTGGTGGTGGAGGTGTAATGGTGTGGGGGATGGGGTATCACCGGTTCAGGCTGGTGGTGGGGGTGTAATGGTGTGGGGGATGGGGTATCACCGGTTCAGGCTGGTGGTGGGGGTGTAATGGTGTGGGGGATGGGGTATCACCGGTTCAGGCTGGTGGTGGGGGTGTAATGGTGTGGGGGATGGGATATCACTGGTTAAGGCTGGTGGTGGGGGTGTAAGGGTGTGGGGGGATGGGGTATCACCGGTTCAGGCTGGTGGTGGAGGTGTAAGGGTGTGGGGGATGGGATATCACTGGTTAAGGCTGGTGGTGGGGGTGTAAGGGTGTAGGGGGATGGGATATCACCGGTTCAGGCTGGTGGTGGGGGGTGTAATGGTGTGGGGGATGGGGTATCACCGGTTCAGGCTGGTGGTGGGGGTGTAATGGTGTGGGGGATGGGGTATCACCGGTTCAGGCTGGTGGTGGGGGTGTAATGGTGTGGGGGATGGGGTATCACCGGTTCAGGCTGGTGGTGGGGGTGTAATGGTGTGGGGGATGGGGTATCACCGGTTCAGGCTGGTGGTGGGGGTGTAATGGTGTGGGGGATGGGATATCACTGGTTAAGGCTGGTGGTGGGGGTGTAAGGGTGTGGGGGGATGGGATATTACTGGTTCAGGCTGGTGGTGGGGGATGGGATATCACCGGTTCAGGCTGGTGGTGGGGGTGTAATGGTGTGGGGGATGGGATATCACCGGTTCAGGCTGGTGGTGGGGGTGTAATGGTGTGGGGGATGGGATATCACCGGTTCAGGCTGGTGGTGGGGGTGTAATGGTGTGGGGGATGGGATATCACCGGTTCAGGCTGGTGGTGGGGGTGTAATGGTGTGGGGGATGGGATATCACCGGTTCAGGCTGGTGGTGGGGGTGTAATGGTGTGGGGGATGGGATATCACAGGTTCAGGCTGGTGGTGGGGGTGTAATGGTGTGGGGGATGGGATATCACCGGTTCAGGCTGGTGGTGGGGTGTAATGGTGTGGGGGATGGGATATCACCGGTTCAGGCTGGTGGTGGGGGTGTAATGGTGTGGGGGATGGGGTATCACCGGTTCAGGCTGGTGGTGGGGGTGTAATGGTGTGGGGGATGGGGTATCACCGGTTTAGGCTGGTGGTGGGTGTGTAATGGTGTGGGGGATGGGGTATCACCGAGTCAGGTTAGTGGTGGGGGTGTAATGGTGTGGGGGATGGGGTATCACCGGCTCAGGCTGGTGGTGGGGGTGTAATGGTGTGGGGGATGGGATATCACTGGTTAAGGCTGGTGGTGGGGGTGTAAGGGTGTGGGGGGATGGGGTATTACCGGTTCAGGCTGGTGGTGGAGGTGTAATGGTGTGGGGGATGGGGTATCACCGGTTCAGGCTGGTGGTGGTGGTGTAATGGTGTGGGGGATGGGGTATCACCGGTTCAGGCTGGTGGTGGGGGTGTAATGGTGTGGGGGATGGGATATCACCGGTTCAGGCTGGTGGTGGGGGTGTAATGGTGTGGGGGATGGGATATCACAGGTTCAGGCTGGTGGTGGGGGTGTAATGGTGTGGGGGATGGGATATCACCGGTTCAGGCTGGTGGTGGGGTGTAATGGTGTGGGGGATGGGATATCACCGGTTCAGGCTGGTGGTGGGGGTGTAATGGTGTGGGGGATGGGGTATCACCGGTTTAGGCTGGTGGTGGGGGTGTAATGGTGTGGGGGATGGGATATCACCGGTTCAGGTTGGTGGTGGGGGTGTAATGGTGTGGGGGGTGGGATATCACCGGTTCAGGCTGGTGGGGGGGGTGTAATGGTGTGGGGGATGGGATATCACCGGTTCAGGCTGGTGGTGGGGGTGTAATGGTGGTGGGGGATGGGATATCACCGGTTCAGGCTGGTGGGGGGGTGTAATGGTGTGGGGGATGGGGTATCACCGGTTCAGGCTGGTGGTGGGGGTGTAATGGTGTGGGGGATGGGATATCACCGGTTCAGGCTGGTGGTGGGGGGGTGTAATGGTGTGGGGGATGGGATATCACCGGTTCAGGCTGGTGGTGGGGGTGTAATGGTGTGGGGGATGGGATATCACCGGTTCAGGCTGGTGGTGGGGATGTAATGGTGTGGGGGATGGGGTATCACCGGTTCAGGCTGGTGATGGGGTGTAATGGTGTGGGGGATGGGATATCACCGGTTCAGGCTGGTGGTGGGGGTGTAATGGTGTGGGGGATGGGATATTACCGGTTCAGGCTGGTGGTGGGGGTGTAATGGTGCGGGGGATGGGGTATCACTGGTTCAGGCTGGTGGTGGGGTGTAATGGTGTGGGGGATGGGATATCACCGGTTCAGGCTGGTGGTGGGGGTGTAATGGTGGTGGGGGGATGGGATATCACCGGTTCAGGCTGGTGGTGGAGGTGTAATGGTGTGGGGGATGGGATATCACCGGTTCAGGCTGGTGGTGGGGGTGTAATGGTGTGGGGGATGGGATATCACCGGTTCAGGCTGGTGGTGGAGGTGTAATGGTGTGGGGGATGGGATATCACCGGTTCAGGCTGGTGGTGGAGGTGTAATGGTGTGGGGGATGGGATATCACCGGTTCAGGCTGGTGGTGGAGGTGTAATGGTGTGGGGGATGGGATATCACCGGTTCAGGCTGGTGGTGGAGGTGTAATGGTGTGGGGGATGGGATATCACCGGTTCAGGCTGGTGTTGGGGGTGTAATGGTGTGGGGGATGGGGTATCACCGGTTCAGGCTGGTGGTGGAGGTGTAATGGTGTGGGGGATGGGATATCACCGGTTCAGGCTGGTGGTGGGGGTGTAATGGTGTGGGGGATGGGGTATCACCGGTTCAGGCTGGTGGTGGGGGTGTAATGGTGTGGGGGATGGGATATCACTGGTTCAGGCTGGTGGTGGGGTGTAATGGTGTGGGGGATGGGATATCACCGGTTCAGGCTGGTGGTGGGGGTGTAATGGTGTGGGGGATGGGGTATCACAGGTTCAGGCTGGTGGTGGGGGTGTAATGGTGTGGGGGATGGGATATCACCGGTTCAGGCTGGTGGTGGGGGTGTAATGGTGTGGGGGATAGGGTATCACCGGTTCAGGCTGGTGGTGGTGGTGTAATGGTGTGGGGGATGGGGGATCACCGAGTCAGGCTGGTGGTGGGGGTGTAATTGTGTGGGGGATGGGGTATCACCGGCTCAGGCTGGTGGTGGGGGTGTAATGGTGTGGGGGATGGGATATCACCGGTTCAGGCTGGTGGTGGGGGTGTAATGGTGTGGGGGATGGGATATCACCGGTTCAGGCTGGTGGTGGGGTGTAATGGTGTGGGGGATGGGATATCACCGGTTCAGGCTGGTGGTGGGGGTGTAATGGTGTGGGGGATGGGATATCACCGGTTCAGGCTGGTGGTGGGGGTGTAATGGTGTGGGGGATGGGATATCACCGGTTCAGGCTGGTGGTGGGGGTGTAATGGTGTGGGGGATGGGGTATCACCAGTTCAGGCTGGTGGTGGGGGTGTAATGGTGCGGGGGATGGGATATCACCGGTTCAGGCTGGTGGTGGGGGTGTAAGGGTGTGGGGGGATGGGGTATTACCGGTTCAGGCTGGTGGTGGAGGTGTAATGGTGTGGGGGATGGGATATCACCGGTTCAGGCTGGTGGTGGGGTGTAATGGTGTGGGGGATGGGATATCACCGGTTCAGGCTGGTGGTGGGGGTGTAAGGGTGTGGGGGGATGGGGTATTACCGGTTCAGGCTGGTGGAGGTGTAATGGTGTGGGGGATGGGGTATCACCGGTTCAGGCTGGTGGTGGGGGTGTAATGGTGTGGGGGATGGGATATCACCGGTTCAGGCTGGTGGTGGGGTGTAATGGTGTGGGGGATGGAGTATCACCGGTTCAGGCTGGTGGTGGGGGTGTAATGGTGTGGGGGATGGGATATCAGGCTGGTGGTGGGGGTGTAATGGTGTGGGGGATGGAGTATCACCGGTTCAGGCTGGTGGTGGGGGTGTAATGGTGTGGGGGATGGGATATCAGGCTGGTGGTGGGGGTGTAATGGTGTGGGGGATGGGATATCACCGGTTCAGGCTGGTGGTGGAGGTGTAATGGTGTGGGGGATGGGATATCACCGGTTCAGGCTGGTGGTGGGGGTGTAATGGTGTGGGGGATGGGGTATCACCGGTTCAGGCTGGTGGTGGGGGTGTAATGGTGTGGGGGATGGGGTATCACCGGTTCAGGCTGGTGGTGGGGGTGTAATGGTGTGGGGGATGGGATATCAGGCTGGTGGTGGGGGTGTAATGGTGTGGGGGGATGGGATATCACTGGTTAAGGCTGGTGGTGGGGGTGTAAGGGTGTGGGGGGATGGGATATTACCGGTTCAGGCTGGTGGTGGGGGATGGGATATCACCGGTTCAGGCTGGTGGTGGGGGTGTAATGGTGTGGGGGATGGGATATCTCCGGTTCAGGTTGGTGGTGGGGGATGGGATATCACCGGTTCAGGCTGGTGGTGGGGGTGTAATGGTGTGGGGGATGGGATATCACCGGTTCAGGCTGGTGGTGGGGGTGTAATGGTGTGGGGGATGGGATATCACAGGTTCAGGCTGGTGGTGGGGGTGTAATGGTGTGGGGGATGGGATATCACCGGTTCAGGCTGGTGGTGGGGGTGTAATGGTGTGGGGGGTGGGGTATCACCGGTTCAGGCTGGTGGTGGGGGTGTAATGGTGTGGGGGATGGGATATCACCGGTTCAGGCTGGTGGTGGGGGTGTAATGGTGTGGGGGATGGGATATCACCGGTTCAGGCTGGTGGTGGGGGTGTAATGGTGTGGGGGATGGGGTTTAATCACCACTGCCTACCTGAGTATTGTTGCTGACCATTGCTGAATAAAGAGGGTCCAACCCGCTACTAGCAAGGGGGATCTAATAAAGGGTCCGGTGAGTGTATATTATGTATTCTGTGTGTAGTGATGGGGTGACGGTCTGTGTACAGTGATAGGTTCTCCTTCCTTCCTATTGGTCGGACTGATTTTCCAGGAAGCTGGGCATTCTACATACTGATAATAGTCTGGCTGATGCTTGGTGTCCATGGATTGCCAATACAGGAGATGCCCGTTATGGCCACCAGATGTCACTGCAGCTCACACAATGATATATACAGTACAGTATTGCCCTGTACACACGGTCGGACTTTGTTCGGACATTCCGACAACACAATCCTAGGATTTTTTCCGACGGATGTTGGCTCAAACTTGTCTTGCATACACATGATCGCACAAAGTTGTCGGAAAATCCGATCGTTCTGAACGCGGTGACGTAAAACACGTACGTCGGGACTATAAACGGGGCAGTGGCCAATAGCTTTCATCTCTTTATTTATTCTGAGCATGCGTGGCACTTTGTGCGTCGGATTTGTGTACACGCGATCCGAATTTCCGACAACGGATTTTGTTGTCGGAAAATTTTATAGCCTGCTCTCAAACTTTGTGTGTCAGAAAATCCGATGGAAAATGTGTGATGGAGCCCACACACGGTCGGAATTTCCGACAACAAGGTCCTATCACACATTTTCCGTCGGAAAATCCGACCGTGTGTACGGGGCATAATGGTGTACTGTGAATGTATGGCAGGGTTCACATTGGTGTTCATTATTGGGGTGCCCCCCTCCTGTGTACAGGTCTGAGGGGGCTCCTGGTTCAGTGTTGGGGTATCGGGGTGCCCCCTTCTTTGTACAAGTCTGAGGGGGCTCCTGGTTCAATGTTGGGGTATTGGGGTACACCCTCCTTTGTATAGGTCTAAGGAGGTTCCTGGTTCAGTGTTGGGGTATCGGGGTGCCCCCTCCTGTGTACAGGTCTGAGGGGGTTCCTGGTTCAGTGTTGGGGTATCAGGGTGCCCCCTCCTGTGTACAGGTCTGAGGTGGTTCCTAGTTCAGTGTTGGGGTATCGGGGTGCCCCCTCCTGTGTACAGGTCTGAGGTGGTTCCTGGTTCAGTGTTGGGGTATCGGGGTGCCCCCTCCTGTGTACAGGTCTGAGGGGGTTCCTGGTTCAGTGTTGGGGTATCGGGGTGCCCCCTCCTGTGTACAGGTCTGAGGGGGTTCCTGGTTCAGTGTTGGGGTATTGGGGTTCCCCCTCCTGTGTACAGGTCTGAGGGGTTCCTGGTTCAGTGTTGGGGTATCGCGGTGCCCCCTCCTTTGTACAAGTCTGAGGGGGTTCCTGGTTCAGTGTTGGGGTATCGGGGTGCCCCCTCCTGTGTACAGGTCTGAGGGGGTTCCTGGTTCAGTGTTGGGGTATCGGGGCGCCCTCCTGTGTACAGGTCTGAGGGGTTCCTGGTTCAGTGTTGGGGTATCGCGGTGCCCCCTCCTTTGTACAAGTCTGAGGGGGTTCCTGGTTCAGTGTTGGGGTATCGGGGTGCCCCCTTCTTTGTACAAGTCTGAGGGGGCTCCTGGTTCAATGTTGGGGTACCCCCTCCTTTGTATAGGTCTAAGGAGGTTCCTGGTTCAGTGTTGGGGTATCGGGGTGCCCCCTCCTGTGTACAGGTCTGAGGGGGTTCCTGGTTCAGTGTTGGGGTATCAGGGTGCCCCCTCCTGTGTACAGGTCTGAGGGGGTTCCTGGTTCAGTGTTGGGGTATCGGGGTGACCCCTCCTGTGTACAGGTCTGAGGGGGTTCCTGGTTCAGTGTTGGGGTATTGGGGTGCCCCCGCCTGTGTACAGGTCTGAGGGGTTCCTGGTTCAGTGTTGGGGTATCGGGGCGCCCTCCTGTGTACAGGTGTGAGGGGGTTCCTGGTTCAGTGTTGGGGTATCGGGGCGCCCCCTCCTGTGTACAGGTGTGAGGGGGTTCCTGGTTCAGTGTATATGTCTGACTGATGTCTCCTCTACAGATTAACCTGGCCAGCTCTCCTCAGATCATCCAGCGTCCACAGACTGTCAGCTCCACCCCGTCTCCGGCGTCCGGAATTACCCAGCAGGCCGTTCTGTTAGGAAATGCCTCTTCGCCAGCACTGAGTGCCAGCCAGGCACAGATGTACTTGCGGGCACAAATGGTAGGTGGCGCTCTAGCTCTGCACACTGTATGTGTGTCCTCCTCCCTGGTAGAATAGAAGACTAATGGAAGACTTGGGGGGGGGGGGAGGGGTACTACAGGCGGGACGCAGACAGGAGGTACCTGTGAGAACTGCACATAGTCTGTGTTTCCCCTTCTGAGATGGTGCAGAGAATTCATAATTTGATCAGTAGGGCCCCCTGTGGTGTGTGATGGTAAATAGGGTCCCTTTGTACTGTACCCGGCTAACACTCTCCTTTGCCTCCCTGCAGCTTATATTTACTCCGGCAGCCACAGTCAGCAGCATCCAATCCGATGTCAGCTCTGCATCTAGCTCCTCCCAGCCTCCTCCAGTCAGCACTCAGGTGAGTTTGGTGGAGAGTGTGGTGGTCTCCACCATGTTGTATCAGTTCCTGTGCTGCCTTGTTCCCTCGTGTGACGTCACGGTGAAGATGTTACTGTCTGTGTTGCAGGTGCAGAATCTCACTGTGAGAGGTACAGCTGGTGAGGCGGGAGCTGTAAATACGGCACAGCTGCCTGCTCTGGCTATGAAGCCGGCTGCCCTCAGCCACCATCCCATCACCAAACCTGCCGGCTGTGTAGCCAGCCATACCACAGACAGCCACAAGAGGGGGGAGTCACCGGGCACAGACAGCCAGGCTCCAACCGGCCGGACCACAGTCTCCACACACGCCATCATTGCTCCAGGTAAGGCTTCGGGGGATGGGGCCCTCCAATCATATTAGTAGTGATCCCCCTTCTATCGCTGAATATTCCAATCGCTTACTCGTTGTCACCATTTTCATGGCTCTGAGTTTCTGGGGCGTCATTAGAAATGTCAGAATCTATATTCTTCTCATTGGAAAATAGGAATTTGTACAAAAGCCCTTTTCATAGAGTCCATTGAAGGACACAGGAAGTAACCTTTGAGTTATACTGCCACCTACAGGAGGACTAAGTGCAGGCCAACAAACCTCTGTAGACCAGCCCAGGATAACCCCTTCTACTCCCACCATGCAGGTTTGCAGCATCTTCATAAACAAAGGGGTGGGACCTGCATCCCTTAATTAACTCCTAGAAAAGGAGAACAGAGTACTCATTTCGTCCTCTGAGAGACACGGGAAGACTTCCACTTTCAGGAAAACCCAAAAACAGTCTAAGGAGAGGGCAACACAGCAAACACTAACATGTCCAGGAAAACAACAGAACCGGGAACTGCCTAAGGCTCCTTTCACACTTATACGACTTCAAAGTCGCACGATTTTACCGCGATTTCGCGGCCGCGATTTTACCGTGATTTGCCGCGGTTTTTGCCGCGATTTGGGAGCAGTACTACTTTGCCACGTTTTTGGCATTAACAAATGAAAACATACAGTAGTTGGTATGAATCATAAGGGGGAACTCCACGCTAAGTTTTAAATAAAAAAAACTGGCGTGGGTTCCCCCCCAGGGCATACCAGGCCCTTAGGTCTGGTATGGATTGTAAGGGGAACCCCCTACGCCGAAAAAATCGGCGTGGGGGTCCCCCCAAAATCCATACCAGACCCTTATCCGAGCACGCAGCCCGGCCGGTAGGGCTGGGAAAAAAATCGATTTGAATCTTGAATCGAGTTGAGAGGTCAAATCGATTCAAATCTTCTTCAAATCGATTTTTTTAGATTTTTTTTTTTTTTTTTTTTAACAGCACCGCGCCGGGCCTGAGGAGCTGCGGGCACGATTTTTCAGGCGAGGCCGCGGCTTCGGCCTAGTCCGCGAGGCCCGACGCTGTGCATGGGTGGGTGGGTGTGTAGGCGGGGTAATGGGCGAGGCTGTTGGTGGAACACTGCTGTGTATTGGAGGGCTGTGATATCAGAAGGAGGAGGGGGTGGGGGGATCACAGGGACATTCCCGGGCTGCAGAGAGAGAGAGAGAAGGGAGGGTGAGTCAGAGCTGCCTGTATGGTGTATTTCATGGGATACTGATAGCCATGTGATCACTGCCAGAAAGAATAATACCTCAGAGGAGAGAAGTCACATCCCATTCCATATATTCACCCTTCTTAAATTTCATTACACAGCACTGTGCTCAATATGTGACAATACCCCCATATGACATCACACAGCCATGTGCTCATCACTGTATACTGACATGCTACATCACTGAATACTGACACACTACATCACTGAGTGATGTAGTGTGTCAGTATACAGTGATGTAGCGATGTGTCAGTATACGGTGATGTAGCGACGTGTCAGTATACAGTGATGTAGCGACGTGTCAGTATACAGTGATGTAGCGACGTGTCAGTATACAGTGATGTAGCGACGTGTCAGTATACAGTGATGTAGTGTGTCAGTATACAGTGATGTAGCGACGTGTCAGTATACAGTGATGTAGCGACGTGTCAGTATACAGTGATGTAGCGACGTGTCAGTATACAGTAATGTAGCGACGTGTCAGTATACGGTGATGTAGCGACGTGTCAGTATACAGTGATGTAGCGTGTCAGTATACGGTGATGTAGCGTGTCAGTATATGGTTATGTAGCGTGTCAGTATACGGTGATGTAGCGTGTCAGTATATGGTTATGTAGCGTGTCAGTATACGGTGATGTAGCGTGTCAGTATACGGTGATGTAGCGTGTCAGTATATGGTGATGTAGCGTGTCAGTATATGGTGATGTAGTGTGTCAGTATACGGTGATGTAGCGTGTCAGTATATGGTTATGTAGCGTGTCAGTATACGGTGATGTAGCGTGTCAGTATACAGTGATGTAGCGTGTCAGTATATGGTGATGTAGCGTGTCAGTATATGGTGATGTAGCGTGTCAGTATATGGTGATGTAGCGTGTCAGTATACGGTGATGTAGCGTGTCAGTATACGGTGATGTAGCGTGTCAGTATATGGTGATGTAGTGTGTCAGTATACGGTGATGTAGCGTGTCAGTATATGGCGATGTAGCGTGTCAGTATATGGTGATGTAGCGTGTCAGTATATTGTGATGTAGCGTGTCAGTATATGGTGATGTAGCGTGTCAGTATATGGTGATGTAGCGTGTCAGTATATGGTGATGTAGCGTGTCAGTATACGGTGATGTAGCGTGTCAGTATACGGTGATGTAGCGTGTCAGTATATGGTGATGTAGCGTGTCAGTATACGGTGATTTAGCGTGTCAGTATACGGTGATGTAGCGTGTCAGTATATGGTGATGTAGCGTGTCAGTATACGGTGATGTAGCGTGTCAGTGTATGGTGATGTAGTGTGTCAGTATACGGTGATGTAGTGTGTCAGTATACGGTGATGTAGTGTGTCAGTATACGGTGATGTAGCGTGTCAGTATACGGTGATGTAGCGTGTCAGTATATGGTGATGTAGTGTGTCAGTATACGGTGATGTAGCGTGTCAGTATACGGTGATGTAGCGTGTCAGTATATGGTGATGTAGCGTGTCAGTATATGGTGATGTAGCGTGTCAGTATATGGTGATGTAGCGTGTCAGTATACGGTGATGTAGCGTGTCAGTGTATGGTGATGTAGCGTGTCAGTATACGGTGATGTAGCGTGTCAGTGTATGGTGATGTAGTGTGTCAGTATATGGTGATGTAGCGTGTCAGTATATGGTGATGTAGCGTGTCAGTATACGGTGATGTAGCGTGTCAGTATACGGTGATGTAGCGTGTCAGTGTATGGTGATGTAGCGTGTCAGTATACGGTGATGTAGCGTGTCAGTGTATGGTGATGTAGTGTGTCAGTATATGGTGATGTAGCGTGTCAGTATACGGTGATGTAGCGTGTCAGTATACGGTGATGTAGTGTGTCAGTATACGGTGATGTAGCGTGTCAGTATATGGTGATGTAGTGTGTCAGTATATGGTGATGTAGTATGTCAGTATACGGTGATGTAGTGTCACCTGTCACCACCGAGCTTGCCTCAACCTGCTGTTGTTGATAGGTACATTTTCCTTGCAAAGAATGTTTAAAATGCACTTAAATTTTTTTGAAATTTTGTTTGTTGATGCACTTTAAGATAATTAAAAAAAAAAAAAAAAATCGGATTCGAATCGTGAATCGAGTTTTTTATAAAAAAATCGCAGATTTTTTTGGGGGGGAAAATCTCCCAGCCCTACCGGCCGGTCAGGAATGGGGGTGGGGACGAGCTAGCGGCCCCCCCCTCCTGGACCGTACCAGGCCGCATACCCTCAACATGGGGGGTGGGTGCTTTGGGGCATGGGGGGGCGACCTGCGGCCCCCCCACCCCAAAGCACCTTGTCCCCATGTTGATGAGGACAAGGGCCTCTTCCCGACAACCCTGGCCGTTGGTTGTCGGGGTCTGCGGGCGGGGGGCTTATCGGAATCTGGGAGCCCCCTTTAATAAGGGGGCCCCCAGATCCCGGCCCCCCACCCTATGTGAATAAGTATGGGGTACATGGTACCCCTACCCATTCACCTAGGGAAAAAAGCGTCAATAAAAAACACAGTACACAGGTATTTAAAATAATTTATTAGGCAGCTCCGGGATCTTCTTCCGACTTCGGGGGTCCTCTTCCGACTTCGGGGGTCTCTCCGGCGTCTTCTCCCGGTGTCCGCATCTTCTGCCGGCTCCACCGCTATCTTCTGGCGCTCTTTTGCCAGCGGTGGTCCGGACCTCTGGATCGTCTTCTTCCCTCTTCTCTTCCAGAGATGTTGACACGACGCTCTCTCCAGCCAGAATGGTCTCTGTGCGCTCCGCAACGGACTTATCTAGGCGGTGACCCCGCCCCCTTATGCCGTCACAGTCCCTGGGCATGCTGGGACTGTGACGTTCTAGGAGGCGTGGTCACCGGGTGATGACCACGCCCCCTTATGACGGCACAGTCCCAGCATGCCCCGGGACAGTGACCTCATAAGGGGGCGGGGTCACCGCCTATATAAGTCTGTTGCGGAGCGTTCAGAGACCATTCCAGCTGGAGAGAGCGTCGTGTCAACATCTCTGGAAGAAAAGAAGAAGGCAGAAGACAGAAGTTCGGACCACCGCTAGCAATTGAGCTGCAGAAGAAAGCGGAGGAGCCGGCAATAGATCAGGACACCGGGAGGAGACGCCGGAGAGACCCCCGAAGTCGGAAGAGGACCCCCGAAGTCGGAAGAAGATCCCGGAGCTGCCTAATAAATTATTTTAAATACCTGTGTACTGTGTTTTTTATTGACGCTTTTTTCCCTAGGTGAATGGGTAGGGGTACCATGTACCCCATACTCATTCACATAGGGTGGGGGCCGGGATCTGGGGGCTCCCTTATTAAAGGGGGCTCCCGGATTCCGATAAGCCCCCCGCCCGTAGACCCCGACAACCAACGGCCAGGGTTGTCGGGAAGAGGCCCTTGTCCTCATCAACATGGGGACAAGGTGCTTTGGGGTGGGGGGGCCGGCAGGGTGCCCCCCATGCCCTAAAGCACCCACCCCCCCCATGTTGAGGGCATGCGGCCTGGTACGGTCCAGGAGGGGGGGGCACTCGCTCGTCCCCACCCCCATTCCTGACCGGCCGGGCTGCATGCTCAGATAAGGGTCTGGTATGGATTTTGGGGGGGAACCCACGCCGTTTTTTTCATTTAAAACTTGGCGTGGAGTTCCCCCTCTGGATTCATACCAGACAGCTGTCAGCACTGCCTGTCGCTCATCGGGAAAGGAAAAAAAAGTTTTCCTTTCCCGATCAGCGAGCCAGGCTTGTGCTTACAAAGTCGTACTGAAGTCGTGTCTATATTATTCAGGCACGACTTGCATGCTACTTCAGGGTTTAACATTGAGGTCTATGGAGTACAACTCGCATAGAAGTTGGACCAAAGTAGTGCAGGGACTACTTTCAAGTCGGCACGACTTAAAGTCGTGCCAATATGAATGGTAGTCATTGAAAATCATGGAGAATGACTTGTCATGCGATTTTGCAGTACAAAATCATGGGACAAGTCGTGTAAGTGTGAAAGGGGCCTTAAGCTCAAACATCCACCAGAAGAACCATTAGACCCGAAGCTGCAGCATCCACCTGGTAGACCTGAGGGAATGTGTGAAATGAAGACCAGGTGGCAGCCATGCCAACCAGGGAAACAAAGAGCTGATACTGGAGAGCCCAGGAAGCGGCACAGATTCAGTAGAGTGAGCCGTGAGAGTGTCACCCCATCCCTAAGCTTCTGCGATGGTCTGTCTGAGCCACCTGGAGATGTTGAAAAGAGAAGCACTTTTATGGAGACCATCTGAGATGACAAAAGGGGAATCGACTCTCACAGCCCAAACTACATGCAGACAATGGAGGGAAATAGTGAAGTAGACATGGGGAGGAAAGAACAATGCCCTGGGCCTTGTCACCAATCTGCAAAAACAGAGCCGAATGTTGGTCCAATCTCAGCTGGAGCATTCATTGATACAGAGCTGCCCGTCTCTCATCAACATCCATAGCGTCAAAGACAGCGACCAGATGGTAAACAGGTCCTTGAGACAGTAAAGGGTTGGATGATCCCATGCAGCATCCGCCTGGAGTCTTACCGGGAAGATTTGCCACATCCTTCGGGGGCCATCCCACAGCAATGAGAATAATCTGAATGCCCTTCAGCTTGTTCCAGCATTAGGGAAGGGAAGGAATACAGCAGGGGGCATCACAGAGTCAGCAGGGCAGCCACTGCTGTCACTAGAGGATTCCTGGACCTAAGGATAAATCTTTCCTCTTTGTTGTACCTAAAGGCCGGGTAGTCCACATTCAGAGTTACGCACCTGTGGCACTGGTTTCAAAACACCTCCGGGTGTGGGGCCTTTTCTCCAGATTCAGATGTTGCTGGCTGAGGAACTCTGCCTACCAATTGTCTACACCTGGGGTCTACATGGAGATGGAAAGGAAGTACTTCCCTATTGCAAAATTGGATGCCTGAGCCACCAAGGAAGGTTTGCCTGAGGATTTGATGGAATTTGAGCACCAGACCCTGGAAGTGGAGTGGGAACCAAGCTTAGGTGGTCTGGATGTGGACATACGGACAGGAGACCCAATGTGAGAGATAAGACAGGAGAGTTCCAGTAGCACTTTAAGAGACCATTTGCTCCAAAGGTTCTATGACCGAAGAATCAACTGCAGCAGTGGCAGGATCTCTTTTTAAAGGCATTTTGACCAATCAGCCTGGGTTTGGCAAAGCAGACAGGATAGATTGAAGTCCCACATGGCTGTTTGCAAAGCAGAAGCAGCAATGGGGAGATGCATTCACCTCTGCCGGGTTAGCCCCCCCCCAAATCAACATTTTTCTTATGCAGTTTGTTTAGATCAGGTTAGATCAATTGTTGTTTGCGTTTAGATCTCACACAGAAGAAGCAATGTTAACGGTTATTTGCTGGGGGGGCTAACCCGTCAGCCCCCCCTCCTATCAAAAAATTGACCAAACAGTTAGCTATTTTGGAAGCTATTTGTTAGATCCGGTAAGATCAAGTGGTTTAAACATTAGATCTCACATATTTAGAGACTTATTAAAGTGATTAATGAGGGGGGGCTGGCCCCCTTGTCAAATTTCCTGGCCAAAAATCATTCAAGCTAATAGATATTCGTTAGATCCAGTAAGATGAAGTGGTGTTAACGTTAGATCTCACATAACTTCAGAGATATTCCACATAAAAATAGAGATATTAGGTGGTACATAGGGACTGATTGGCCCCCCACATGCAATTTTGTGGCCAAAAATCATCCAGGCCAATAAATATTAATTAGATCCGGTAAGATCAAGTGGTTTTAACGTTTGATTATCCATAATTAGAGGGATATTATGGATATTTGGTAAGGATGCACGGATAACCATACTAGTATCTATATCGGAGCCAATACTGAGCATTTTACGTGTACCAGTAAGGATTGCCAATGAGCATACCGAGGTATGCTGAAATTATGTGGGACATTATTGACGGGTGTGTTCAAGCCCAATGAAGCCTGAAGCACAGCGTCAAAAGCGAGTGGGAAACTTCAGAGGGCCCAGTTGAAGGAGCCAACTGAGTGCCCATCTACAGTAGCTGAGTCTAAAACCAACAACGTGAAGAGACAGCAGCCAGAAGCCCAAACCCTTGCAGAGGGCCCCCAGAGTTGCCTCCAAGCAACCCAGTGTCCCGTTTCCTTTGACACATGCTGCCCGGCATCAGAGAGTCAATGCACACCAGACTCCCAGAACTCAGCATAGACTTAAGCCAGATCAGAATCTCTGCAAGAGAGGAGCGTGGATACAAGCCACCGAACAGGGCAAGGCCACCACTTCCTCCGTGTTCCCTGACAAGGTGGGGGGACCTTATCCTGTTGTTCCCATCCAAGTAGAGGAAATCTACACCAAGGCCCTTCTGGATACTGGAGTTCAAGTGACTCTTCTCTACAGAGACTTCTATGACAGGCACCTCAAGCACCTTGTAATTGCAGAAGTTGGAAGAACTAGAGATATGGGGCATTGGGAACCTCAGAACCTCCCCTATGATGGCTATCTACCGGTCAAGCTGACCTTCGATCCCTCCATGGCTGGGAAAGCCGAAACTTTTGACACTCAGGCAGTGGTCTGTCCTCGCCCACCAGGGGCTAGTAAGAGTTCTCTCATCATAGGGACCAATACTGATCTTGTCAAAAGGCTGTTGACACCTCTTGTTCTGGAGCCAGGCACTTCAACTACAAGTGTGCACCCCATGCTGGGACAAGCCTACCAGTGCCTGGTACAAGAACAGAAGGTCCCAGCTGAAGAAGTGGGAAAGATCTGGCGCATGGATCAGTGTGAGAAGGTGTTACAGCCTGGTGAAATGGCCTGTTTTTGAGCATCTGTCAAGCTAAATTGGAAACAACCAGGCCCTTTCATTGTCCTTGAAGTGGACAGAGAGAAGACATGAGAGTGGAGATAATTCCCAGGGTAGTTTCAACCAAAGTGAATATGCCGGCTCAGATGTTGCTGGGACAAGTGAATCCGGCCACCCCAGTCCCAACGTCTGATTTGGTGGGGGGAGCAAAGGATGGGATCCCTGTCGAGGAGTTCTATGCGAAGAATACTCCTCTTTCACCGGAATGGAAAGAAAGAGCCAGGACTCAGCTCCTGAGATGGCAGGCTGCATTCTCCAAGAGTGAATTCGATGTGTGGTGTGCAAAAAGTGCCCAATACCAGATCCGTCTCTTCGAGTGCATAAGCCATTCAGGGAAAGAGTTCTACGGATTCCTTTAGGGGACTTGGAGGAATTGCATGAACAACTGGCAGAGTTGAAGTGGGCAGGCATCACCAGAGGGTCCCAGAGTCCATACGCTTCCCCGATAGTGGTGGTACGGGAGAAGAATGGGTCGCTGAGGCTGTGTATTGACTACCGGACAATGAATCGGATCGAAGATGCCTTGCAGAGCCTGTCAGGAGCGAACTGCTTCAGCGTGCTGGATTTAAAGAGTGGGTATTACCAAATCCCCATGCACCATGAGAATCAGGAGAAGACCGCTTTCGTTACCGCGGTGGGGTTCTTTAAATTCGACCATATGCCTCAAGGCCTGTCTGGTGCCCCAGCCACCTTCCAAAGGCTAATGGAGAAGACCATGGGTGACAAGAACCTAATCGAGGTGTTGGTGTACTTAGACCAAATCATTGTTTTCGCAAGACCCTGGAACAGAACAAAAAGCATCTGGAGAAGGTCCTGAAGAGACTCCATGACGAGGGGTTGAAGCTGTCTCTGAAAAAGTGCCAGTTTTATCAACCCTCAGTCAACTACCTTGGCCACATTGTGTCAACAGATGGAGTGGCCCCTGACCCCAAGAAGCTGGAAGCTGTCACCTCCTCGCCGAGGCCTACCAACGTGAGCTTAGGTCATTTCTGGGATTCTGCTCATATTATAGAAGATTTGTCAAGGCATTTGCTAAGATAGCTCGCCCACTTAATGAGCTGCTGAAGGACAAAGAGGAAGATCTGGTGAAGCCTGTCAGACCAGCTGGAGGGCCCAGAAAACCCAGATAGTCCATTCAGGAACAATAGACTCCAAAGTGTGATGAGGCTTTTAGGCAGCTGAAGTGAAGCCTAACAACCGCTCCAGTCTTGGCCTATGCAGATACAACCACGCCATACGAGCTACACTTTGACACCAGTTGAGATGGGTTAGGTGGGGTGCTATATCAAGAGCATGACGGCCATCTACGGCCTGTTGCCTAAGTGAGTCGGAGCTTGGCCCCCGCTGAGAAGAACTACCCCATGCACAAACTTGAGTTCCTGGCCTTGAAGTGGGCAGTGGTGGATAAACTGAGGGATTACCTGTATGGGGCAAAGTTTGTGATCTTGACCGACAACAATCCTCTCACCGACATCCTCACTACCACCAAGTTGGATGTCATGGGTCACAGATGGTTGGCTGCTCTATCAGGGTTTACTTTTATCCTGAAGTATCAACCAGGGTCGGAAACAAAGACATGGACGCTTTGTCAAGAAGGTCACATTGTTCCAGAGACCCTTCAGATGAATGGGCCCAGCTGACATCTGAAAGGGTGCGAGCCTTATGTCAAGTAGCAGAACATCAAGCTGGAGGAGGATCCAGGGCCGAAGACATTGGAGTGTCAGCCGCTGGTGGCCCCAGATGTTATTGCAATGTCACCCAAGTTGGGGATGAAGGTCTGCCCAAGCTGTCAAAGAAAGCCCTTTGGAGGGACCAGTTGGAGCACCCTCTCTGTAGCTTGGCATTAAAGGCCTTGGAGAGCCATCGATCTGACTTGCTCCTCACTGACTCCCGGAAGGAAGTCCATCTGCTGCACCAAGAGTGGGATCGGTTACAGCTGCACCAAGGTGGTCTACCGAAGGGACCTCTCTGACGATTCCGAAGAAAAATGACAGTTATTCCTACCTAAAAAATATAGGGAGACGGCATTAACTGCCCTACACAACAACCATGGCCACCTAGGGCCAGAAAGGACTTTTCACCTGGTGAGGGACTGGTTCTACTGGCCCTGCATGCGGGCTGAAGTTGAGGGCTATTGCCACTCCTGCATCAGATGTATCCAAAGTAAGACTTTGTCTCACCAAGCTGCCCCAGTGGGCCATCTTCAGAGTCAGGGACCCATGGAGCTGGTGTGCATTGACTTTCTGTGCTTGGAGCCTGATCTGAGCGGGCGGGGAAATATCCTGGTAGTGACTGACCATTTCACTCGGTATACCCAGGCGTTTTCCACGAGGGACCAACAAGCATCCACAGTGGCCAAGATCTTAGTGGAGAAATTCTTTGTGCACTGTGGTCTGTCCCAATGTATCCACTCTGATCAAGGGAGAGACTTTGAGAGTAGTCTCATCAAGAGACTTTTAGACCTGTTGGGCATCAGGAAGTCTAAAACCACTCTGTATCATCCTCAAGGAGATTGTCAACCAGAGAGATTCAACCAAACCCTTCAGGATATGCTCGGAACTCTAAATTCAGAACAAAAGCAGCACTGGAGCAAGCATAAAGTGGCCATTGTGCATGCTTATAACGGCACCGCCAATGACGCCACAAGATACTCTCCCTATCGTTTGTTCGGATGGGAGGCCCGGCTGCCAGTAGACTTGGCCTTCGGCACATCCCTCGACCATACCTCAGCAAATTCCCACAGAGGGTATGTGGATCGCCTGCGGAGAAGTCTGAAGACCGCCTATGATAAGGCTCAAGCTGCCTCATATGCCAAGGACAGAGAAACATAATAAAATTTGACCTCAGGGTATGAGTACAGGACCTACAGCTGGATGACAAGGTACTGCTGAGAAACCTGTGTGACCCTGGAAAGCACAAGTTGGCTAACCACTAGAAGTCGCAGCCATATGTCATTTGCAAGCAGCTGCCAGGACTCCCAGTATATAAAATCTGGCCAGAGGGATAAACAGGCCCGCTGAAGACTTGGCATCGCAATCATCTGTTGTCTCTGTCAGAAGCAGTTCGTGTGCCATCACAGCCGTATTCACAGTCCACACCCACGGCCTCTCAGAGATCCCTGCCAGCGACTAGATCTCAATCTGTACCCCTTGCTGAAGAAGATGAAAACAGCAAGGATGAAGGGATGGGAATAGATTGTCTGTGGCCGTCTCAAATGCCAGGGCCTGCCACACCCCCCACCCCCCGAGGCCATTCTCACTGCAAAAAGGACTCTTGAAGCACTTGACCCTTCCACTGCAGATTTGGTGGTAGAGAATACCAACTCACCCCCTGGCAGATCTAGCTGGGCCATTCCAGGTAAGGAGGCCTGTAAGCAGGACAACCTCCCTTCCTTTGCTAATTGGTGGGAGCTTCCTTTGCCAGGGTTTTATGCAGATGTAAATTATATGGTTTCCTTTGCACACTAACCTGTTTTTTTTTTCTCTCTGCGTTTATATCAAAAGCATGTAAGAGGTCATAGACTATTTACCTTCTTTGGCGGACCAAAGGTACTTTGATGGGGGGGATTGTGTAGCGGGGGCTGCTCTGTGTCCCACACCTCCTGCTATCCCCGCTGGCGACTGTCAGACTGAATAGGCACTGACACAGGCGCTCACTGAGGGAGATCATGCCTGTCAGTCCCCACCGGGGACTTTTCCCCCTCCCTCTCCTCTTCCTTGAGTGATGAGTGGTGCTCACTCACAGGCACCTGCTCGCTCTGCTCTCTCCTCTGTGTCCTTATTGGCAGGGAGAGGGAGCCAATCAAGCAGCAGCAGAGGACCATGGGGCTTGAAGTCCATCACAAAAGGCCCCATTGATTTCTACAGGGGGTGGAACTGCCAAACCCAGCCTGCTTTGCAAGAAAGGGGGCTTGCTAAAGACTCCAGCCTGTTGGTCTGAGGAGAGATCACCACGGGGCAGGGAGGTTAACGGACGTGCGAGGAGAAACTACAGGCACTCACTGAAGAACCATCCAAAGACGGTTCCAGAGATCATCCAGAAATGGTTAAAGATGGGCGTCCCACCAGAGAGAGGCCTCCGGTGAAGACTGCATGCATCTTAGGGCAAGAGGCAATGGAGTCGCAAGGTGGCCAGGCAGGCTGCTGAAGAACTATCTGCCAAGACATCCCTTTTCTGCCCTGGACGCAGGACTGGTGAGAGGGAACTTGCCCACTTTGCTGATGCACTACCCACTTTTGAACCCTGCAGGAAGACATTATAGTTTGGAAGTGCGAAGAGGTCCTGTTACTGCCATATCAAATCCTCTATGCTGACTAATAACTCCCTTTTGTTAGACTCGGATGATTTATTGTCTTCTATGAGATCCAACTACTGGTGAAGATATTTACAAGGCCTTGTACTCTAAACATTGTTTTCTATTGCTCTTAAAGGGGACATGGTACTGGTATCTATATTACCTCATCTCTCATTAGGATTAAAGGTATTATAGGCCGGCCTGGGGTTCCCCTTTAGCAGTGGTAGTACTTACAGCAACCAATAGCCTTCTTGAGGAATCAATTTACTGATTGTCTGTTATTGTGTACATTGGTATCATTTCCTTGCTGTTGCTAATTGTTATTTAACTGCTTATGTACCACTTAATATCTCTACCTGTATGTGGAATATCTCTGAAATTACGTGAGATCTAATGTTAAAACCACTTAATCTTACCGGATCTAACGATTATCTACAGGTGAAATTGTGCAAAAGTTCATTTATTTCACAAATGCAACTTGTAAGGTGAAACTAATGTAGCACTAACTCACGGTGGAGCTGCTGATTTTTAGCGGGCTGTTACTGTCACCTTTTTTACCTGTAATTTCACCAGTACCGGGTCTAGGGTCCCGTTGAGCTTATCCTCAGATAATGTAGACACCAGTCACTTGAGTACTTTTCCAATGCTTTAATGGGAGATAACTGGAAGAAGTAGCAGGAAAGAGGTAGAAGAATGCCGCGTACACACGGTCGTACTTTTCGTCTACAAAAGTCCAACGGACGCTGACGGACTAAAGCTGGCTGGTAATCCGATCGTGTGTGGGCTTCTCCGGACTTTCAACGTACTTTTTTAGCCTCAAATCCGACGTACTTTAGATTTGAAACATGCTTTAAAACTTTACTTCGTAACTACGACGGACCCCGAAATCCGCTCGTCTGTGTGCTAGTCCGACGGACAAAAAGCCACGCTAGGGCACCTATTGGCTACTGGCTATGAACTTCCTTATTTTAGTCCGGTGTACGTCATCACGTACGAATCCATCGGACTTTTGTGTGGTCGTGTGTAGGCAAGTCCGTTCGTTAGAAAGTCTGCCGCAAGTCCGCCGAAAGTCTGCCGGAAGTCTGTCGGACAGGCTGTCTGACTTTTGTAGACGAAAAGTCCGACCGTGTGTACGCGGCAGAAGAGTTGCAGGGAAGTTCAAATACCTTTTCTTGGCGTAGCACTAAGGAATTGAAATCTTTGGGATGAATATATCCTCAGCTCAGGATTAAATCTTTGCCCGCCTGGATAGGTCTCTCTCACTAACCCAGCAGCCGAAACGCAGCACGAACAAAAAGTCTCTGCCACAGACTTGGATGAAACAAAACTGTACGATCCTCTGCCACAGGATGTAGTAGTTTTCGATGAACAGCAAACACAGTACCAGAACCTTTAAGCCAACCCGGCAGTACTTGTGCGGTAGAGTAGTTTAGGATGCGTCCTCCAATCGAGTCACCAGGCCCTTCTTAACACCAGCCTTGCATGGTCCCTTCCAAGATGGGTCCTCCCCTGGATCTTCCCGATTGTCCGGCTTCTTCCCGTAGGACAGACAGCACAGGACCATCCCAGCCATAGCAGGCCCCAGCCAGCTTCTGGGTCTACCCGCTCGGCTGCCGCAACGCAACCCTCCAGGCCGGAGGGCTTGCGAGCTAGAACTCACTAACACTTGCCTCTAGGCCAGGAGGGCCACGAGTTAAAGCTCCTTGAAACATGGCGTCTGCCCCATAAATACCCTCGCCCAGAATGCAACCCGAAGGACCACCTCCGCCGAGTTTTCACTGGGACAGAAGAGCACTCATATGTTTCAGCCTGTTGCTTTCCAACACCGACCCAGAGTGACAACGACACCCACAGGCAGAATGTGGAACTGCACACAACACAGCCAAACTGGAACAGAGGCTAATCTAACTGTAAATTAGATCTGAACTATGTACAGCACAGATAATCCACTAAATTTACATAGACGCGGTAGATTGGAAAATCTACCAGCGCTACACTAATATATGAGATAGACTAATTACATGCAAAGCAAGATAGTTCAAGCCGTGATTTATGATAATTGTGATGATTATGGCTTACAGCTCATGAAACCCCCAAATCCACAATCTCAGAAAATTAGAATATTACATGCAATCAATAAAACAAGGATTGTACATAGAAGAATATGGGACCTGTGAAAAGTAGAAGCATGCATATGTACTCAGTACTTGGTTTGGGCCCCTCAATGTGGCGTGGCATGGGGGGTGATCAGCCTGTGGCACTGCTGAGATGTTATGGAAGACCAGGATGCTTCGATAGCAGCCTTCAGCTCTTCTGCATCCTTCGGTCTCATGTCTCTCATCTTTCTCTTGGCAATGCCCCATAGATTCTCTGTGGGGTTCAGGTCAGGCAAGTTTGCTGGCAAATCAAGCACAGTAATCCCACGGTCATTGAACCAGGTTTTGGTGCTTTTGGCAGTGTGGGCAGGTGCCAAGTCCTGCTGGAATATGAAGTCAGCATCCCCATAGAGCTCGTCTGTGGAAGGAAACATGTAGTGCTCCAAAATCTCCTGGTAGACGGCTGCAGTGACCCTGGACTTAATGAAGCACAGTGGACCAACACCAGCAGATGACATGGCTTCCCAAATCAACACAGACTGTGGAAACTTCACACTGGACTTTAAGCATCTTGCAGTGTGCGCCTCTCCATTCTTCCTCCATTTTCTGGGTCCTTGGTTTCCGAATGAGATGCAAAATTTGCTCTCATCAGAAAAGAGGATTTTGGACCACTGAGCCACAGACCAGGTCTGTTTTTCTTTAGCCCAGGTAAGACGCTTCTGACGTTGTTTGTTGTTCAGGACAAGAGGAATACGATATTTGAAGCTCATGTCCAGGATCCTGTGTCTGTGTGTGGTGGCTCTTGATGCACTGACTCCAGTCTCAGTCCACTCCTTGTGAAAGTCCCCAACACTTTTGAATGGCCTTTTCCTGACAATCCTCTGCAGGCTGCGGTCATCCCTGCTGCTTGTGCACCTTTTTTCTTCTACACTTTTCCCTTCCACATAACTTTCTAATAATGTGCTTTGATGCAGCACTTTGGGAACATCCAACTTCTTTTGCAATGACCTTGTGAGGCTTTCCTTTCTTATGGAGGTTGTCAATGGAGGTTGTCAATGGAGGTTGTCAATGATGTTTTTCTGCACAACTGTCAGGTCAGCCGTCTTTCCCATGATTGTGATTCCTACTGAACCCGACTGAGAGATCATTGAAAGGCTCAGGAACCCTTTTGCAGGTGTTATGTCTTCATTATCTGATTAGAGTGGGACAGAATATTCCACCTTTTCACAATATTCTAATTTTTTGAGATTGTGGATTTGGGGTTTTCTTCAGCTGTAAGCCATAATCATCACAATTAGGACAAATCACGGCTTGAACTATCTTGCTTTGCATGTAATGAGCCTATCTCATATATTACTTTCACCTTTTAAGTTGCATTAGTGAAATAAATGAACTTTTGCACAATATTCTAATTTTTCGAGTATCACCTGTATTAGCCTGAATGATTTTTGGCCAGAAAATTTGATGAGGGGGGCCAGCCCCCCATCATTAATCACTTAATAAGTCTCTAATTATGTGAGATCTAATGTTAAAACCACTTGATCTTACCGGATCTAACAAATAGCTCCCAAAATAGCAGTTTGGTCAATTTTTTGATAAGGAGGGACTTAGGGTTAGCCCCCCCCCCCCAGCATATAACCATTAATATTGCTTCTTCTGTGTGAGATCTAACGCAAACAACGGTAGATGATGTAACCTGATCTAACAAACTGCATAAGATTTTTTCAAAAATGTTGATTTGGGGGGGCTAACCCGGCAGAGGTGATGCTGAAGATGATGTAGGTGCTCACACCGTTACCCCTTCTGAGGTGAAAATCCACAAGGAAATGGGAATTGTAGGCACCCAGCAGCCTATGTACTATGGATGTAGCTCCTGTGCTTGGCCTGACCGGTCATTCCCTAATTGGGTCTTCAGAGATATAGTGAGGGTTGATGCAATGCCAGCAAATCTGGACCTGGAAATCTCTCCACAATTACCTTTTTACCAGAACAAAGTCTGGAAGGTGCTCTGTGCCCAAAGGTCACTTCCAGGCTATCCCCACAATGTCCAGGGGTCATTCAGCACTAAAGATTCCAGGCTGAGGATGGCTGCGCCAGAGAGATGCAATCCAAGAGACCAGCAACAGTGCAGAGAACAGTCCCGATTAAAGAAAAAGCTGTGCGAGGAAAAACAGGAGGGAAGTTTACGCATCAGAGCTGAAGATGTCCACCATCCTCCCAGGACACAGTGTCCATTCCTCCTGTAGGTGGCAGCAAACCTCAAAGGCTTCCTGTGTTCCTCAATGGACCCAGCAAATTTGTTTTGTCTGTGTTCACTGTCACCATACAAAATTCAGCCATATCTGTATGTCTTCATCATAGCGTCATACTGACCGCATCCATCCCCTTATCTGTATGTCTCCATCATAACGTCATACTGACCTCATCCATCCCCTTATCTGTATGTCTCCATCATAACGTCATACTGACCGCGTCCATCCCCCTATCTGTATGTCTCTATCATAGCATCATACTGACCGCATCCATCCCCTTATCTGTATGACTCCATCATAGCGTCGTACTGACCGCATCCTTCCCCCTATCTGTATGTCTCCATCATAGCATCATACTGACCGCGTCCATCTCCTTATGTGTATGTCTCCATCGTAGCGTCATACTGACCGCATCCATCCCCTTATCTGTATGTCTCCATCATAACATCATACTGACCGCATCCATCCCCCTATCTGTATGTCTCCATCATAATGTCATACTGACCGCGTCCATCCCCCTATCTGTATGTCTCCATCATAGCATCATACTGACCGCATCCATCCCCTTATCTGTATGTCTCCATCATAGCGTCATACTGACCGCACCCATCCCCTTATCTGTATGTCTCCATCATAGCGTCATACTGACCGCATCCATCCCCTTATCTGTATGTCTCCATCATAGCGTCATACTTACCGCATCCATCCCCTTATCTGTATGTCTCCATCATAACGTCATACTGACCGCGTCCATCCCCCTATCTGTATGTCTCCATCATAGCATCATACTGACCACATCCATCCCCTTATCTGTATGTCTCCATCATAACGTCATACTGACCGCGTCCATCCCCCTATCTGTATGTCTACATCATAGCATCATACTGACCGCATCCATCCCCTTATCTGTATGTCTCCATCATAGCATCATACTGACCGCGTCCATCCCCTTATCTGTATGTCTCCATCATAGCATCATACTGACCGCGTCCATCTCCTTATGTGTATGTCTCCATCGTAGCGTCATACTGACCGCATCCATCCCCTTATCTGTATGTCTCCATCATAACATCATACTGACCGCATCCATCCCCCTATCTGTATGTCTCCATCATAATGTCATACTGACCGCATCCATCCCCCTATCTGTATGTCTCCATCATAGCATCATACTGACCGCGTCCATCCCCTTATCTGTATGTCTCCATCATAATGTCATACTGACCGCATCCATCCCCCTATCTGTATGTCTCCATCATAGCATCATACTGACCGCGTCCATCCCCTTATCTGTATGTCTCCATCATAGCGTCATACTGACCGCATCCATCCCCTTATCTGTATGTCTCCATCATAGCGTCATACTGACCGCGTCCATCCCCCTATCTGTATGTCTCCATCATAGCGTCATACTGACCGCGTCCATCCCCCTATCTGTATGTCTCCATCATAGCGTCATACTGACCGCGTCCATCCCCTTATCTGTATGTCTCCATCATAGCATCATACTGACTGCGTCCATCCCCCTATCTGTATGTCTCCATCATAGCGTCATACTGACCGCGTCCATCCCCCTATCTGTATGTCTCCATCATAGCGTCATACTGACCGCGTCCATCCCCCTATCTGTATGTCTCCATCATAACGTCATACTGACCGCGTCCATCCCCCTATCTGTATGTCTCCATCATAACGTCATACTGACCGCACCCATCCCCTTATCTGTATGTCTCCATCATAACATCATACTGACCGCACCCATCCCCTTATCTGTATGTCTCCATCATAACGTCATACTGACCGCATCCATCCCCCTATCTGTATGTCTCCATCATAACGTCATACTGACCGCACCCATCCCCCTATCTGTATGTCTCCATCATAGCATCATACTGACCGCGTCCATCCCCCTATCTGTAGGTCTCCATCATAACGTCATACTGACCGCATCCATCCCCCTATCTGTATGTCTCCATCATAACGTCATACTGACCGCATCCATCCCCCTATCTGTATGTCTCCATCATAACGTCATACTGACCGCATCCATCCCCCTATCTGTATGTCTCCATCATAACGTCATACTGACCGCATCCATCCCCCTATCTGTATGTCTCCATCATAACGTCATACTGACCGCATCCATCCCCCTATCTGTATGTCTCCATCATAGCATCATACTGACCGCGTCCATCCCCCTATTTGTATGTCTCCATCATAATGTCATACTGACCGCGTCCATCCCCCTATCTGTATGTCTCCATCATAACGTCATACTGACCGCATCCATCCCCCTATCTGTATGTCTCCATCATAGCATCATACTGACCGCGTCCATCCCCCTATTTGTATGTCTCCATCATAACGTCATACTGACCGCATCCATCCCCCTATCTGTATGTCTCCATCATAACGTCATACTGACCGCATCCATCCCCCTATCTGTATGTCTCCATCATAGCATCATACTGACCGCGTCCATCCCCCTATTTGTATGTCTCCATCATAATGTCATACTGACCGCGTCCATCCCCTTATCTGTATGTCTCCATCATAACGTCATACTGACCGCATCCATCCCCCTATCTGTATGTCTCCATCATAACGTCATACTGACCGCATCCATCCCCCTATCTGTATGTCTCCATCATAACGTCATACTGACCGCATCCATCCCCCTATCTGTATGTCTCCATCATAGCATCATACTGACCGCGTCCATCCCCCTATCTGTATGTCTCCATCATAATGTCATACTGACCGCATCCATCCCCTTATCTGTATGTCTCCATCATAATGTCATACTGACCGCATCCATCCCCCTATCTGTATGTCTCCAACATAGCATCATACTGACCGCGTCCATCCCCTTATCTGTATGTCTCCATCATAGCGTCATACTGACCGCATCCTTCCCCCTATCTGTATGTCTCCATCATAACGTCATACTGACCGCATCCACCCCCCTATCTGTATGTCTCCATCATAACGTCATACTGACCGCATCCATCCCCCTATCTGTATGTCTCCATCATAACGTCATACTGACCGCATCCATCCCCTTATCTGTATGTCTCCATCATAACATCATACTGACCGCATCCATCTCCCTATCTGTATGTCTCCATCATAGCGTCATACTGACCGCATCCATCCCCCTATCTGTATGTCTCCATCATAGCGTCATACTGACCGCATCCATCCCCCTATCTGTATGTCTCCATCATAGCGTCATACTGACTGCGTCCATCTCCCTATCTGTATGTCTCCATCATAGCGTCATACTGACCGCATCCATCCCCTTATCTGTATGTCTCCATCATAACGTCATACTGACCGCATCCATCCCCTTATCTGTATGTCTCCATCATAACGTCATACTGACCGCATCCATCCCCCTATCTGTATGTCCCCATCATAACGTCGTACTGACCGCATCCATCCCCTTATCTGTATGTCTCCATCATAGCATCATAATGACCGCATCCATCCCCCTATCTGTATGTCTCCATCATAACATCATACTGACCGCGTCCATCCCCTTATCTGTATGTCTCCATCATAGCATCATACTGACCGCATCCATCCCCCTATCTGTATGTCTCCATCATAACATCATACTGACCGCATCCATCCCCTTATCTGTATGTCTCCATCATAACGTCATACTGACCGCATCCATATCTGTATGTCCCCATCATAACGTCGTACTGACCGCATCCATCCCCTTATCTGTATGTCTCCATCATAGCATCATACTGACCGCATCCATCCCCCTATCTGTATGTCTCCATCATAACATCATACTGACCGCGTCCATCCCCTTATCTGTATGTCTCCATCATAACGTCATACTGACCGCATCCATCCCCCTATCTGTATGTCTCCATCATAACGTCATACTGACCGCATCCATCCCCCTATCTGTATGTCTCCATCATAATGTCATACTGACCGCATCCATCCCCCTATCTGTATGTCCCCATCATAACGTCATACTGACCGCATCCATCCCCTTATCTGTATGTCCCCATCATAACGTCGTACTGACCGCATCCATCCCCTTATCTGTATGTCCCCATCATAACGTCGTACTGACTATGCCTATGAAGTTCAGTAAAATATGAGTGTCAGGAAGTGGAGAAAAATGATTCTGCTGGTGACAAATCTGTATCCGGGACATAAACAGGAAAAACATGGCGCCGCCCCTGTATAAATCCCGGGATAGGTTCCCATGTTGACTTTTCATCCTCCAGAATACATGGGACTCGGGAAAGCCGTGTGGTGAACGAGAAGCCATTATTGTGCCGCAGTATATACAGTGCCTTGAAAAAGTATATATACTGTAGTGGAAAATTATAAGCTTCTCCTATAAGCAAATAATTCCGTTGTGCTGAAAAGCACAGTCAGAGCTCTCTTGTATAATGCCGGGAAAGCGCGTTTGTATATCTCCAAGTAACACAGACACAGATGCTGGTATCACATTGAGCTTAGCAAAATCTTCCTCTTTAGGAGATGCTGTCTTTATTTATAGTGTAAAACATGAATAACAATGGGAGGTGGTGACTTCACAATCAGCCAATCAGACATTTGTATTGCTTCAAAAGAACCAGACACACGTATATATGTAAATAGAATTCCAGGAGTGACGTGTGCAGATCCATGTGTGCCGTGTCCTGTGGAGGAGACACAATGTGCCTCAGATTGTGAACACTACAAACATGGCTCTGATCACGGCCCTGTGGACATTTATACCACTACCAATGACGCGCGCCATACTCTATCATGGCTCAGTGAGCTATAATTTTGTACGGTTATGCTATGGTTCCCATGTACGCGGATCTGTTGGCTAGGAGCGTGGATGGAGTCGCCATGAGGTGGCCAGTCTCTTGGTGAGGCATAAACCAACATCCCTTAAAGGGCGAACAGATCTGCTGTGTCCACAGGAAGGTTTCCACAACCAATGGTCCTCCACTGGCGTCTGTATGTGCTAATACCCTCGCATTAGATTATTGCAGCAAAACTGACACCGGAGGACATCTGATAACATACATTAAAAACATTTCCACAATACCCCTTGAAATTCCCCACATGTTGTCATGTTACAACCAAAAACATAAATGTATTTTATTGGGATTTTATGTGATAGACCAACACAAAGTGTCACATAATTGTCAAGTGGAAGAAAAATGATAAACGATACAAATAAATATGTGAAAAGTGTGGGGGGGGGGGGGGCATTTGCATGGCGCCCCCCGGAGTCAATACTTTGTAGAGCCCCCTTTCTCTACAAGTCTTTTTGGGGATGTCTCTACCAGCTTTGCACATCTAGAGAGGACATTTCTGCCCATTCTTCTTTGTAAAATATCTCAAGCTCTGTCAGATTGGATGGAGAGCGTCTGTGAACAGCAATTTTCAAGTCTTGCCACAGATTCTCAATGTGATTTAGGTCTGGACTGTGACTGGGCCATTCTAACACATGAATATGCTTTGATCTAAACCATTCCATTGTAGCTCTGGCTGGATGTTTCGGGTCGTTGTCCTGCTGGAAGGTGAACCTCCCCCCGGTCTCAAGTCTTTTGTAGATTCTAACAGGTTTTCTTCTAAGATTGTCCTGTATTTGTCTCCATCCATCTTCCCATCAACTCTGACCGGCTTCCCTGTCCCTGCTGAAGAAAAGCATCCCCACCACATGATGCTGCCACCACCATGTTTCACAGTGGGGATGGTGTGTTCAGGGTGATGGGCGGTGTTAGTTTCCCCCACACATAGTGTTTTGTTTTTAGGCCATAAAGCTGAATTTTGGTCTCGTGACCAGAGCACCTTCTTCCACATGTTTGCTGTGTCCTCCACATGGCTTCTCACAAACTACAAACAGGACTTCTTATGACTTTCTTTCACCAATGTCTTTCTTCTTGTCACTCTTCCATAAAGGGCAGATTTGTGGAGAACACGACTAATAGTTGTCCTGTGGACAGATTCTCCCACCTGAGCTGTGGATCTCTGCAGCTCCTCCAGAGTTACCATGGACCTCTTGGCTCTTCTCTGATGAATGCTCTCCTTGCCCGGCCGGTCAGTTTAGGTGGACGGCCATGTCTTGGTAGGTTTGCAGTTGTCCCATACTCTTTCCATTTTCCGATGATGGATTGAACAGAGCTCCGTGAGATGTTCAAAGCTTGGGAGATTTTTTATAACCTAACCCTGCTTTATACTTCTCCACAACTTTATCCCTGACCTGTCTGGTGTGTTCCTTGGCCTTCATGATGCTGTTTGTTCACTAAGGTTCTCTAACAAACCTCTGGGGGCTTCACAGAACAGCTGTATTCATACAGAGATTAATTTACATACAGGTGGACTCTATTTACTAATTAGGTGACTTCTGAAGGCAGAGTAAAGGGGGCTGAATACAAATGCCCCCCCACACACACACACACTTTTCACATATTTATTTGTATCATTTATCATTTTCCTTCCACTTCACAATTATGTGACACTTTGTGTTGGTCTATCACTTAAAATCCCAATAAAATACATTTATGTTTTTGGATGTAACATGACAAAATGTGGGAAATTTCAAGGGGTATGAGTACTTTTTCATGGCACTGTAAATGCCCCATAATAATGGATTGGCCACATCATGTCACCAGACTGTAGTATCTGATCTCACTTCTGTCTCTATCAGAGATGGGGCAGCCGTTTCCATGGAAACTACCCTCACCCCACAGTTTTATTAATAAATTATCAGCAGTGCACTAACCCTTTCCCCACCGGACCCGACCTAATTATACACTGATGGAGGTGGGGGCAGGAGAGTGCAGGGAGATGTATGGGCCTGACATGGAAGGAGCAAGTGGGTTCCACCCTGAAATGGGGTAACCCAAGCATTTGGTCCTGGGATGGGGGAACCCCAAAGCAGGATGTGGTTAGGCAGTGTGCATGCGTTGTCCTACATATATGTCTAGATGTATAATGTACATATCATGTTCTCTTCACAGCTTATTCTCCGCAGCTTGTCCCGGAACCAAAGCCGGTTCTGCATCAGATTGTCATCCAGAATCCGCCTCCTCTTCAGCCTCGCCCGGTGCCGCCCATTACACAGCCCCTCACCCACCAGCCGCAGGTGT
Source organism: Lithobates septentrionalis (assembly GCA_037952835.1). Taxonomy (NCBI): domain Eukaryota; kingdom Metazoa; phylum Chordata; class Amphibia; order Anura; family Ranidae; genus Lithobates; species Lithobates septentrionalis. The sequence goes on along the minus strand of JBBDGP010004097.1, from coordinate 95,062 downwards.
CTCAGGGTCTCTCCTCTCCACCTATCACCTCCCAGGCTCCGCTGGTTCCTCCTTCCTCATGTGTGGAATCATCCGAAAAGCAGAAACCCAGCCCCATCCCCCCTCTGCCCCCACAGGGTCCAAGCTTCAGAAGACAAGATGGCGTGGTCCAATGCAGAATTCTCCCATCCAGCTCAGCCGTCATCTTTCAAATCCCGAATACTCGGATATCGGTGAGTCCAAATGTAGGGGGGCGAGGACACAATGACACACAAAGCCATGGCAGGAGCTACATGTGACCTGAGGCTGATAGGACGCACAGATCTCCATGTACATGAAGGGGGTGTGTCCTGTGACAGCCGCTCGGGGGGGGGGGGGGTGCCGGGGGTTCATTTTCCAGTCTGCAATGAACACATCATGTCCAGAATGTGAACCATTCATTGGTGGGCATAAGACCAGGAGGTGTCCCCACCGAGCACACAGAACACGGACCATGTGCATTCCTCTTCATTGTATGAAGTATTCTGAGATAATACTCGGTGATCCTGCCAGTCTGCTCTGTGTGGCAGGACTTCCTCTCAGGCAAGCCATGGATGCCGCTCTGTGGTAGTGTAGTCAGCTCCCATCCTTCTTCCTTTCACTGGGACCTATAATACACGGTGCCAACATACAAGGCTCTACGGGGGGCCTCCCTGGCAATACCCATACTATCCGCATGGCACTGGCATGATCCAATCACCCCGCAGCACAAGTGACTGGAATGAGGTGATTGTGGTTCTCTGTACCCATGGTTCAATATTCCCATCTCCTGACACTAACCAATGAAAGGATACAGAGGTAAGGGGTGACTATGAGAGGACGCAGAGGTAAGGGGTGACCTATGAGAGGATACAGAGGTAAAGGGTGACCTATGAGAGGACACAGAGGTAAGGGGTGACCTATGAGAGTGTGTGGAGGGTACGGGGTGATGACCTATGAGAGGATACAGAGGTAAAGGGTGACCTATGAGAGGACACAGAGGTAAGGGGTGACCTATGAGAGGACACAGAGGTAAGGGGTGACCTATGAGAGGATACAGAGGTAAAGGGTGACCTATGAGAGGACACAGAGGTAAGGGGTGACCTATGAGAGGACACAGAGGTAAGGGGTGACCTATGAGAGGACACAGAGGTAAGGGGTGACCTATGAGAGGATACAGAGGTAAAGGGTGACCTATGAGAGGACACAGAGGTAAGGGGTGACCTATGAGAGTGTGTGGAGGGTACGGGGTGACCTATGAGAGGACACAGAGGTAAAGGGTGACCTATGAGAGGACACAGAGGTAAGGGGTGACCTATGAGAGGATACAGAGGTAAAGGGTGACCTATGAGAGGACACAGAGGTAAGGGGTGACCTATGAGAGGACACAGAGGTAAGGGGTGACCTATGAGAGGACACAGAGGTAAGGGGTGACCTATGAGAGGATACAGAGGTAAGGGGTGACCTATGAGAGGACACAGAGGTAAGGGGTGACCTATGAGAGGATACAGAGGTAAGGGGTGACCTATGAGAGGACACAGAGGTAAGGGGTGACTATGAGAGGACACAGAGGTAAGGGGTGACCTATGAGAGGACACAGAGGTAAGGGGTGACCTATGAGAGGATACAGAGGTAAGGAGTGACCTATGAGAGGACACAGAGGTAAGGGGTGACCTATGAGAGGATACAGAGGTAAGGAGTGACCTATGAGAGGACACAGAGGTAAGGGGTGACTTATGAGAGGACACAGAGGTAAGGGGTGACCTATGAGAGGACACAGAGGTAAGGGGTGACCTATGAGAGGATACAGAGGTAAGGAGTGACCTATGAGAGGACACAGAGGTAAGGGGTGACCTATGAGAGGACACAGAGGTAAGGGGTGACCTATGAGAGGATACAGAGGTAAAGGGTGACCTATGAGAGGACACAGAGGTAAGGGGTGACCTATGAGAGGACACAGAGGTAAGGGGGTGACCTATGAGAGGACACAGAGGTAAGGGTTGACCTATGAGAGGACACAGAGGTAAGGGTTGACCTATGAGAGGACACAGAGGTAAGGGTTGACCTATGAGAGGACACAGAGGTAAGGGGGTGACCTATGAGAGTGTGTGGAGGGTACGGGGTAAATAGTTGAGGTGGCATTACGTATGGGGTGTGTAGAGGTGTCGGTGTCAGACTTATCTTCCATTTCTCTTGCTCCAGACACCCCCACAGCAAGATAATCTACGGAAACCCTGCGAGCCGCACAGAACCCAACTCCAGCCTTCAGCGCAACTACCAGTCGCTACACCCACCAACCACACTGTCAAGCACCATCAGACCGCACTGCACGGTGAGAATATCGCGCTAATAAATCCTGTATAATAATATTACTCTGCATTGTGGTGCCCTGGTTACCATCCAGTGTACCCACTATGGGTACCGCACAGTGTACTCTGCATCGGGTGGTGCCCTTGGTTACCATCCAGTGTACCCACGATAGGTACCGCACAGTGTACTCTGCATCGGGTGGTGCCCTGGTTACCATCCAGTGTACCCACGATGGGTACCGCACAGTGTACTCTGCATCGGGTGGTGCCCTGGTTACCATCCAGTGTACCCACGATAGGTACCGCACAGTGTACTCTGCATCGGGTGGTGCCCTGGTTACCATCCAGTGTACCCACGATGGGTACCGCACAGTGTACTCTGCATCGGGTGGTGCCCTGGTTACCATCCAGTGTACCCACGATAGGTACCGCACAGTGTACTCTGCATCGGGTGGTGCCCTGGTTACCATCCAGTGTACCCACTATGGGTGCCGCACAGTGTACTCTGCATCGGGTGGTGCCCTGGTTACCATCCAGTGTACCCACTATGGGTGCCGCACAGTGTACTCTGCATCGGGTGGTGCCCTGGTTACCATCCAGTGTACCCACGATAGGTACCGCACAGTGTACTCTGCATCGGGTGGTGCCCTGGTTACCATCCAGTGTACCCACGATGGGTACCGCACAGTGTACTCTGCATCGGGTGGTGCCCTGGTTACCATCCAGTGTACCCACGATAGGTACCGCACAGTGTACTCTGCATCGGGTGGTGCCCTGGTTACCATCCAGTGTACCCACGATGGGTACCGCACAGTGTACTCTGCGTCGGGTGGTGCCCTGGTTACCATCCAGTGTACCCACGATGGGTACCGCACAGTGTACTCTGCATCGGGTGGTGCCCTGGTTACCATTCGTTGTAGCAGGCATACAAAGCACCAGACGCAAACACTGAATACACATTTGTTACATTTGAACCCCCTCCCCCCGGAGCCAGGGAAGGCGGCATCTTACACAGATTGCCAACTACTGCGGGGAGTGCGCCCCTTGTGTGTGCGGGGAGTGCGCCCCCTGTGTAGGCAAGCGTTACGCCCTCTGTGTTCATGGGAATTAGCCCTTTGTGTGCATGGATAGTACATCTGACTGGTCCATCCCTCTGTGTTTTTCAGGTTATATGACCTCTGTATGCTGGGATGGTACGCTCGGGGGTACCACCCTCTTTGTGTTGGGGGGAATATGCCTTCTGTGTAGACAGGTGGGCGGGTGGTACTCACTCTGCATGCGCGGGTGATATATGTCCTCTGTACACGGGTGGTACTCACTCTGCATGCAGGTGGTACGTCCTCTGTGCACGGGTGGTACACCCTCTATGTGCAGGTGGTACATCCTATGTGCAAGCGGGTGGTACGTCCACCCGTGGTGCGCGGGTGATATATGCCTTCAGGGTGGTACACCCTCTGTGCGCGGGTGATACCCTGTTTCCCCGAAAATAAGACCTAGCGTGATTGTCGGTGATGGCTGCCATATAAGCCCTACCCCCCAAATAAGCCCTAGTTAAAGTCCTTGTAGGTCTTATTTTCAGGGTAGGGCTTATTTTCGGGGAAACAGGGTAGGGCTTATTTGGGGGGTAGGGCTTATATTGCAGCCATCACTGACACTCACGCTAGGTCTTATTTTCGGGGAAACAGGGTATATGCCCTCTGTGCACTAGGGTGGTACGTCCTCTGTGTGTGCGGGCTGGTGCGTCCTCTGGGTGGGTGGTGCGTCCTCTGTGCGTGCGGGGTGGTACGTCCTCTGGGTGGGTGGTGCGTCCTCTGTGTGTGCGGGCTGGTGAGTCCTCTGGGTGGGTGGTGCGTCCTCTGTGCATGCGGGCTGGTGCGTCCTCTGTGCGTGCGGGCTGGTGCGTCCTCTGTGTGTGCGGGCTGGTGCGTCCTCTGGGTGGGGCGTCCTCTGTGTGTGCGGGCTGGTGCGTCCTCTGTGCGTGCGGGCTGGTGCGTCCTCTGGGTGGGTGGTGCGTCCTCTGTGCATGCGGGCTGGTGCGTCCTCTGGGTGGGTGGTGCGTCCTCTGGGTGGGTGGTGCGTGCGGGTTGGTGCGTCCACTGGGTGGGTGGTGCGTCCTCTGTGCGTGCGGGCTGGTGCGTTCTTTGTGCGTGCGGGCTGGTGCGTCCTCTGTGCGTGCGGGCTGGTGCGTCCTCTGTGCGTGCGGGCTGGTGCGTCCTCTGTGCATGCGGGCTGGTGCGTCCTCTGGGTGGGTGGTGCGTCCTCTGGGTGGGTGGTGCGTCCTCTGTGCGTGCGGGCTGGTGCGTCCTCTGGGTGGGGCGTCCTCTGTGCGTGCGGGCTGGTGCGTCCTCTGGGTGGGTGGTGCGTCCTCTGTGCGTGTGGGCTGGTGCATCCTCTGGGTGGGTGGTGCGTCCTCTGGGTGGGTGGTGTGTCCTCTGTGCGTGCGGGTTGGTGCGTCCTCTGTGCGTGCGGGCTGGTGCGTCCGGGCTGGTGCGTCCTCTGTGCGTGCGGGCTGGTGCGTCCTCTGTGCGTGCGGGCTGGTGCGTCCTCTGGGTGGGTGGTGCGTCCTCTGTGCGTGCGGGCTGGTGCGTCCTCTGGGTGGGTGGTGCGTCCTCTGTGCGTGCGGGCTGGTGCGTCCTCTGGGTGGGTGGTGCGTCCTCTGTGCGTGTGGGCTGGTGTGTCCTCTGGGTGGGTGGTGCGTCCTCTGTGCGTGCGGGTTGGTGCGTCCTCTGTGCGTGCGGGCTGGTGTGTCCGGGCTGGTGCGTCCTCTGTGCGTGCGGGCTGGTGCGTCCTCTGGGTGGGTGGTGCGTCCTCTGTGCGTGCGGACTGGTGCGTCCTCTGGGTGGGTGGTGCGTCCTCTGTGCGTGCGGGCTGGTGCGTCCTCTGGGTGGGTGGTGCGTCCTCTGTGCGTGCGGGCTGGTGCGTCCTCTGGGTGGGTGGTGCGTCCTCTGTGCGTGCGGGCTGGTGCGTCCTCTGGGTGGGTGGTGCGTCCTCTGTGCGTGCGAGCTGGTACATCCTCTGTGCATGCGGGTGGTACACCCGGGGGGTACGGTCCTTCTTGTGTTTCGGGGTGTGCCCTCTGTGCATGTGTGCGTGGGTGATAGGTCAGGGGTACAGCCTTCTAGTTATGCAAATGAGGGCATTGTATACTTCATGCTTTGCAGAAGTGACTGTGTACACACAGTGTAGCGTTGCTGGGGATCCTCAGTTTGTCCTGTGTACACACAGTGTAGCGTTGCTGGGGATCCTCAGCTTGTCCTGTGTACACACAGTGTAGCATTTCTGGGGATCCTCAGCTTGTCCTGTGTACACACAGTGTAGCGTTGCTGGGGATCCTCAGCTTGTCCTGTGTACACACAGTGTAGCGTTGCTGGGGATCCTCAGCTTGTCCTGTGTACACACAGTGTAGCATTGCTGGGGATCCTCAGCTTGTCCTGTGTACACACAGTGTAGTGTTGTTGGGGATCCTCAGCTTGTCCTGTGTACACACAGTGTAGCGTTGCTGGGGATCCTCAGCTTGTCCTGTGTACACACAGTGTAGCGTTGCTGGGGATCCTCAGCTTGTCCTGTGTACACACAGTGTAGCGTTGCTGGGGATCCTCAGCTTGTCCTGTGTACACACAGTGTAGCGTTGCTGGGGATCCTCAGCTTGTCCTGTGTACACACAGTGTAGCGTTGCTGGGGATCCTCAGCTTGTCCTGTGTACACACAGTGTAGCGTTGCTGGGGATCCTCAGCTTGTCCTGTGTACACACAGTGTAGTAGAGACAGCTGGCATTCTTATGTAGCAGCAGCTGCTGTGTGTCTGATCCACCCTGTCCTGCCCCCTCCCTGCCTCCGCCTGGACTCTGGGATTGGAGGAGGGAAGGGGGGGCCGTCCAGGCAGACTCGCCTTTCATTCATTGTCTGGTTGGTGCACACAGTCAGCATGGAGGCTGAGCGAGGGGGCTGTGTGTGGACAATGTGGAGCTGCTGGCCTCAACAACAGGAGGCTCTGGCCTGGAGCAACTCTTTCTGAAACTGCTGAGACGTCCCGACCGTCTGTGCCGAATTTACCACTAAGATCCACAGAACCTCCAGAACATACAACTCCCCTACCCAACATCATACCTGTGGAATAGACCAGGACTGAGAGCCCCAACACAACTGAGGAGCCTTAACCACCACTGAGGACGGAGAGAGACAGCCTGAACCAATACTGAGAACCGAGAGAGGCAGCCTGGACCACCACTGAGGACCTAGAGACAGCCTGAGGTCTGAGGACAGCCTGAACCACAACTGAGGACCAAGAGAGACAGCCTGAACCACAACACAGGGCCAAGAGAGACAACCTGAACAACTGGGGACTGAGACTGCCTGAATCCCACCAAATGATCCAAAAACAGCCACAGTTCCAGCAGAGGACTGAAGCAGAAGATCTTTAGGCACAAAGAACTGAGACGGAGTCTTAAATAACCGGAATAAGAGACAGTATACTTCAAGACATCCCAACTCTGACTAAGCTCAACTCTCCAACAAAAGACCAAGCGTCCGTCTCAGCGCAGGACTTACAAACATCTTCATTGTGCAGCGGAGGGTCAACTGAGAAATTAGGGACGGCTTTACTTCCCAAAACTTGGGACAACCGGAATCCCACAAGAGGGCCAGAAGAGCTCAACATTCCTACCACAGGACCAAGAGACCAGACCTACTACATACAGATGCCTGAGAAACTGAATACTGCAACATAGTGCCAGGGGACAGAGACAGCTTCCCTCCAGTAGAAACTAGTAGTCAAAGACAGCCTTGCTCCATCACAACCAGGTGTAAGAGACCACCTTGCTCCATCACAGGCCAGGTGTAAGAGACCACCTTGCTCCATCACAGGCCAGGTGTAAGAGACCACCTTGCTCCATCACAGGCCAGGTGTAAGAGACGGCCTTGCTCCATCACAGGCCAGGTGTAAGAGACCACCTTGCTCCATCACAGGCCAGGTGTAAGAGACCACCTTGCTCCATCACAGGCCAGGTGTAAGAGACGGCCTTGCTCCATCACAGGCCAGGTGTAAGAGACCACCTTGCTCCATCAGAGGCCAGGTGTAAGAGACCACCTTGCTCCATCACAGGCCAGGTGTAAGAGACGGCCTTGCTCCATCACAGGCCAGGTGTAAGAGACGGCCTTGCTCCATCACAGGCCAGGTGTAAGAGACCACCTTGCTCCATCACAGGCCAGGTGTAAGAGACCACCTTGCTCCATCACAGGCCAGGTGTAAGAGACCACCTTGCTCCATCACAGGCCAGGTGTAAGAGACCACCTTGCTCCATCACAGGCCAGGTGTAAGAGACGGCCTTGCTCCATTGGAGGCCAGGTGTAAGAGACCGCCTTGCTCCATCACAGGCCAGGTGTAAGAGACGGCCTTGCTCCATCACAGCCAGGTGTAAGTGACCGCCTTGCTCCATCACAGGCCAGGTGTAAGAGACCGCCTTGCTCCATCACAGCCAGGTGTAAGAGACCGCCTTGTTCCATCACAGCCAGGTGTAAGAGACCGCCTTGTTCCATCACAGCCAGGTGTAAGAGACCGCCTTGTTCCATCACAGGCCAGGTGTAAGAGACCGCCTTGTTCCATCACAGCCAGGTGTAAGAGACCGCCTTGCTCCATCACAGCCAGGTGTAAGAGACCGCCTTGTTCCATCACAGGCCAGGTGTAAGAGACCGCCTTGTTCCATCACAGGCCAGGTGTAAGAGACCGCCTTGTTCCATCACAGGCCAGGTGTAAGAAACAGCCTTGCTCCATTGGAGGCCAGGTGTAAGAAACAGCCTTGCTCCATTGGAGGCCAGGTGTAAGAAACAGCCTTGCTCCATCGGAGGTCAGGTGTAAGAGACAGCCTTGCTCCATCACAGGCCAGGTGTAAGAGACGGCCTCGCTCCATCGGAGGTCAGGTGTAAGAGACGGCCTCGCTCCATCGGAGGTCAGGTGTAAGAGACGGCCTTGCTCCATCGGAGGTCAGGTGTAAGAGACGGCCTTGCTCCATCGGAGGTCAGGTGTAAGAGACGGCCTTGCTCCATCGGAGGTCAGGTGTAAGAGACGGCCTTGCTTCATCGGAGGTCAGGTGTAAGAGACGGCCTCGCTCCATCGGAGGTCAGGTGTAAGAGACGGCCTCGCTCCATCGGAGGTCAGGTGTAAGAGACGGCCTTGCTCCATCGGAGGTCAGGTGTAAGAGACGGCCTTGCTTCATCGGAGGTCAGGTGTAAGAGACAGCCTCGCTCCATCAGAAGCCTAGAGTCAGAGATCGCTGTGGTGAAGCTAAAAGAAGGCTGGTATACAGACCCCTGGGAGCTCCAGCCTTCACTTTGTCTTCTTATGACATTGGTTCCTGGCTGTGGAGAAGTTGCTGAAAACACAAGAATAGCGAAGCAGGTGGGTGAGATGAAGAAGAGATTGTTCCGTGGGTGTCTGGGGTGGTAGTACAATTGGTAAAGGAGATTTTGAGGCCCTCCTTGTCCGGGGTGGTAGTGTGATTGGTGGAGAGGATTTCGGGGCCCTCCAGGGTGATGGTGTGATTGGTGGAGGAGATTTCGGGGCTCTGTAGGACTAAGCGAATTGTGGGGGGGTCTGCCCCGTGTCATGTGACTGGCTATGCTGAGATGGTGACCTCCTGTAGCCGGCTGTTTGGAGGTTCTGTATATGGAGATTCTGCTGGAGCCATCAGCATGTGTTTAGTAATTTCCACAGATAGGAAGTGTGGGGTGTGCAGACAAATGTCTTCCCTCCTCCTTCTCCTGTGTGAGTGTTTCCAGGATCAGTCCCCCAGCTGGTCATGTTTCTAGCTGCCCCCTCCCCTGGTTTTGGGGAAATATCTTACTGTATTTATAAGACTTTTCTTCTCATTGCTGGTAGAGTTGGGAAGAGATCACTCGGCAGGGAGTCCCACCATCGTACATAGACACGCTGGCTGTGTGTTGACCAGTAATCCCTCCTCAGGGTAGGTGGGTGGGAAGGGACTTTCCATAAGGTGGTTCCTCCCAGGTCTCACAATGGCATTAGCTGGACCGGCAGGAGGGATGTGTTGTCACGGGTATTGGGGGGTGTATTCCCTGAGCAGTAGTCTGGAGCCCCCCTGACCTCCTTCTGTCTCTTCTCCAGATCCTGGCCATAACATCCAGACCAAGACCATCCCTTCACCTCCTCTGGACATGACCTCAGGAAACGGCTCATCTCCTCTGCCTGCGGCCGCCACGGGCAGTGCCCCCCAGAACGGTGAGAACAAACCGCCACAGGCTGTGGTCAAACCACAAATCCTCACTCATGTCATCGAAGGCTTCGTCATCCAGGAGGGGGCCCAGCCATTCCCGGTAAGATGGGTGAAGGGGGGAGGGGAGGGGGTGCTGTGTATACTCTATGTCTGTCCCCTCTCATTGATTGCACTCTTGTTTTGCAGTCACACAGGAGCAGAGTTGCCCTAGAGGTGGGTTGGCACTGTTATTATATTAGCTGCCGTTGTTCGTATTGTCTTCCTGTGATGTCCTTACACACGCTCCTTCTTTCCTTACAATCCAATCTTCTTCTGTCATCTGTATATCGATTGTACACTTCTCCCACAGACACACAGATTCCCATTCTACAACCCAATAAGAACCTTCACCTAAATGTCACACATCCAGATTTCTGTACACTACGACCAATCCTACATCATATATACTAAATCTATATAATGTATATACACCCCATCCTGTATAATGTATTTACACCCCGTCTTATATAATGTATATACACCCCATCCTGTATAATGTATATACACCCCATCTTATATAATGTATATACACCCCATCCTGTATAATGTATTTACACCCCGTCTTATATAATGTATATACACCCCATCCTGTATAATGTATTTACACCCCGTCTTATATAATGTATATACACCCCATCCTGTATAATGTATATACACCCCATCTTATATAATGTATATACACCCCATCCTGTATAATGTATTTACACCCCGTCTTATATAATGTATATACACCCCATCCTGTATAATGTATTTACACCCCGTCTTATATAATGTATATACACCCCATCTTATATAATGTATTTACACCCCGTCTTATATAATGTATATACACCCCATCCTATATAATGTATATACACCCCATCTTATATAATGTATATACACCCCATCCTGTATAATGTATATACACCCCATCCTGTATAATGTATATACACCCCATCCTGTATAATGTATATATACACCCCATCTTGTATACTGTATATACACCCCATCCTGTATAATGTATATACACCCCATCCTGTATAATGTATATACACCCCATCCTGTATAATGTATATATACACCCCATCTTGTATACTGTATATACACCCTATCTTATATAATGTATATACACCCCATCTTATATAATGTATATACACCCCATCCTATATCATATATAATGTATATTCACCCCATCCTATATCATATATAATGTATATACACCCTATCCTTTATCATATATAATGTATATACACCCCATCTTATATAATGTATATATACCCCATCTTATATCATAATGTATACACACCCCATCTTATATCATATATAATGTATACACCCCATCTTATGTTGTCAAGTACAGAATATATAAGTAGATGTTGTATAAAGTATTCACGCATGGCGATTTCTGTACACTACAGTTAAGTTCATATAAGGTAGCTGAGCAGAGACTGGTGGTGCAGGGAGGTGATTGTTCTCAGGCAGTGCAGAGGGGGTGATTATTTATCAGCCGGTGCAGGGAGGTGATTTTTTCTCAGGAATTGCAGGGAGGTGATTATTTCCCAGGCGGTGCAGGGAGGTGATTATTTCCCAGGCGGTGCAGGGAGGTGATTATTTCTCATGCGGCGCAGGGAGGTGATTATTCTCATGTGGTGCAGGGGGGTGATTATTTCTTGAGGTGCAGGGGGGTGATTATTTCTCAGGCAGTGCAGGGAGGTGATTATTTCTCAGGCGGTGCAGGGAGGTGATTATTCTCAGGTGGTGCAGGGGAGTGATTATTTCCCAGTCGGTGCAGGGAGGTGATTATTTCTCGCCGTGCAGGGAGGTGATAATTTCTCGTGGTGCAGGGAGGTGATTATTTCTCATGAATTACAGGGAGGTGATTATTTCCCAGTCGGTGCAGGGAGGTGATTTTTCCGAGTCGGTGCAGGGAGGTGATTATTTCTCGCAGTGCAGGGAGGTGATTATTTCTCAGGCGGTGCAGGGAGGTGATTATTTCTCATGAATTACAGGGAGGTGATTATTTCCCAGGCGGTGCGGGGAGGTGATTATTTTTCAGGCGGTGCAGGGAGGTGATTATTTATCATGAATTACAGGGAGGTCATTTTTTCCCAGGCGGCACAGGGAGGTGATTATTCTCAGGTGGTGCAGGGGGTTGATTATTTCTCAGGCGGTGCAGGGGGTTGATTATTTCTCAGGCGGTGCAGGGGGGTGATTATTTCTCAGGTGGTGCAGGGGGGTGATTATTTCTCAGGCGGTGCAGGGAGGTGATTATTCTCAGGTGGTGCAGGGGGGTGATTAATTCTCATGAATTACAGAGAGGTGATTATTTCCCAGTCGGTGCAGGGAGGTGATTATTTCTCGGGGTGCAGGGAGGTGATTATTTCTCAGGCGGTGCAGGGAGGTGATTATTTCTCATGAATTACAGAGAGGTGATTTCCTAGGCAGTGCAGGGAGGTAATTATTACCCAGGCGGTGCAGGGAGGTGATTATTTCCCAGACGGTGCAGGGGGGTGATTATTTCCCAGGCGGTGCAGGTATGTGATTATTTCTCATGAATTACAGAGAGGTGATTTCCTAGGCAGTGCAGGGAGGTAATTATTTCCCAGGCGGTGCAGGGAGGTGATTATTTCCCAGGCGGTGCAGGGGGTGATTATTTCTCGCGGTGCAGGGTGGTGATTATTTCTCAGGAGGTGCAGGGAGGTGATTATTTCTCATGAATTACAGGGAGGTGATTATTTCTCAGGCGGCGCAGGGAGGCGATTATTCTCAGGTGGTGCAGGGAGGTGATTATTTCTCAGGCGGTACAGGGAGGTGATTATTTCTCATGAATTGCAGGGAGTTGATTATTTCTCTGGCGGTGCAGGGAGGCGATTATTCTCAGGTGGTGCAGGAGGGTGATTATTTCTTGCAGTGCAGAGAGGTGATTATTTCTCAGGTGTTGCAGGGAGGTGATTATTTCTCAGGTGGTGCAGGGAGGTGATTATTTCTCAGGCGGTACAGGGAGGTGATTATTTCTCATGAATTGCAGGGAGGCGATTATTTCTCAGGTGGTGCAGGGAGGCGATTATTTCTCAGGCAGTGCAGGGAGGTGATTATTCTCAGGTGGTGCAGGAGGGTGATTATTCCCAGGCGGTGCAGGGAGGTGATTATTTCTCATGCATTACAGGGAGGTTATTTTTTCCCAGGCGGCGCAGGGAGGTGATTATTCTCAGGTGGTGCAGGGGGGTGATTATTTCTTGCGGTGCAGGGGGTTATTTCTCAGGCAGTGCAGGGAGGTGATTATTTCTCAGGTGGTGCAGGGAGGTGATTATTTCTCAGGTGGTGCAGGGAGGTGATTATTTCTCAGGCGGTGCAGGGAGGTGATTATTTCTCAGGTGGTGCAGGGAGGTGACTATTTCTCAGGCGGTGCAGGGAGGTGATTATTTCTTAGGCGGTGCAGGGAGTTGATTATTTCTCAGGCGGTGCAGGGAGGTGATTATTTCTCAGACGGTGCAGGGAGGTGATTATTTCTCAGGTGGTGCAGGGAGGTGATTATTTCTTAGGTGGTGCAGGGGGGTGATTATTTCTTGCCGTGCAGGGAGGTGATTATTTCTCAGCCGGTGCAGGGAGGTGATTATTTCCCAGGCGGTGCAGGGGGGTGATTATTTCTCGCGGTGCAGGGTGGTGATTATTTCTTAGGCGGTGCAGGGAGGTGATTGTTTCTCAGGCGGTGCAGGGAGGTGATTATTTCTCAGGCGGTGCAGGGAGGTGATTATTTCTCAGGCGGTGCAGGGAGGTGATTATTTCTCAGGCGGTGCAGGGAGGTGATTATTCCTCAGGCGGTGCAGGGAGGTGATTATTTCTCAGGCGGTGCAGGGAGGTGATTATTTCTCAGGCGGTGCAGGGAGGTGATTATTTCTCAGGCGGTGCAGGGAGGTGATTATTTCTCAGGTGGTGCAGGGAGGTGATTATTTCTCAGGTGGTGCAGGGGGGTGATTATTTCTTTCAGTACAGGGAGGTGATTATTTCTCAGGCGGTGCAGGGGAGGCGATTATTTCTCAGCCAGTGCAGGGAGGTTATTATTTCTCAGATAGTGCAGGGAGGTGATTATTTCTCAGACGGTACGGGGAGGTGATTATTTCTCAGGTGGTGCAGGGAGGTGATTATTTCTCAGGTGGTGCAGGGGGGCGATTATTTCTCAGGCAGTGCAGGGAGGTGATTATTCTCAGGTGGTGCAGGAGGGTGATTATTCCCAGGCGGTGCAGGGAGGTGATTATTTCTCATGCGGTGTGGGGAGGTGATTATTTCTCATGCATTACAGGGAGGTTATTTTTTCCCAGGCGGCGCAGGGAGGTGATTATTCTCAGGTGGTGCAGGGGGGGTGATTATTTCTTGCGGTGCAGGGGGTTATTTCTCAGGCAGTGCAGGGAGGTGATTATTTCTCAGGTGGTGCAGGGAGGTGATTATTTCTCAGGTGGTGCAGGGAGGTGATTATTTCTCAGGCGGTGCAGGGAGGTGATTATTTCTCAGGCGGTGCAGGGAGGTGATTATTTCTCAGGCGGTGCAGGGAGGTGATTATTTCTCAGGCGGTGCAGGGAGGTGATTATTTCTTAGGCGGTGCAGGGAGTTGATTATTTCTCAGGTGGTGCAGGGAGGTGATTATTTCTCAGACGGTGCAGGGAGGTGATTATTTCTCAGGTGGTGCAGGGAGGTGATTATTTCTTAGGTGGTGCAGGGGGGTGATTATTTCTTGCCGTGCAGGGAGGTGATTATTTCTCAGCCGGTGCAGGGAGGTGATTATTTCCCAGGCGGTGCAGGGGGGTGATTATTTCTCGCGGTGCAGGGTGGTGATTATTTCTTAGGCGGTGCAGGGAGGTGATTGTTTCTCAGGCGGTGCAGGGAGGTGATTATTTCTCAGGCGGTGCAGGGAGGTGATTATTTCTCAGGCGGTGCAGGGAGGTGATTATTTCTCAGGCGGTGCAGGGAGGTGATTATTTCTCAGGCGGTGCAGGGAGGTGATTATTTCTCAGGCGGTGCAGGGAGGTGATTATTTCTCAGGCGGTGCAGGGAGGTGATTATTTCTCAGACGGTGCAGGGAGGTGATTATTTCTCAGGCGGTGCAGGGAGGTGATTATTTCTCAGGCGGTGCAGGGAGGTGATTATTTCTCAGCCGGTGCAGGGGGGTGATTATTTCTCGCGGTGCAGGGTGGTGATTATTTCTCAGGCGGTGCAGGGAGGTGATTGTTTCTCAGGCGGTGCAGGGAGGTGATTATTTATCAGGCGATGCAGGGAGGTGATTATTTTTCAGGCGGTGCAGGGAGGTGATTATTTCTCAGGCGGTGCAGGGAGGTGATTATTTCTCAGGCGGTGCAGGGAGGTGATTATTTTTCAGGCGGTGCAGGGAGGTGATTATTTTTCAGGCGGTGCAGGGAGGTGATTATTTCTCAGGCGGTGCAGGGAGGTGATTATTTCTCAGGCGGTGCAGGGAGGTGATTATTTCTCAGGCGGTGCAGGGAGGTGATTATTTCTCAGACGGTACAGGGAGGTGATTATTTCTCAGACGGTGCAGGGAGGTGATTATTTCTCAGACGGTGCAGGGAGGTGATTATTTCTCAGGTGGTGCAGGGAGGTGATTATTTCTCAGGTGGTGCAGGGGGGTGATTATTTCTTTCAGTACAGGGAGGTGATTATTTCTCAGGCGGTGCAGGGGAGGCGATTATTTCTCAGCCAGTGCAGGGAGGTTATTATTTCTCAGATAGTGCAGGGAGGTGATTATTTCTCAGACGGTACGGGGAGGTGATTATTTCTCAGGTGGTGCAGGGAGGTGATTATTTCTCAGGTGGTGTAGGGGGGTGATTATTTTGGCTCTGGAGTCGGAGTGCCTGCAGTAGACGACGAGTCATGATTTGCTGACTCGGATCGTCTTTATTATATATTAGATTTGGATTGTCCAGGAGGACACAGCCACTTCCTATTGCACTCTTATTGTCTCAGATCTGTTTGCAGTATATTCTTCGCTGTTTAACGGGGGAGGGTTATGTGCAGCTCTGCCTTCCCTGACATGTTTCAGACACTGGTGACTGTAGAGTAAAGGGATTAGACAGCTTGCAAGAGGGTGTCACAGGGGGAGGAGCTTGTGGGGGTGTCACCAGTAGACAACATTAGTGATTGCTGAGAGCCGTCTTGCAGCACAGATGCCGAATAAACGAAGACGCGGCATTGCTGCTCATCCACCAATCAGAGGATTCATTCACTGACCGGAACAGCAAAGTGCAGCAGAGAGGAAATCTGTATTGGAAGCAATGTATACTCTGCAAGAGGCAGCATTGGGGGTGCTCAGCCATGCCGGCCTCAGTGGAGGAGTGAGAGGATAGGCACACACGAGGGGGAGGAGGACCTCAGTAGGGTTATAGCAGAAAAGCCAAGATGGCAAGCTGTTACAATACTTAACTGCAGTTCCTTCTATGAGCAGGTGGGGCGCACCTCTCTACTGGTGGGGGCGCAAGAGAAGTGTCAACAGGGGCTTCTGGCTGAGAAACTGCCCCAGCAGGACAACAACACCACAACCACCACCACCGACTCGGAGATAGAAGAGCCCAGCGTGCCAGGTACTGCGTGTGATTGGCCGGTGAGGCTACCTGTTCAGTGAAATGTCTTGGTATGTGATTGGACGGTGATCTAATCTGTATAGTGTCTGGGCTTGTGATTGGTCAGAGGGACTACCTGGTTTAGTATCCTTTCGTGTCATTGGACAGTGAGGTCACATGACCTGGATCACAGCTTTTAGATACTTGTATTTTGTAGATGTCGTCCATTTTTGTGCTTTTTATTTCCAGAATCAAAGAGCGATGGTGATCCTCCTAAACTAAAGTGTGAGCTCTGTGGTCGAGTGGACCTTCAGTACAAATTTAAACGTTCAAAGAGGTTTTGTTCCATGGCCTGTGCAAAAAGGTGAGTACGGGAAGGCTGCTGCGTACAGTGAGGAGGAGGGACAGGGTGCTGTGTACAGTAAGGAGGAGGACGGAGGAACGGGAGTGCTGTGTACAGGGTGAAGGACAGGGTGCTGTGTACAGTGTGGAGGGCAGAGGGACAGGGGTGCTGTGTACAGTGAGGAGGATGGAGGAACGGGGGTGCTGTGTACAGTTAAGAGGACGGAGAAACAAGGGTGCTATGTACAGGGTGGAGGAGGATGGAGGAACGGGGGTGCTGTGTACAGTGAAGAGGACGGAGTAACAAGGGTGCTGTGTACAGGGTGGAGGATGGAGGAACTGGGGTGCTGTGTACAGGGTGGAGAATGGAGGAACGGGGGTGGTGTGTACAGTGAAGAGGACGGAGGGACGGCTGTGCTGTGTACAGGGTGGAGGACGGAGGGACAGGGTGCTGTGTACAGTGAGAAGGAGGACGGAGGAACAGGGGTGCTGTGTACAGGGTGGAGGACGGGGTGCTGTGTACAGAGAGAGGAGGGGACGGTGGTGCTGTGTACAGGGAGAGGGAGGGATGGGGGTACTGTGTACAGGGAGAGGGAGGGACGGGGGTACTGTGTACAGGGAGAGGGAGGGACGGGGGTACTGTGTACAGGGAGAGGGAGGGACGGGGGTACTGTGTACAGGGAGAGGGAGGAAAACGGAGGGACGGTGGTGCTGTGTACAGGGAGAGGGAGGGATGGTGGTGCTGTGTAAAGGGAAAGGGAGGGACGGGGTACTGTGTACAGGATGGAGGAACGGGGGTGCTGTGTACAGGGTGGAGGGACGGGGGTGCTGTGTACAGTGAGGAGGAGGAGGACAGAGGTGCTGTGTACAGGGTGGAGGACGGAGAGACAGGGGTGCTGTGTACAGTGAGAAGGAGGAAACCGGAGGGACGGGGGTGCTGTGTACAGTGGAGGAGGAGGACGGAGGTGCTGTGTACAGGGTGGAGGACGAAGGCACGGGGGTGCTGTGTACAGGGTGGAGGACGGAATGCGGTGTACAGGGTGGAGGACAGAGGGACGGGGTGCAGTGTACAGGGTGGAGGACGGAGGGACGGGGGTGCTGTGTACTGGGTGGAGGATGGAGGGACGGGGGTGCTGTGTACAGGGTGGAGGACGGAGGGACGGGGGTGCTGTGTACAGGGTGGAGGATGGAGGGAAGGGGGTGCTGTGTACAGGGTGGAGGATGGAGGGAAGGGGGTGCTGTGTACAGGGTGGAGGATGGAGGGAAGGGGGTGCTGTGTACAGGGTGGAGGATGGAGGGACGGGGGTGCTGTGTACAGGGTGGTGGATGGAGGGACGGGGGTGCTGTGTACAGTGAGAAGGACGGAGGGATGGGGGTGCTGTGTACAGTGAGGAGGATGGAGGGACGAGGGTGCTGTGTACAGTGACAAGGACGGAGGGATGGGGGTGCTGTGTACAGGGTGGAGGATGGAGGGACAGGGGTGCTGTGTACAGGGTGGTGGATGGAGGGACAGGGGTGCTGTGTACAGTGAGAAGGACGGAGGGATGGGGGTGCTGTGTACAGGATGGAGGGACGGGGGTGCTGTGTACAGGGTGGAGGATGGAGGGACGGGGGTGTTGTGTACAGGGTGGAGGATGGAGGGACAGGGGTGCTGTGTACAGTGAGAAGGACGGAGGGATTGGGGTGCTGTGTACAGGATGGATGGACGGGGGTGCTGTGTACAGGGTGGAGGATGGAGGGACGGGGGTGCTGTGTACAGGGTGGAGGATGGAGGGACGGCTGTGCTGTGTACAGGGTGGAGGATGGAGGGACGGGGGTGCTGTGTACAGGGTGGAGGATGGAGGGACGGGGGTGCTGTGTACAGGGTGGTGGTTGGAGGGACAGGGGTGCTGTGTACAGTGAGAAGGACGGAGGGACGGGGGTGCTGTGTACAGTGAGAAGGACGGAGGGATGGGGGTGCTGTGTACAGGATGGAGGGACGGGGGTGCTGTGTACAGGGTGGAGGATGGAGGGACGGGGGTGCTGTGTACAGGGTGGAGGATGGAGGGACGGGGGTGCTGTGTACAGGGTGGTGGATGGAGGGACAGGGGTGCTGTGTACAGTGAGAGGGACGGGGGTGCTGTGTACAGTGAGAAGGACGGAGGGATGGGGGTGCTGTGTACAGGATGGAGGGACGGGGGTGCTGTGTACAGGGTGGAGGATGGAGGGACGGGGGTGTTGTGTACAGGGTGGAGGATGGAGGGACGGGGGTGCTGTGTACAGTGAGAAGGACGGAGGGATGGGGGTGCTGTGTACAGTGAGGAGGATGGAGGGACGAGGGTGCTGTGTACAGTGAGAAGGACGGAGGGATGGGGGTGCTGTGTACAGGGTGGAGGATGGAGGGACGGCTGTGCTGTGTACAGGGTGGAGGATGGAGGGACGGGGGTGCTGTGTACAGGGTGGAGGATGGAGGGACGGCTGTGCTGTGTACAGGGTGGAGGATGGAGGGACGGCTGTGCTGTGGACAGTGAGGAGGATGGAGGGACGAGGGTGCTGTGTACAGGGTGGAGGATGGAGGGACGGCTGTGCTGTGTACAGGGTGGAGGATGGAGGGACGGCTGTGCTGTGTACAGGGTGGAGGATGGAGGGACGGGGGTGCTGTGTACAGGGTGGAGGATGGAGGGACGGGGGTGCTGTGTACAGGGTGGTGGATGGAGGGACAGGGGTGCTGTGTACAGTGAGAGGGACGGGGGTGCTGTGTACAGTGAGAAGGACGGAGGGATGGGGGTGCTGTGTACAGGATGGAGGGACGGGGGTGCTGTGTACAGGGTGGAGGATGGAGGGACGGGGGTGCTGTGTACAGGGTGGAGGATGGAGGGACGGCTGTGCTGTGTACAGGGTGGAGGATGGAGGGACGGGGGTGCTGTGTACAGGGTGGTGGTTGGAGGGACAGGGGTGCTGTGTACAGTGAGAGGGACGGGGGTGCTGTGTACAGTGAGAAGGACGGAGGGATGGGGGTGCTGTGTACAGGATGGAGGGACGGGGGTGCTGTGTACAGGGTGGAGGATGGAGGGACGGGGGTGTTGTGTACAGGGTGGAGGATGGAGGGACGGGGGTGCTGTGTACAGTGAGGAGGATGGAGGGACGAGGCTGCTGTGTACAGTGAGAAGGACGGAGGGATGGGGGTGCTGTGTACAGGGTGGAGGATGGAGGGACGGGGGTGCTGTGTACAGGGTGGAGGATGGAGGGACGGGGGTGCTGTGTACAGGGTGGAGGATGGAGGGACGGCTGTGCTGTGTACAGGGTGGAGGATGGAGGGACGGCTGTGCTGTGGACAGTGAGGAGGATGGAGGGACGAGGGTGCTGTGTACAGGGTGGAGGATGGAGGGACGGCTGTGCTGTGTACAGGGTGGAGGATGGAGGGACGGCTGTGCTGTGTACAGGGTGGAGGATGGAGGGACGGGGTGCTGTGTACAGGGTGGAGGATGGAGGGACGGCTGTGCTGTGTACAGTGAGGAGGATGGAGGGACGAGGGTGCTGTGTACAGGGTGGAGGATGGAGGGGTGCTGTGTACAAGGAGAGGGAGGGACGATGGTGCTGTGTACAGGGAGGGATGGGGGGGGTAATGTGTTTTGTACATAGCCTGTAGGAGAGGAGTGTCGCACCCACGTAGTATAATGGAGGCGTTCTGTCTGATCTCTTGCAGGTATAATGTTGGCTGCACGAAGCGAGTGGGCCTCTTCCATCCCGACCGAAGCAAACTGCAGAAACCTCAGAATCACACTCGCAGGAGATCACGGAAGGGCAGTCTGACCGATCTCAGTACTGACTGCATAAAGCAGGTGAGACCCGGAGAGTCCCACTGTGTATGACAGTCACTGCGTCTCCTTTTACTCCTAGGCTGAGCCCGAATCCTGAGGATATCCTCGTCCCTAGGCCGACCCTGAATCCTGGGATTATCCTTGTCCCTAGGCCGACCCTGAATCCTGGGGGTATCCTTGTCCCTAGGCCGACCCTGAATCCTGGGGGTATCCTTGTCCCTAGGCCGACCCTGAATCCTGGGATTATCCTTGTCCCTAGGCCGACCCTGAATCCTGGGGGTATCCTTGTCCCTAGGCCAACCCTGAATCCTGGGGGTATCCTTGTCCCTAGGTTGACCCTGAATCCTGGGGGTATCCTTGTCCCTAGGTTGACCCTGGATCCTGGGGGTATCCTTGTCCCTAGGCTGACCCCAAATCCTGGGGATATCCTTGTCCCTAGGCCGACCCCAAATCCTGGGGATATCCTTGTCCCTAGACCAATCCCGAATCCTGGGGATATCCTTGTCCCTAGGCCGACCCCGAATCCTGGGATTATCCTTGTCCCTAGGCCGACCCTGAATCCTGGGGGTATCCGACCCTAGGCTGACCCCGAATCCTGGGGATATCCTTGTCCCTAGGTGGACCTTTAATCTGAAGGATTTCTTTAGCCCTGGGCTGACCCCATACATACGTACCAAACCCTAATCATATCCCGATCCCTCTATCTAACCCTTAGTACTTAGAAGGGGTGACACAAAAGCAGGGAACCTGCACTGACCTTTAGTTGTCTTCAGCTTCTTCCTCACTGACCTGGAAGGAACATTCAGCCACGAAAGTCTGCGCACTGCTGCAGGTTGATGCCTCAGAAACTACTGAAGTTGGGACAGGCAGCGAGTGTCTTCACAAAGCGTTACCTTCACCTACTAACACTACACCTAACCAAATACACCTACCTGCTCGCCCCCTAACCCCTAAACTGCTGCCTCTGTGCTACTGGTACCACACAGGGTGCAGCTCTACGCAGTTTATGATTGGCTTTCTCTCGCAGGTATCAGGATCCATCACTCCCTCCAGTCCCGCCCCTCTATCAGTCTCCTCCACCCTCAAACACACCAACAGCCAAGAGGACTCCAGTCGCTGCTCTGACAACTCCAGCTACGAGGAGCCATTGTCTCCAATTTCTGCCAGCTCCTCCCTCTCCCGCCAGCGCCAACGAGACATGGAAATGACAGGTCTTCACCCACACATGAACCACACCTTCTTACCCAGCGACCCAACCAAGTGGAACGTGGAGGACGTGTACGAGTTCATCCGCTCCTTGCCAGGTGAGTGATGGCCCTGCCCTGCGTGTATGGGAGGCTCTGAGATCCTGATATGACAGCTCCAACACCCGTGTATGTAGATTCTAATAACTCCTGCGCAGTGTGCCAGAAAGACTCCAGGCCCCCGCGCAGTGTGCCAGAAAGACTCCGGGCCCCCGCGCAGTGTGCCGGTAAGACCATGGGCCCCCGCGCAGTGTGCCGGTAAGACCATGGGCCCCCGCGCAGTGTGCCGGTAAGACCATGGGCCCCCGCGCAGTGTGCCGGTAAGACCATGGGCCCCCGCGCAGTGTGCCGGTAAGACCATGGGCCCCCGCGCAGTGTGCCGGTAAGACCCTGGGCCCCCGCGCAGTGTGCCGGTAAGACCCTGGGCCCCCGCGCAGTGTGCCGGTAAGACCCTGGGCCCCCGCGCAGTGTACGGGGAAGACCCTGGGCCCCCGCGCAGTGTACGGGGAAGACCCTGGGCCCCGCGCAGTGTTCCGGGAAGACCCTGGGCCCCCGCGCAGTGTTCCGGGCAGACCCTGGGCCCCCGCGCAGTGTTCCGGGCAGACCCTGGGCCTCTGCGCAGTGTTTCGGGCAGACCCTGGGCCTCTGCGCAGTGTTTCGGGCAGACCCTGGGCCTCTGCGCAGTGTTCCGGGCAGACCCTGGGCCTCTGCGCAGTGTTCCGGGCAGACCCTGGGCCTCTGCGCAGTGTTCCGGGCAGACCCTGGGCCTCTGCGCAGTGTTCCGGGCAGACCCTGGGCCTCTGCGCAGTGTTCCGGGCAGACCCTGGGCCTCTGCGCAGTGTTCCGGGCAGACCCTGGGCCTCTGCGCAGTGTTCCGGGCAGACCCTGGGCCTCTGCGCAGTGTTCCGGGCAGACCCTGGGCCTCTGCGCAGTGTTCCGGGCAGACCCTGGGCCTCTGCGCAGTGTTCCGGGCAGACCCTGGGCCTCTGCGCAGTGTTCCGGGCAGACCCTGGGCCTCTGCGCAGTGTTCCGGGCAGACCCTGGGCCTCTGCGCAGTGTTCCGGGCAGACCCTGGGCCTCTGCGCAGTGTTCCGGGCAGACCCTGGGCCTCTGCGCAGTGTTCCGGGCAGACCCTGGGCCTCTGCGCAGTGTTCCGGGCAGACCCTGGGCCTCTGCGCAGTGTTCCGGGCAGACCCTGGGCCTCTGCGCAGTGTTCGGGAAAGACTCTGGGCCCCCGTGTTGTGGGCTCCTGATGTAACCTGTAAATGACCCTTTAATTGGCTTCGCCTGCACTGCTCACATATAATAGTCCTGTGTTGGGTGGCCTGGGATTGGTGCAATGAAGGAGCAATGCCCATGCAATCGCTAGTCTGCCCCCCCCCCATCTTTTTCCTGGATGCTACCCACCTGGCTGTGAACATGGGGCCCTAGAGCAGGTTTGGGGACAATAATCACTCAACAGGCACAAAACCAAAACCGGTTTAGCGCACCCATTGATTGAAAACAATAAATATAAAAAGAGGGGGAGGGGGGGTTGTCCTGTGTTGGTGAATTCCGCCATCTTTCTTCACACCTCATATCCTCCCGTCCTTTGCTTTTCCAGGCTGCCAGGAAATCTCAGAGGAGTTCCAGGCTCAGGAGATTGATGGCCAAGCTATGCTTCTTCTGAAAGAGGACCACTTGATGAGTGCTATGAACATTAAACTGGGTCCCGCCCTGAAGATCTACGCCCGCTGCGCAGTGTTCCGGGCAGACCCTGGGCCTCTGCGCAGTGTTCCGGGCAGACCCTGGGCCTCTGCGCAGTGTTCCGGGCAGACCCTGGGCCTCTGCGCAGTGTTCCGGGCAGACCCTGGGCCTCTGCGCAGTGTTCCGGGCAGACCCTGGGCCTCTGCGCAGTGTTCCGGGCAGACCCTGGGCCTCTGCGCAGTGTTCCGGGCAGACCCTGGGCCTCTGCGCAGTGTTCCGGGCAGACCCTGGGCCTCTGCGCAGTGTTCCGGGCAGACCCTGGGCCTCTGCGCAGTGTTCCGGGCAGACCCTGGGCCTCTGCGCAGTGTTCCGGGCAGACCCTGGGCCTCTGCGCAGTGTTCCGGGCAGACCCTGGGCCTCTGCGCAGTGTTCCGGGCAGACCCTGGGCCTCTGCGCAGTGTTCCGGGCAGACCCTGGGCCTCTGCGCAGTGTTCCGGGCAGACCCTGGGCCTCTGCGCAGTGTTCCGGGCAGACCCTGGGCCTCTGCGCAATGTTCCGGGCAGACCCTGGGCCTCTGCGCAGTGTTCGGGAAAGACTCTGGGCCCCCGTGTTGTGGGCTCCTGATGTAACCTGTAAATGACCCTTTAATTGGCTTCGCCTGCACTGCTCACATATAATAGTCCTGTGTTGGGTGGCCTGGGATTGGTGCAATGAAGGAGCAATGCCCATGCAATCGCTAGTCTGCCCCCCCCCCCCCCCCCCCCCCCATCTTTTTCCTGGATGCTACCCACCTGGCTGTGAACATGGGGCCCTAGAGCAGGTTTGGGGACAATAATCACTCAACAGGCACAAAACCAAAACCGGTTTAGCGCACCCATTGATTGAAAACAATAAATATAAAAAGAGGGGGAGGGGGGGTTGTCCTGTGTTGGTGAATTCCGCCATCTTTCTTCACACCTCATATCCTCCCGTCCTTTGCTTTTCCAGGCTGCCAGGAAATCTCAGAGGAGTTCCGGGCTCAGGAGATTGATGGCCAAGCTATGCTTCTTCTGAAAGAGGACCACTTGATGAGTGCTATGAACATTAAACTGGGTCCCGCCCTGAAGATCTATGCCCGCATCAGTATGCTGAAAGACTCCTGACCACAGAAATCGACTGTAACCCATTACAGAGACTACGCACTCCGATCCACCATTTCTACTCCATTTCAAAGGAGCCGGGTCATAGCAGAATCCACCCGACCCCCCCCCCAGCCTGGAGGGACGTTATTTATAGACTTTTTCTTTTATACTTTGTTGGTATTTTTATGAAGATATTCTATTTTGCCAGAACATTCACTTTTCAGCAGAAATGATTTTGTAGATCGTCCTTTTTTTTTATTAGGATCCTTTTCAGCACCAATCATTGTGCAATAAGCAGCACATTGTAAATCCGCCATGTTAGGTGAAGGCGGGAAACCCCTGAACAAGATTACATAAAACACCCCCAGTATTCTCAGAGCTAAAATAGGGTTGTTCTAATCTGTACCCAAAACAGCAGGAATTTTGTGTGTAGTCACTGATAAGGGAGACAAAGATTGCGGGTTCAGTTGGTAAGGACACTGAGCGCAGTCACTGAGGAGGGGGACACTGGCGATGGGCGAAGTCACTGGAGGGGAGACCCAAAACAGGCGCCGTCTCTGAGGAGGGGGACACCGGCAACAGGCGCCGTCGCTGAGGAGTGGGACACTGGCGAAGGTAGCACTCGCTGAAGAGGGGGGGGGGGCAACGGGCGCAGTCGATAGGGAGAGGGGACACCGGCGACGGGCACAGTCGATAGGGAGGGAGGGACACCGGCGATGGGAGCAGTGGTTGAGAAGGGGGACACCGGCAACTGGTCCAGTTTATGTGGAGGGGGGACACCGGCGATGGGAGCAGTCGCTGAGAAGTGGGACACCGGTGACGGGCGCAGTCGATATGGAGGCGGGGCGAGGGGCGCAGTCGATATGGAGGCGGGATCCTGGCGACGGGCGCAGTCGATATGGAGGCGGGACACTGCCGACGGGAGCAGTCGATATGGAGGCGGGACACCGGCGACGGGCGCAGTCGATATGGAGGCGGGACACCGGCGACGGGCGCAGTCGATATGGAGGCGGGACACCGGCGAAGGGCGCAGTCGATATGGAGGCGGGACACCGGCGACGGGCGCAGTCCTTTCCCATCTACATGTATAAAGTGCAATAACCCAATGACCCCTTTGATGCAGCTTCTACTGTTCAGCCTGGGACTGGTCACATGGTGCTATGTTGGTGCTAGGTGACTTTTTTTTTAAGTGTTATTCTTGTTTTATAAATAAATTTGCAGTTGAATAATGATGGATTGGCTGTATTATTATTGCAGCATTGAGGGGAGTGAAGTGTGTGGTATACCCTACCCTGCCCCTGTCCCCTCCCCCCAGTATGCAGCTGCCATTCTGTCCTGGAGTGATGATTACTAGAAATTAGTTACAGGAAAAGACATTTATCATTTACGAAAGTTCATGACTCCATTTCTGAGCTTTACTCACCAACACAGCACAATAAAAACAGCCGATTTACCACCACATAGATCCACGGCGGGCCTAGAAGATGGGGGAAGTGAAGGATTCTGGGTGCTGGTGGGAATACAGTCACAGGCAGTGAGCGGAGGATCCAGACATGATGGAGTAGGAGTCCAAATCCGATGTGTGTGTGGGTGGGATGGGAGGGTGATAACAGGGTCCACAAAACTCCAGACACATCTCCCCCAACCATTGGGAGGTTCAGTGAGAGTGGAGCTCCTTTTGTCACCTATGCAGACATCTTCAGGGGGTGTGATGTCCCCCCATGTGCTCAGCATGGAACCTTTCAGACCCAGGAATGCCGTTCTGTAATGCTCTATAGGACAGTCCTCGGATCTGTTTATACAAATGGGGATTTCATCCCAACATGAACAATAACCAATTACAACAGGTTTAAGGGGAACAAAGTTTCAGAAAGTCTAAAACCTGGATATTTTGTGATATTTATTTTTACCAATTTCTAGTAAACAGACTTTATAGAGAAGTGGTCAGAACAAATATGATTTCTGTACTCACCATAAAAACCTTTTCTTGCAGACCATTGAGGGGCACAGGTAGTCATTATACTGCCACCTCCTGGATGATTGTACGGAAGTCCAGGAGAACCCCTCTTCCTCCTAGCGTGTCTCAATTTAGTGGCAAGCATTACCAATAGCGTAATGATAAAACACATGGTGGGGGGGGGGGGGGGGTACCTCTGTCCCCCTGTCACTTAACGGACTCCAAGAAAATTCCTTTACAGTAAATACAAAAATCCATTTTTTTTGAGGGACACAGGACAGGGTCAGGACGTTCCATCCGAGGAGTGGGCAACAGCAAGAACTGTTTACAGGCCAAATAATAAAATAAATATAACAAGAGACCGCCTGCAGCCTGAAGGACCGTGCCTGAATCAGAGACGAGGCTGAACCTCTGCCTGAGAGGAGAACCTGTCTACACCAACAGAGAAGGGACACAGAGAATGCACCTGGTGCAGAAGACCCACTATAAAAGGGGACTCAAACCATGGAACAAGCGAGAACTTGGTCAGTGTGAACCCACCAAAGAGAAGTGCAACAAACAAACTCCTGTCAGGGAAGAAAAACCTACAACCTGATGTGGTCAACATAGGAAGGGCTCAGGTCCCCTAGTAGGACCAGATACCAGAAAAGGAACCTAAGCCAGTCTAAGGAAGGCCAAAACCCTCTACTCAGACCCCAAAAGAGTGATTGTTGTGACAAGCAACCACCTCACCAAGGTAAGGTTTACCAAGGAAGAACCCCGAAATCATAGAAACAGCAACCTGGAAAGTGAGCCCCAAGTCCACCCAGGGAACCCAGGATTGGACCATAGAAAGTCACACTTGGGTAAAGTGCATGGGAAGCATCTCTAGTAATACCCTTGAATGGGGATCAAGGGTATTACTAGAGACAGCATTGCGACCAAGCAAGTTGGGCACTCCTTGTTTGCACCATTTGCTTCCCAGCACCTTAACCAGAGTACTCCACACATCTGTATGGACAGCAGACCCATACAGGAGACAGGCTTAGATGTTTCTAGCAAGCCATCAAAACTGAAGCGTACGGCTTCAAACATCTGCAGCACACAATCTGGTAGAAAGGGTCTACCATGGTGGTGGAGAAATTCCTTTTAAGGGGTTTAACCAGAATAGGCCAGAACATGGCAAAGCCCGCCAGCAAAAACATTGGTAAGGAGGGATTCTAGCTGTTGTTCAGTGAACTTCCTAAAAGTAAGAATACCCTTTTGCTGGCCTAGTGGTTTCTCTGTTGGGTGGATCACTAGCAGAGCCATAGTGAGTATAGATCACTGTCTAAACACATTTCCTCCCAAACAATAGCTTTAACACAAAAGTTTAGTTGGGGTCTTGGACCTTTCAGCATGCTTTTCTTCTACATAGAGCATAGGGTAGCAGGATTCCAGAACGCAGACACATGTGGCCTCAGAAGGTGCAGAGAAAATGTTGCTACAATGGACACAAGAGCGTGAGTTGGGGTCACCCACTGCAGAGGCACTGTGTTCTCTGTATCCGGTCGCAGGCATGTTGCAATTGCAAGGTGGAGATGGAGTCAAGCTCAGGGTAGGAGGCCAGGTCTCAGGTTTTTACAACCCCAGTCAGCTGGTAGCCGAGCAGGGTGTGAAGGCCGGAGGTGACCAAGGCCACTGGATTGGTCCAGAGTTCGGCATTCCAGGTGGCTCATTCGCAAAGCAGGAGGGAGGTGATGCTTGCCCCACACTGAATGGAAGGAATGGGAGTGAATACAAACACTCAGCGGAGGGTGTCCACGTTTAGTCCTTCACCATTGAAACTGTCATAAAATTCAAAAGACAGCCAATGGTGCCAATAATAAAAGGTAGCTCCCACAGCTCGGCCCGATCTGCCTACTCATGGAGATGTGCTCCACATGTTACCAGGACCCAATGGGACTGCTTTATACACTTAAGCAACTTCCTTTTCCAATGGGGGCTCCAGAGACGTCCGCTCTGTGTACGAATTAAAGAGATACTTTCTCCTGCACCCCCTGCCACTCATGAGAAGCCGTGTCATTTTTTTAAATTAATACAAGGAGGCTTCCTGATTGGCTGAGGTGGAGATTCTAATGTCATCTGGCAAGATGTCTTTGGCCGAGGTGGAGAGGTAAACAGATGACATTCCAGGTGACTTCCAGGCTATCCTCATACATCCAGTCCAGTCGGGTCCGGCACCCCAAAGCTAGGCAGAGGAAGGCCAATCTGAATGGCTCAAGAAGCTCAAACGAGAAGTGTAGCAAAGAATATCGATTGAAGAAAAATGAAAGAATTGAAGGGAAAAAGCTTGGAAAAAAAAAAAAAAGTGTTAAACTTCTCCCAGGAGAGCTGAGGAAAAGACATCCAATTTCCCTACAGCAGGCAGGATAACCCGGCAGTACTGGACTTCCTGTGTCCCTCAAGGGATTGGAAAGAAAGATATTTATCGTTAACAAAGCATTCAACCTTGATCTTTGTAAATAGACATTTAAGGCCAATTCACACTGCCCGCAGCTAAATTGCAGAGCAGCCAGAGCGATTCAGTTCCCAGGCCGGCTGGATAGGGGGTCGGGTGATGCACGATTCAGTGCACCACACAGTCACAGTTTTTTTTTTTTTTTTAAAACAAGCTTTATATGAACAGAGAAAAATGCGCTGCGCTTAGGTATATATCATTGTGTGCATTCACCCTACTGGTACCATGTGCACTTAATAAAAAAGTGCCATGTGCACGTGATGCAGATCTAACATCAATTCTGCATGTATAAATCAATATATCAAAAAAGCGCAAGTAAGTGCTATATGTAATAAATCCAAAGTGCAATGTGCAAATGATTGATAAACTCTACATATATAATTAAATAAATAAAAGCAATGCACATTTGTTAATCAATCATATTGAAATCAACTCAGTTTGTATCAATCAATGTGCCAGAGAAGTGCAACAAGGTGTCATATGTGATAAATCCAAAGTGCAATGTGCAAATAATAAATAAACTGCGTATATAAATGTAGTGCACACTCACTAATCGATAATATTCAATAAAAATAAATTAAAATTAAAACGTGCACTATAAATGTTATATCATATACATATCACATGCAAAACCAGGGGGATATCCCCCTGATGAAGACACGTGATTCCCTGTGTCGAAGACGCGTAGGGGAGGGGCCAGGACGGAGCGATCAGCACAGAGCTGGGCTGAGGATTTCTTACACCCCGCAGCACGCCGATTAGCGCTATCTTTTGACCTGAATTGTATGGTGCACAATAGCACCTGTGGATAAGAACCTGTTTGGAGATCATCTGTTATCCTATCACTGAGCCCAGGGGTGGCTCCATAGCGTGTATTGACGCAGCTGAACACTGTGTCACACGCTCTAAGGTGAGCGCAACCACTTTGGGGGTCACCGAGGCACATCACGGCATGATCTGGGCACTGTGATTCAGCAATTGGATGTTTTTCTGCGAAGCACTTTATGCACCATAGTTTTCTTTGGAACTTTTCACTGCACACTGCTGTGTGATACTATACTGGAGGATTTTTCACAAATAAGGACAATAATTGTCTCAAGCATCACGTATCACCTATATGGTTCTATGTATATATATTTTATCACCTGTCACTTATATGATTTTATTGGGGTTTTGCATGTGATATGTATATGATATAACATTTATAGTGCACGTTTTAATTTTAATTTATTTTTATTGAATATCATCGATTAGTGAGTGTGCACTACATTTATATACGCAGAGTTTATTTATTATTTGCACATTGCACTTTGGATTTATCACATATGACACCTTGTTGCACTTCTCTGGCACATTGATTGATACAAGCTGAGTTGATTTCAATATGATTGATTAACAAATGTGCATTGCGTTTATTTATTTAATTATATATGTAGAGTTTATCAATCATTTGCACATTGCACTTTGGATTTATTACATATAGCACTTAGTTGCGCTTTTTTGATCTATTGATTTATACATTCAGAATTGATGTTAGATCTGCATCACGTGCACATGGCACTTTTTTATTAAGTGCACATGGTACCAGTAGGGTGAATGCACACAATGATATATACCTAAGCGCAGCGCATTTTTCTCTGTTTATATTTACTGCACGGCCATGAATACGTGATCTGCGTTTGCAGCTGGGCATTTATATTCATATTTAGTTGATTCTCCATTAAGGCATTGGATTATTGTGACTCGCAAGATTTCTTCTTCTTTAAGCTTTATATGAAGTGCCCATTAATTTGACTTTCCAGCCCCCCAGTAATTGGTAGCACAAGATAAAAACCATCAACACCCTCGTCACCCTCCCCCGACACACCCACCAGAGCCAGGACCAATCCCAGGACAACAATAGACAGGAAGTGCGGCTCGCTTCTTTACAAAGGTTGCATTTACAAGTTTATTTTCACAACAGATACAAATAGCGACTTTTTTTTCCCATTTCCTTGTTTTTATACATAATGCAAAGTGTGAGCAGAGACGGATAACCCATCCCCCACCCTTTTATTGAATGAGATATCTAGCCCCTAAATACATGTGGCTTGGATTTCATATAGAAAAGAAAAGTGTTAATAATAAGTCTATTAGCATATTTACACTTTATTAACATGCCCGGGGAACGATCAGTCCTTGCATGACCCTTACACAACACATGAGAAGCGGGGGAGGGGGGCAGCCAATATTCAGCCTAACAACAAATCATAAGAAAACAACGACTGCTAAAATAAAGATATAATTAAGGCATAAAAAATGTGTATAAAAATAACAGGTACACTTCGAGGAGAATATACAGAGATATCTGAGGAGCGTATACAGGGAGAGCGCGGGTCAGTATACAGAGTCTGTACAGAGACGGCTGGCCTAGTGATTGGTCAGGAGGAAGAAAACTCCCACTTCAACCCCCCCCCCCTCCAATGGGAAAACAAGGTGAACTGGTCAGAATCGGGGGAGGGGGGCCGAATACGATCCGAGAACTTAACAGCAAATTCCACAAAACTCTCCAGCAGGTTCTACAAATGGATGATAGGCAGCTAGGCCCCCCAATACCATCCCACCATGGAGCGAGAGAGAGATACACCAAACCCATCCCACCATAGAGAGACACACCAAACCCATCCCACCATGGAGCGAGAGAGAGAGATACACCAAACCCATCCCACCATGGAGCGAGAGATACACCAAACCCATCCCACCATGGAGCGAGAGATACACCAAACCCATCCCACCATGGAGCGAGAGATACACCAAACCTTTCCCACCATGGAGAGATACACCAAACCCATCCCACCATAGAGAGACACACCAAACCCATCCCACCATGGAGCGAGAGAGAGAGATACACCAAACCCATCCCACCATGGAGCGAGAGATACACCAAACCCATCCCACCATGGAGCGAGAGATACACCAAACCTTTCCCACCATGGAGAGATACACCAAACCCATCCCACCATAGAGAGACACACCAAACCCATCCCACCATGGAGCGAGAGGGAGAGATACACCAAACCCATCCCACCATAGAGAGACACACCAAACCCATCCCACCATGGAGCGAGAGGGAGAGATACACCAAACCCATCCCACCATAGAGAGATACACCAAACCCATCCCACCATAGAGAGACACACCAAACCCATCCCACCATGGAGCGAGAGGGAGAGATACACCAAACCCATCCCACCATAGAGAGACACACCAAACCCATCCCACCATGGAGCGAGAGGGAGAGATACACCAAACCCATCCCACCATAGAGAGATACACCAAACCCATCCCACCATAGAGAGATACACCAAACCCATCCCACCATAGAGAGATACACCAAACCCATCCCACCATAGAGAGATACACCAAACCCATCCCACCATAGAGAGATACACCAAACCCATCCCACCATAGAGAGATACACCAAACCCATCCCACCATAGAGAGGGACAGATACACCAAACCCATCCCACCATAGAGAGATACACCAAACCCATCCCACCATAGAGAGGGACAGATACACCAAACCCATCCCACCATAGAGAGATACACCAAACCCATCCCACCATAGAGAGGGACAGATACACCAAACCCATCCCACCATAGAGAGATACACCAAACCCATCCCACCATAGAGAGGGACAGATACACCAAACCCATCCCACCATAGAGAGGGACAGATACACCAAACCCATCCCACCATAGAGAGGGACAGATACACCAAACCCATCCCACCATAGAGAGATACACCAAACCTGTCCCACAATGGAGAAAGAGGGAGAGATACGCCAAACCCATCCCACCATAGAGAGATACACCAAACCCATCCCACCATAGAGAGATACACTAAACCATCCCACCATAGAGAGATACACCAAACCCATCCCACCATAGAGAGAAAGGGAGGGATACACCAAACCTATCCCTACCATAGAGAGATATACCAAACCCATCCCACCATGGAGAGAGAGAGAGAGATACACAAAACCCATCCCACCATAGAGAGAAAGGGAGAGATACGCCAAACCCATCCCTACCATAGAGAGATACAACAAACCCATCCCACCATGGAGAGAAAGGGAGAGATACACTACAGGATGCTGAAGACTGCCTGCACGAAGAGCAAACAATGACCTATAACTGAAGGACTTTGAGGACTCAGTATATTTTGACACATGGCAGAACCCCCCAAAATACAAATATTAAAACTACTGGCATCCAACCATGCCCCCCAACCCCTCACCCCAGCCATGCCTGACACACATGCAACAAGAATTTGTGAGACGTCCTGAGGAAAGAATTAGAAAACTATGTGCCTGACTTAAACGACTTAACAAAAGACACCCCCCCCCCCCAAATGGAACAGCAAGAATGTACAGAGCTCAGACTATTCACAACTATTACAGCAGAGAGGAGACAAGTCCACCATCACGGATATCCCAGATCCTCTCCGCCATCAATATATACCCCAGATTCTCTCCACCAATGGACACCCCACATTCTCTCCACCATTGAGACCCTAGATCCTCTCCTCCAGTGGATACCCCAGATCCTCCCCACCAATGGACACCCCACATCCTCTCCTTCAATGGATACCCCAGATCCTCTCCACAGATGGATACCCCAGATCCTCTCCTCCAGTGGATACCCCAGATCCTCTCCTCCAGTGGATACCCCAGATCCTCTCCACAGATGGATACCCCAGATCCTCTCCTCCAGTGGATACCTAAACTCCTCTCCACAGATGGATACCCCAGATCCTCTCCTCCAGTGGATACCTAAATTCCTCTCCACAGATAGATACCCCAGATCCTCGCCTCCGATGGATACCCCAGATCCTCCCCACCAATGGACACCCCACACCCTCTCCTTCAATGGATACCCCAGATCCTCCCCACCAATGGACACCCCAGACCCTCCCCACCAATGGACACCCCACATCCTCTCCTTCAATGGATACCCCAGATCCTCGCCTCCGATGGATACCCCAGATCCTCCCCACCAATGGACACCCCACACCCTCTCCTACAATGGATACCCCAGATCCTCCCCACCAATGGATACCCCAGACCCTCCCCACCAATGGACACCCCACATCCTCTCCTTCAATGGATACCCCAGATCCTCTTCACCATTGATACCCCAGATCCTCCCCACCAATGGACACCCCACATCCTCTCCTTCAATGGATACCACAGATCCTCTCCTCTGATGGATACCTAAACTCCTCTCCTCCAATGGATACCCCAGATCCTCTCCGCCAATGGATACCCCAGATCCTCTCCTCCAATGGATACCCCAGATCCTCTCCGCCAATGGATACCACAGATCCTCTCCGCCAATGGATACCCCAGATCCTCCCCACCAATGGACACCCCACATCCTCTCCTTCAATGGATACCCCAGATCCTCTCCTCCAGTGGATACCCCAGATCCTCTCCTCCAGTGGATACCTAAACTCCTCTCCACAGATGGATACCCCAGATCCTCGCCTCCGATGGATACCCCAGATCCTCCCCACCAATGGACACCCCACACCCTCTCCTTCAATGGATACCCCAGATCCTCTTCACCATTGATACCCCAGATCCTCCCCACCAATGGACACCCCACATCCTCTCCTTCAATGGATACCCCAGATCCTCTCCTCCAATGGATACCCCAGATCCTCTCTGCCAATGGATACCCCAGATCCTCTCCGCCAATGGATACCCCAGATCCTCTCCGCCAATGGATACCCCAGATCTTCCCCAGCAATGAATATTGGAATCCTCTCCACCAATGGATCCCCTGATGCCCTTTACTAATAAATATTCCAATCCTTCTAGCAATGTATACCCTGATTTTCCCATCAATCGATACTTTACAGCTTCCACCACTCAAAATGAGATAACCAATGCGATTTATAAAGAAGAAAGAAGAACGATTCACTGCGGTCACTGTATGATGGGAAAAGACTATTAGGATATTCCCTTGTGTCCAGGGTAGGCATTTCTTTAGAATATCACTGACTATAAATGACCAGCAGAGGGAGACAGAGCACCATGTACTCAGGGTTAAAGTGATACTAAACACACGTTGTGTAATTCTCCCTTCTATCTCTGTATGTGGATATCACTGTAATTATTATAATAAAAAAAACACGCAAGTCCCTTTTTCCTAAGACCCCTTTCACACTGGGGCATTGGCGCAGTCGGCTGTAAAGTGCCGCTACTTTTAGCGGCGCTTTACTGCTGTTTTTGCGGGGATTTTCGGCAGCTAGCGGGGCGGTTTTAAGCCCTGCTAGCGGCCAAAAAAGGGGTAAAACGACCCGCAAAGCTGGCGGTTTGGCAGCCGTGCCCATTCAGTTCAATGGGCAGGAGAGGTGTATACACCGCTCCAAAGATGCTGATAGCAGGACTTTTTTTTACCATCCTGCCAGCGCACCGCTCCAGTCTGAAAGCCGAGGCTCTTTACAGAGGCTATGCAGGCGCTATTTTTAGCGCTGTATCGCCTGTAAAGCGCCTCAGTGTGAAAGGGGTCTAATGGATATCCAGCTGTCACATGACCCGGCTCTCTCCCAGCCTGCCCGCAGGGAAACATAAGCAGGAGGAGCTTCTAGTCCTCTGCTGCTGGTCACATGTTCAATATAAAAAAATAACAGCCTTTGGAACACAGAGTAAAAATAAATACATAATATCAATAAACCGTTTTAAATTGTCATACAAATATATATTTGAAATAAAAACTTTATTATTTTTGGCAATAACATTTCTGCCAATCACAGGCTGTGTCACGCTCCCTCCAGCCTGTGTCTTAGAAGAAGAGGGAGGTGAAGCCTCCATTAATCTACATGTAATACTTTGGCCTCCATTGTGGTTAGCTGGTTAGTGGGCATGGAGGAGTAAGGGGGGGAGTGGCCTTTTATTGTGTATACGCCCACATGTGTGACTCTATAGTCACATGGTCTGCTCATATGTGATAGGGAGGAAATCAGCATAGAAACTCACTGAAAACTGAGCATGTGCAGAGCTGCAACCACAGTTGCAAAATCCTTAGCTGTACTGGGGACATGGACAGAAGGGGGAGATAGGAGAGAGGCAGGATCAGCCAGGATTCTTTCAGAATACAGAACAGGAATCTCATAGTGATGAGTGAGGATGACCAGCATGGAATACACCATTTATTCATCGTTTTCTATGATGGGGGTTTAGTGACACTTTAACGGCTGACAGCTGGGGCAAGGGACAAGGTGGGATATAATGGGATCCTTACCAGGGACAAGGTGGGATGTAATGGGATCCTTATCAGGGACAAGGTGGGATTAAATGAGATCCTTATCAGGGACAAGGTGGGATATAAGGAGATCCTTATCAGGGACAAGGTGGGATATAAGGAGATCCTTATCAGGGACAAGGTGGGATGTAATGAGATCCTTATCAGGGACAAGGTGGGATGTAATGGGATCCTTATCAGGGACAAGGTGGGGTATAATGAGATCCTTATCAGGGACAAGGTGGGGTATAATGAGATCCTTATCAGGGACAAGGTGGGATATAATGGGATCCTTACCAGGGACAAGGTGGGATGTAATGGGATCCTTATCAGGGACAATGTGGGATTAAATGAGATCCTTATCAGGGACAAGGTGGGATATAATGAGATCCTTATCAGGGACAAGGTGGGGTATAATGAGATCCTTATCAGGGACAAGGTGGGGTATACAGTGCCTTTAAAAAGTATTCATACCCCTTGAAATTTCCCACACAAAGTGTCACATAATTGTGAAGTGGAAGGAAAATGATAAATGATACAAATAAATATGTGAAAAGTGTGGGGGGGGGGGGCATTTGTATGGCGCCCCCCGGAGTCAATACTTTGTAGAACCCCCTTTCTCTACAAGTCTTTTTGGGGATGTCTCTACCAGCTTTGCACATCTAGAGAGGACATTTTTGCCCATTCTTCTTTGTAAAATATCTCAAGCTCTGTCAGATTGGATGGAGAGCGTCTGTGAACAGCAATTTTCAAGTCTTGCCACAGATTCTCAATGTGATTTAGGTCTGGACTGTGACTGGGCCATTCTAACACGTGAATATGCTTTGATCTAAACCATTCCATTGTAGCTCTGGCTGGATGTTTCGGGTCGTTGTCCTGCTGGAAGGTGAACCTCCGCCCCGGTCTCAAGTCTTTTGCAGACTCTAACAGGTTTTCTTCTAAGATTGTCCTGTATTTGGCCCCATCCATCTTCTCATCAACTCTGACCAGCTTCCCTGTCCCTGCTGAAGAAAAGCATCCCCACCACATGATGCTGCCACCACCATGTTTCACGGTGGGGATGGTGTGTTCAGGGTGATGTGCAGTGTTAGTTTTCCCCACACATAGCGTTTTACTTTTAGGCCATAAAGTTGAATTTTGGTCTCATGTGACCAGATCACCTTCTTCCACATGTTTGCTGTGTCCTCCACATGGCTTCTCACAAACTACAAACAGGACTTCTTATGACTTTCTTTCACCAATGTCTTTCTTCTTGTCACTCTTCCATAAAGGGCAGATTTGTGGAGAACACGATTAATAGTTGTCCTGTGGACAGATTCTCCCACCTGAGCTGTGGATCTCTGCAGCTCCTCCAGAGTTACCATGGACCTCTTGGCTCTTCTCTGATGAATGCTCTCCTTGCCCGGCCAGTCAGTTTAGGTGGACGGCCATGTCTTGGTAGGTTTGCAGTTGTGCCATACTCTTTCCATTTTCCGATGATGGATTGAACAGAGCTCTGTGAGATGTTCAAAGCTTGGGAGATTTCTTTATAACCTAACCCTGCTTTATACTTCTCCACAACTTTATCCCTGACCTGTCTGGTGTGTTCCTTGGCCTTCATGATGCTGTTTGTTCACTAAGGTTCCCTAACAAACCTCTGAGGGCTTCAAAGAACAGCTGTATTTATACTGAGATTACATGACACACAGGTGGACTCTATTTACTAATTAGGTGACTTCTGAAGGCAATTGGTTCCTCTAGATTTTAGTTAGGGGTATCAGAGCAAAGGGGGATAAATACAAAATGCCCCCCCCCCCCCACATTTTTCACATATTTATTTGTATCATTTATCATTTTCCTTCCACTTCACAATTATGTGTCACTTTGTGTTGGTCTATTACAGAGATATGCAATTAGTGGACCTCCAGCTGTTGCAGAACTACAAGTCCCATGAGGCATAGCAAGACTCTGACAGGCACAAGCATGACACCCAGAAGC
Source organism: Lithobates septentrionalis (assembly GCA_037952835.1). Classification (NCBI taxonomy): domain Eukaryota; kingdom Metazoa; phylum Chordata; class Amphibia; order Anura; family Ranidae; genus Lithobates; species Lithobates septentrionalis. The sequence continues at coordinate 57,048 of JBBDGP010004097.1, read as the reverse complement.
AGAGGCATGATGGGACTTGTAGTTTTGCAACATTTGGAGGTCCGCTAATTGCATATGCCTGGTCTATCACATAAAATGCCAATAAAATACATTTACGTTTTTGGTTGTAATATGACAAAATGTGGAAAATTTCAAGGGGTATGAATACTTTTTCAAGGCACTGTAACGAGATCCTTATCAGGGACAAGGTGGGATGTAATGAGATCCTTTACTGACAGTTTATTTTCCCACATTTGTTGGGCCCGTGACAGTGGCACATCCCTCACTCTGCTCAGCTATCAAGCTTGTTGGTATCTGAGGTGGTGAAGATCAGAAGAACTTGCTTACAGATCTCAGGACCTGGTGCACCAACCTGCCTACAGATCTCAGGACATGGTGCACCAACCTGCCTACAGATCTCAGGACATGGTGCACCAACCTGCCTACAGATCTCAGGACATGGTGCACCAACCTGCCTACAGATCTCAGGACATGGTGCACCAACCTGCCAACAGATCTCAGGACATGGTGCACCAACCTGCCTACAGATCTCAGGACATGGTGCACCAACCTGCCTACAGATCTCAGGACATGGTGCACCAACCTGCCTACAGATCTCAGGACCTGTCGCAGCAGGCAGATACCAAGATCAGTGCTGGAAATCTCTTCATTGGAGAACATTATTCCTTCATCTTCTCAGCTCTTCCCCTATATTTCCATTCCAGACATTGCCCAGACGAGCACAGCCCTTCCTAAATCCCAATCTTCACTTCTACAAAGACTTCCCATCACTGCCAGCTCTAACAGAGGTCATCTGCTGAGACACGACAGAACTGCCTCCTCATGTACACTGTCACACCACCCTAGAGATCAACTCCACTTCCCCACCTAGGCCACTGTCCTGTCTGCAGCCAGATAGATGACCCTCCCCCACCCCGACAGTCCAACTGGAACCAGAAAAATATTCTCACGCTCCTGTAGACTTGTCACCCCACCTTACCACTGAGATGAATCCCATTTTCTCAGTTATTCAGTCACTGCACCCACACACCTGTAACAAGGGAGAAGAACCCCACCTCATCTACATCAACATCCCACCCACAGCCCGGGAGAGGAACCCACCTCCTCATCTACACCAACACTGTCCACAGCCATGGAGAGGAACCCCATCTCCTCATCTACACCAACACTGTCCACAGCCATGGAGAGGAACCCCATCTCCTCATCTACACCAACACTGTCCACAGCCATGGAGAGGAACCCCATCTCCTCATCTACACCAACACTGTCCACAGTCATGGAGAGGAACCCCATCTCCTCATCTACACCAACACTGTCCACAGCCATGGAGAGGGAACCCACCTCCTCATCTACACCAACACTGTCCACAGCCATGGAGAGGAACCCACCTCCTCATCTACACCAACACTGTCCACAGCCATGGAGAGGGAACCCACCTCCTCATCTACACCAACATCCCACCCACAGACATGGAGAGGAACCCTACCTCCTCATCTACACCAACATCCCACCCACAGACATGGAGAGGAACCCCATCTCCTCATCTACACCAACACTATCCACAGCCATGGAGAGGGAACCCACCTCCTCATCTACACCAACATCCCACCCACAGACATGGAGAGGAACCCTACCTCCTCATCTACACCAACATCCCACCCACAGACATGGAGAGGAACCCCACCTCCTCATCTACACCAACATCCCACCCACAGACATGGAGAGGGAACCCTACCTCCTCATCTACACCAACATCCCACCCACAGACATGGAGAGGAACCCCACCTCCTCATCTACACCAACATCCCATCCACAGCCCGGGAGAGGAACCCACCTCCTCATCTACACCAACATCCCATCCACAGCCCGGGAGAGGAACCCACCTCCTCATCTACACCAACATCCCATCTACAGCCATGGAGAGGGAACCCACCTCCTCATCTACACCAACATCCCATCCACAGCCATGGAGAGGGAACCCACCTCCTCATCTACACCAACATCCCATCTACAGCCATGGAGAGGGAACCCACCTCCTCATCTACACCAACATCCCATCCACAGCCCGGGAGAGGAACCCTACCTCCTCATCTACACCAACACTGTCCACAGCCATGGAGAGGGAACCCACCTCATCTACACCAACATCCCATCCACAGCCATGGAGAGGGAACCCACCTCATCTACACCAACATCCCACCCACAGACATGGAGAGGAACCCCACCTCCTCATCTACACCAACATCCCATCCACAACAAGGCAGAGGAACCTCACCTCCTCACCTACACCAACATCTCATCCACAGCCAGGGAGACCGACCCGCCTCCTCATTTACACCAACATTCCACCCAGAGCCAGGGAGAGGAACCCCACCTCCTCATCTACACCAACGCTCTATCCACAACCGAGAGAGGAACCCCACCTCCCCATCTACACCAACACTCCATCCACAGCCAGGGAGAGGAACCCCACTTCCTCATCTATACCAACACTGTCCACAGCCAGGGAGAGGAACCCTACCTCCTCATCTACACCAACACCCCCCCCCCCCCCCCCACAGCCAGGGAGAGGAACCCCATCTCCTCATCTATACCAACATCCCATCCACAGCCAGGCAGAGGAACCTCCACCTCCTAATCTAGGCCAAAACTCCCCTCCCCTAAAGCCAGATAGTGATAGACCTTACCTCTTTATCTAGGCCAATACTGTGCCCGCAGCCAGGGAGAGGAACCCCGCCTACTACTCTAGGCCAGCACTGTGCCTGCAGCCAGGGAAAGGAACCCCTCCTACTACTCTAGGCCAGCAGCCAGGGAAAGGAACCCCTCCTACTACTCTAGGCCAGCACTGTACCTGCAGCCAGGGAAAGGAACCCCTTCTACTACTCTAGGCCAGCACTGTGCCTGCAGCCAGGGAAAGGAACCCCTCCTACTACTCTAGGCCAGCACTGTGCCTGCAGCCAGGGAAAGGAACCCCTCCTACTACTCTAGGCCAGCACTGTGCCTGCAGCCAGGGAAAGGAACCCCTCCTACTACTCTAGGCCAGCATTGTGCCTGCAGCCAGGGAAAGGAACCCCTCCTACTACTCTAGGCCAGCACTGTGCCTGCAGCCAGGGAAAGGAACCCCTCCTACTACTCTAGGCCAGCACTGTGCCTGCAGCCAGGGAAAGGAACCCCTCCTACTACTCTAGGCCAGCATTGTGCCTGCAGCCAGGGAAAGGAACCCCTCCTACTACTCTAGGCCAGCACTGTGCCTGCAGCCAGGGAAAGGAACCCCTCCTACTACTCTAGGCCAGCACTGTGCCTGCAGCCAGGGAAAGGAACCCCTCCTACTACTCTAGGCCAGCACTGTGCCTGCAGCCAGGGAAAGGAACCCCTCCTACTACTCTAGGCCAGCACTGTGCCTGCAGCCAGGGAAAGGAACCCCTCCTACTACTCTAGGCCAGCACTGTGCCTGCAGCCAGGGAAAGGAACCCCTCCTACTACTCTAGGCCAGCACTGTGCCCGCAGCCAGGGAAAGGAACCCCTTCTACTACTCTAGGCCAGCACTGTGCCTGCAGCCAGGGAAAGGAACCCCTCCTACTACTCTAGGCCAGCACTGTGCCTGAAGCCAGGGAGAGGAACCCCTTCTACTAATCTAGGCCAGCACTGTGCCTGCAGCCAGGGAGAGGAACCCTACCTTCACATCTAAGCTGACACTCTGCCCACAGCCAGGGATAGAAACCCCGCCTTCTCATCTGGGCAAACACTCCACCCACAGAAGAATCCTACCCTCCTCATCTAGGCTGACATGCCACCCCCAGACATGTAGAAGAACTGTGCCTCCTCCTGACAAGCAGGGAAACCATACCTTCTCATCTAGGCCAACACTTTGTCTACAGCCAGGGAGAGGAACACCACCTCCTCATCTACACCAAAACTGTTCACAGACAGGGAGAGGATCCCTACTCCCTGGGGTCAAAACTCTCCTCCCCCAAAGCCAGATAGTGATAGACCTTACCTCTTTATCTAGACCAATACTGTGCCCGCAGCCAGGGAGAGGAACCCCGCCTACTACTCTAGGCCAGCACTGTGCCTGCAGCCAGGGATAGAAACCCCACCTCCTCATCTGGGCCAACACTACACCCACAGAAGAATCCTACCCTCATCTGGGCCAACACTACACCCACAGAAGAATCCTACCCTCATCTTAGGCCAACAAGCCACCCCCCAGACAAGTAGAGGAACTGTGCCTCCTCCTGACACTCCGCTCGCAGCCAAGCAGGGAAACCCCCGACTTCTCCTCATCTAGGCAGCCGCTCCGTCTCCTTCCCAGGATGGGTGCTGAATTCTGCAGCATTTTGATTAAAAATCAGCAAACGCAGTTCTAATGTGTTCACGGCTTGTTTTGCTTTGTTTTAGCAGCACCAAATTCTTGGCCAATAAATAGGGTTTTATTGTTTTCTCATGTGTAAAAAAAATGGAGAATAAAAAAGTTAAACACGAACCAATATAAAATGCGAGAGATTCAAAGTGCTAGGTTGGGGACTTCGCACGCCACCAAAATAATTTGGGCAAATCAATGTACAGTTAGAGCAGCCAATCAGAATCTCACTAACATCAAAATTCAGCCAATCCAGGATCATTCCAAGTGGCAGCCAATCAAAAGCTCTTTTTTTTTTTCTTTTTTTTTTTTCTTTTTGTTTTTTATACTCCAAGGTAAAGTCCAGTTAAACACGTGTTTGACACAACAGTTTGGCCAAATAAGGTTTGTAATCCCAAGGGCAACCGAGAAGAGATAAAATCCATGTGTACTCATAGAGAAGGGAAATGTAGAAGGTCCTCAGGCAGCTGCCACAAGAGGCGGTCCCTGACAACACTATTGGTTGTCAGGGAACCCAAGTGCATGACAGGTGCTCCAGAGAAAGGTGAAGAAAGGGGGAGCTAGTCCAGGCCCCAGATCCATCCCAACAAGGTAGCTGCTTCCACAGAAAGAGGATAAAGCGGGCTGCAGCCCTGGCCGCCGTCGGCATTTGGTCACCGGCTCCTGGGCTGGGATTCCTCCCCATGCTTTATATGAGGGAAATTCTAACAGGAATGCCAGGAGAGTCGGTCCTCTGAGGAGAATGGTGATTGACCAGGTGCTCGACCACTGTGTGCTTGGACATATGCTTCATCAAATAGGTCTCCTGCAAGGAGAGAAAAGGGATGGAGTGATCCACACGGGGAAAGATCTGCCACCTCAGCAATGTATGGTTAGTGGGGCCCCCAGATACCCCCCTCAGCATGCGGTGTGAGGATACAGGCAGGGAATGGTATGAAAGCTGAGCTAGGTACTTACAGAGGTGTATGCTCTCCCGCACATACTGCAGCAGTAGGCCTTGGCGTGTTTCACCGCGTGGGCCGAGAGGTGGATCTGAAGTGAGGCGGAATCCGTGTACGCCCGGTAACAGTTAGGACACTTGTACGGCTTGTCTTTATTGTGCTGTCGCTGGTGAGACTGCCGAACAGAAGAAAGGATGTTTTTAGGACAATATGTATTCTTCTACATATTTTTGGTAAAAAAAAATTCACAATAAGCGTTTATATTGATCGGTGTGTGTGAAAGTTACAGCGCTTACAAACTATGGGATATATCAGTGATGGAGAACCTTGGCACCCCAGATGTTTTGGAACTACATTTCCCATGATGCTCAGGCACTCTGCAGTGTAGTTGAGCATCATGGGAAATGTAGTTCCAAAACATCTGGGGTGCCAAGGTTCTCCATCACTGGGATATATCATGGGGGGCTCAACCTGCGGCCCTCCAGCTGCTGTGATACTACAAGTCCCATAAGGCATTGCAAGGCTGATAGTTCCAAGCATCACTCCCAAAGGCAGAAGCATGATGGGATTTGTAGTTCTACAACAGCTGTAGGGCCACAGGTTATGCACCCATGGTATATATACTGGATAAATTTTTTTTTTTATACTAGTAATGGCGGCGATTAACGACTTATAATGGGACTGTGATAGTGCGGCAGGCAATCTGACACTAACTGACTAACTGCCACTGACATCACTAGTGACACTAATACAGTGATAATACTAAACACTGTCACTGTACTAATGACACTGGCTGGGAAGGGGTTATCACCTACGGTAATCAAGGGGTTAAATTTGTGCCCAACAATGTGTAATATGTGCGGAATTTGTACTAAATGTCTCTGTTTCTTAGCACTGCTTTGCTCTCTCTGTACAGAGCTTCATGTTGATTGTCAACACAGGGCTGTGATTGGGTACAGCTGATCAGCAGGTCCTGGCCGTGAATCATTGGCTGGAACCTGCTGACAGACTCCCGCTATGTACAATAACAGTGGGTGTCGGCGGGCACTAAACGTATTAGGTATGTCCCACTGCAGGAGGGCCGCCCCTCTGCAGTATATTGTGGGAGGGCAGGTCCACAGAAGATAATAATATGGCCGACCCCCTCCCTTATACACAACTAGTCAGCTACAGAACGGAGGGGCACATTCTGTTATTTTAGCCCCCGTTACAGTCACATACAAAGGTAGGTATTGTTATCAACGGAGAAAGCAGAATTAGAGGGCCACTAACCTGCAGATTGGAGAGCTGGGTAAACGCCTTCTCACAGCCGGGCTGCGGGCACTTGTAAGGCCGGTCACCAGTATGAATCCTAAAAAAAACATAAATCCATCTGTAAGCCATAAATCTATGTATACACTTCACCCGTGTCCCCCGAGCACAGACACCAAGTACCCGACTCCTGGAACATCACATAATCGGTTCATTGGAGGGACACAAGAAATCAGCTACAGTCAGGCTATACTGCCCCCTAGAGGAGGACCGCACACCAGCCGACTGAAAAATGAGCCCCTCCTTTACCCAGCATGCCTCAGTTTTGTTGTAAAGCAGTAACAAGGACATGAACCAAAACATGGGACGCGTGTCCTGCAATAGTCTGCAAGAAATGGATTTTACATTGAAGAATTGGTTACCCCAACATGTCCTCCCCCCGATATGTACAGTGGCTTGCAAAAGTATTCGGCCCCCTTGAACTTTTCAACCTTTTTCCACATTTCAGGCTTCAAACATAAAGATATAAAATTTTTATTTTTTGTGAAGAATCACCAACAAGTGGGACACAATTGTGAAGTGGAACGAAATCTTTTGGATTTTTGAAACGTTTTTAACTAATAAAAAAAGCGGGGCGTGCAAAATTATTCGGCCCCCTTGCGTTAATACTTTATAGAGCCACCTTTTGCTGCGATTACAGCTGCAAGTCGCTTGGGGTATGTCTCTATCAGTTTTGCACATCGAGAGACTGAAATTCTTGCCCATTCTTCCTTGCAAAACAGCTCGAGCTCAGTGAGGTTGGATGGAGAGCGTTTGTGAACAGCAGTTTTCAGCTCTTTCCACAGATTCTCGATTGGATTCAGGTCTGGACTTTGACTTGGCCATTCTAACACCTGGATACGTTTATTTGTGAACCATTCCTTTGTAGATTTTGCTGTATGTTTGGGATCATTGTCTTGTTGGAAGGTAAATCTCCGTCCCAGTTTCAGGTCTTTTGCAGACTCCAACAGGTTTTCATCCAGAATGATCCTGTATTTGGCTGCATCCATCTTCCCCTCAATTTTAACCATCTTCCCTGTCCCTGCTGAAGAAAAGCAGGCCCAAACCATGATGCTGCCACCACCATGTTTCATGGTGGGGATGGTGTGTTGAGTGTGATGAGCTGTGTTGCTTTTACGCCAAACATATCGTTTTGCATTGTGGCCAAAAAGTTGGATTTTGGTTTCATCGGATCAGAGCTCCTTCTTCCACATGTTTGGTGTGTCTCCCAGGTGGCTTGTGGCAAACTTTAGACGAGACTTTTTATGGATATCTTTGAGAAATGGCTTTCTTCTTGCCACTCTTCCATAAAGGGCAGATTTGTGCAGTGTACGACTGATTGTTGTCCTATGGACAGACTCTCCCACCTCAGCTGTAGTTCTCTGCAGTTCATCCAGAGTGATCATGGGCCTCTTGGCTGCATCTCTGATCAGTCTTCTCCTTGTCTGAACTGAAAGTTTAGAGGGACAGCCAGGTCTTGGTAGATTTGCAGTGGTCTGATACTCCTTCCATTTCAAAATGATCGCTTGCACAGTGCTCCTTGGGATGTTTAAAGCTTGGGAAATCTTTTTGTATCCAAATCCGGCTTTAAACTTCTCCACAACAGTATTACAGACCTGCCTGGTGTGTTCCTTGGTCTTCATGATGCTCTCTGCGCTTTCAACAGAATCCTGAGACTATCACAGAGCAGGTGCATTTATACAGAGACTTGATTACACACAGGTGGATTCTATTTATCACCATCAGTCATTTAGGACAACATTGGATCATTCAGAGATCCTCGCTGAACTTCTGGAGTGAGTTTTCTGCACTGAAAGTAAAGGGGCCGAATCATTTTGCACGCACCACTTTTCAGTTTTTTAATTGCTAAAAAAGTTTAAAATATCCAATAGATTTCGTTCCACTTCACAATTGTGTCCCACTTGTTGGTGATTCTTCACAAAAAATTAAAATATATATCTTTATGTTTTAACCCTGAAATGTGGCAAAAGGTTGAAAAGTTCAAGGGGGCCGAATACTTTCGCAAGCCACTGTATCTGCTGTGCCATGTACTGGTATGAGAAAGTCTCCTCCCCCCTCCCCCCCTGATATGTGTCGGCTGTCCCATGTACTGGTATGAGGAATCTCCTCCCCCTCCCCCCTGATATGTGTCGGCTGTCCCATGTACTGGTATGGAGAACTCTCCTCCCCCTCCCCCCTATGCGTCTGCTGTCCCATGTACTGGTTTGAGGAAGTCTCCTCCCCCTCCCCCCCTGATATGTGTCGGCTGTCCCATGTACTGGTATGATGAAGTCTCCTCCCCCTCCCCCCTGATATGTGTCTGCTGTCCCATGTACTGGTATGATGAAGTCTCCTCCCCCTCCCCCCTGATATGTGTCTGCTGTCCCATGTACTGGTATGATGAAGTCTCCTCCCCCTCCCCCCTGATATGTGTCTGCTGTCCCATGTACTGGTATGGAGAAGTCTCCTCCCCCTCCCCCCTATGTGTCTGCTGTCCCATGTACTGGTATGGAGAAGTATCCTCCCCCTCCCCCCTGATATGGGTCTGCTGTCCCATGTACTGGTATGGAGAAGTATCCTCCCCCTCCCCCCTGATATGGGTCTGCTGTCCCATGTACTGGTATGATGAAGTCTCCTCCCCCTCCCCCCCCCGATATGTATGAGGAAGTGTGTCTGCTGTCCCATGAGGAAGTCTCCTCCCCCCTGATATGTATCTGCTGTGCCATGTACTGGTATGAGGAATCTCCTCCCCCTCCCCCCTGATATGTATCTGCTGTGCCATGTACTGGTATGAGGAATCTCCTCCCCCTCCCCCCTGATATGTGTCGGCTGTCCCATGTACTGTTATGAGGAATCTCCTCCCCCTCCCCCCTGATATGTGTCGGCTGTCCCATGTACTGGTATGGAGAAGTCTCCTCCCCCTCCCCCCTGATATGTGTCTGCTGTCCCATGTACTGGTATGGAGAAGTCTCCTCCCCCTCCCCCCTATGCGTCTGCTGTCCCATGTACTGGTTTGAGGAAGTCTCCTCCCCCCCTGATATGTGTCGGCTGTCCCATGTACTGGTATGATGAAGTCTCCTCCCCCTCACCCCTGATATGTGTCTGCTGTCCCATGTACTGGTATGATGAAGTCTCCTCCCCCTCCCCCCTGATATGGGTCTGCTGTCCCATGTACTGGTATGGAGAAGTATCCTCCCCCTCCCCCCTGATATGGGTCTGCTGTCCCATGTACTGGTATGATGAAGTCTCCTCCCCCTCCCCCCTGATATGGTATGGAGAAGTCTCCTCCCCCTCCCCCCTGATATGTGTCTGCTGTCCCATGTACTGGTATGAGGAAGTCTTCTCCCCCTCCCCCCTGATATGTGTCTGCTGTCCCATGTACTGGTATGATGAAGTCTCCTCCCCCTCCCCCCTGATATGTGTCTGCTGTCCCATGTACTGGTATTGAGAAGTCTCCTCCCCCTCCCCCCTGATATGTATCTGCTGTCCCATGTACTGGTTAGATGAAGTCTCCTCCCCCTCCCCCCTGATATGTGTCTGCTGTCCCATGTACTGGTATGATGAAGTCTCCTCCCCCCCCCCCCCGATATGTGTCTGCTGTCCCATGTACTGGTATGATGAAGTCTCCTCCCCTCACCCCTGATATGTGTCTGCTGTCCCATGTACTGGTATGAGGAAGTCTCCTCCCCCTCCCCCCCGATATGTGTCTGCTGTCCCATGTACTGGTATGAGGAAATCTCCTCCCCCTCCCCCCTATGTGTCTGCTGTCCCATGTACTGGTATGGAGAAGTCTCCTCTCCCTCCCCCACAATATGTGTCTGCTGTCCCATGTACTGGTATGGAGAAATATCCTCCCCCTCCCCCCTGATATGGGTCTGCTGTCCCATGTACTGGTATGAGGAAGTCTCCTCCCCCCCCCCCCCCGATATGTGTCTGCTGTCCCATGTACTGGTATGATGAAGTCTCCTCCCCCTCCCCCCTGATATGTGTCTGCTGTCCCATGTACTGGTATGGAGAAGTCTCCTCCCCCTCCCCCCCCCCGATATGTGTCTGCTGTCCCATGTACTGGTATGGAGAAGTCTCCTCCCCCCCCCCGATATGTGTCTGCTGTCCCATGTACTGGTATGGAGAAGTCTCCTCCCCCTCCCCCCCTGATATGTGTCTGCTGTCCCATGTACTGGTATGAGGAAGTCTCCTCCCCCTCCCCCCGATATGTGTCTGCTGTCCCATGTACTGGTATGATGAAGTCTCCTTCCCCTCACCCCCGATATGTGTCTGCTGTCCCATGTACTGGTATGAGGAAGTCTCCTCCCCCCCGATATGTGTCTGCTGTCCCATGTACTGGTATGAGGAAATCTCCTCCCCCTCCCCCCTATGTGTCTGCTGTCCCATGTACTCTTACAAGCCATGTAAGTTTTAAACTCCCAGTTCCCACAAATCCACTGATCCATTAACAGCTTTGGAGCGAAGGGCAGCTGAGAGCCTAACATCATTCACCCAAATAAGAGGCAGAATCTGAAGGACCTTCCCCAGGAGAAGGGGGAGCACCAATCCCTGAGGTCCTACAGGGTTCTGTTAACCAATCCTATCACTGGTACTCAGGTGAACAAACCTCTCCTTTCGTGGGAAGACACCACCTGTTGAGTCAGAATCCAAGACACAGTCCTTTAGAAGGACCATTCAAGCCAAGCAATTATTCTCAGCATCGTCCAGAGCAAGGTTTAGACAATCCTAGTCACAGAAGGGACAGCAACTCCTTCCCAGAGGTGAAGACACTGCATCCCCCTGATCAGCCCTTCTCAATGTTCACAAAGGAACCCTTAAAAAAAAAAAAAAAAATCCGATCTCAGAGTACACCAGTATGATGGTCAGTGGGAAGAATGCTCCTCGCATTTGTGGCCATTGGGGGGGGGGAGACCCCCCAACCCCCCCCCCACTTACACAGAGCCAAAATGATCATTGTTGTTAGTGATTATTTATCTGAGAGGCAGAAATGGCTCATTTGTCAAGGAACCCTTGGGTTTCACAGAAACCTGTTTGAGGCTTTCCTAGATGGTGTCCGGAGTATGAAACTTAAGCAAAGTGGGGTCCCCTGCAATGGAGGGACTATTTGTTCTGAGGGATTAGGCGGTAGTCCCAGGGCTGCAAGTTCTCCAGCACACTGAGTTGCCCGAATACAAAAGGAAAAGAGGAGGCGACTGCACCTTAGAACAGGGCAAGGCCCAAACCGGTCCAGTTGGAGCTTTAAGGCCCAAGGCTGGAGAGAACAGGTGGATCTTCCAAAGTAGAGTAGCATGCACTGCATCAATGACATGACCCCCTGTATCTCTGAGCTGACGGTAACAACTGTCTTTTTAGTCACAGTCTAGTGGGACTTTGAATCTGAGCCACAAATGGTCACAGGGACCAGTGGTCCAGATTGATCCAAGGCCTTTGGAGGATTAGAGATGGGTTCTGCAGGGAAAGGCAGTGAAGAGCGTTGAGACCCTCTGCAGTCACTGTTTATGAGGAGCTGAACGCATTGGTCAACAAATGTGGATGTAGAGGCCTCTGAGGACAAGGCAGGACACTCTGCCCTCCCTCACAGAGCTGCGGAAGACTCCAATGAAGAACACTCTATAACAATAGAGGTACCAGGATGTAGATTTTGGCTCAGGCCCCAGAAACACTGCAGACTATGGGCTGGGGTCAACCTTAGCAGCGGGACTACCTCCTGTGTGCAGACATGTGCAGCGGTAATGCCACTGGGTTCAAAGTGCAAGGCAAGGCCTCAGTTACATAGAAAACCCAGATCAGCCAGTGCTGATGAGGGTCAGGCAGCCAGAAGTGACCAGACCACTGCATGTGGCCACTGGAGACCAGAGTTCCATGAAGCAGGAGCAGTAGAGGGATGGGGCATTCTCTGTGCTGAATAGCGAGAAACAATGCGAAGCGTGACACTCTACGCAACAGATGATGCCCCTCAGCGTTAACCCTTACCAACCAAATGTCAAAAGGTGCCCAATGTTGCGGCTAGAAAGGTAGCGGTGGCCTGACAGACTCAGGACTGTTCCACAGCTCTGGATCTACTCAGACCTGGAAAACGCCACAATGCAGATCCCAGTGTGCAAAGGTCACATTACAGGCTAACCCCCCCCCCCCCCCCCCCCAACATCAAGTCCAGTGAGTTCCAGGTATGGCCTGTAAAGCCGGGCTGAGGGAACACTGACTGGGAGAGCTGATAAGCAGAGACATAGCGAGGAATCTAGAATGAAGGTGATGGAAGAGGAATACAAAATCAGAACAATAAAAGGCCATAGCACAAAAATGGACAGAGCCAGAGAAAGACTTCCATCCTCCCAGGTCACCAGCAAAGAACTGAGGCATGCTGGGTAAGGGAGGGGCTGTACTGGAGGCTTGCAGTACCAGACTCTTCTGTTTGCCAGCGCCCAATACCTGCAGGCAGCAGAATAACCCGACTGTACCCCAATTCCTGTGTGTGACCCTCAATGGACAAGAAAGAAATACAATTTTTAACTAAATATCATAGATAAATAAACTTTATATTAGTGAGACATACCACAATATACAGTGAGGGGAAAAAGTATTTGATCGGCTTCTGATTTTGTGACAAACGATCGTCTATAATTTTATTGGTCGGTTTATTATAACAGTGAGAGAATAACAACAAAAATATCCAGAAAAACACATTTCAAAAAAGTTATAAATTGATTTGCATTTTAATGAGTGAAATAAGTATGTGAACCCTTCACAAAACATGACTTAGTAGTTGGTGGAGAAACCCTTGTTGGCGATCACAGAGGTCAGACGTTTCTTGGAGTTGGCCTCCAGGTTTGCACACATCTCAGGAGGAATTTTGTCCTCTTTGCAGATCTTCTCCAAGTCATTAAGGTTTCCAGGATGACGTTTGGTAACTCGAACCTTCAGCTCCCTCCACATATTTTCTATGGGCGGTATGTTTTGGGTCATTGTCATGCTGGAAGACACATCCATGACCCATTTTCAATGTCCTAGCCGAGGGAAGGAGGTTCTCACCCAAGATTTGATGGTACATGGCCCCGTCCATCGTCCCTTTGATGCGATGAAGTTGTCCTGTCCCCTTAGGAGAAAAACACCCCCAAATCATAATATTTCCCCCTCCATGTATGACGGTGGGGGATGGTGTTCTTGGGGTCATAGGACCTCCATGTATGACGGTGGGGGATGGTGTTCTTGGGGTCATAGGACCTCCATGTATGACGGTGGGGGATGGTGTTCTTGGGGTCATAGGACCTCCATGTATGACGGTGGGGGGGGGGGTGTTCTTGGGGTCATAGGACCTCCGTGTATGACAGTGGGGGATGGTGTTCTTGGGGTCATAGGACCTCCATGTATGACGGTGGGGGGTGGTGTTCTTGGGGTCATAGGACCTCCATGTATGACAGTGGGGGATGGTGTTCTTGGGGTCATAGGACCTCCATGTATGACGGTGGGGGATGGTGTTCTTGGGGTCATAGGACCTCCATGTATGACGGTGGGGGGATGGTGTTCTTGGGGTCATAGGACCTCCATGTATGACTGTGGGGGGACGGTGTTCTTGGGGTCATAGGACCTCCATGTATGACGGTGGGGGGATGGTGTTCTTGAGGTCATAGGACCTCCATGTATGATGGTGGGGGATGGTGTTCTTGGGGTCATAGGACCTCCATGTATGACGGTGGGGGATGGTGTTCTTGGGGTCATAGGACCTCCATGTATGACGGTGGGGGATGTTGTTCTTGGGGTCATAGGACCTCCATGTATGATGGTGGGGGATGGTGTTCTTGGGGTCATAGGACCTCCATGTATGACGGTGGGGGATGGTGTTCTTGGGGTCATAGGACCTCCATGTATGACGGTGAGGGATGGTGTTCTTGGGGTCATAGGACCTCCATGTATGATGGTGGGGGATGGTGTTCTTGGGGTCATAGGCAGCATTCCTTCTCCTCCAAACACGGCGAGTTGAGTTGATGACAAAGATCTTGATTTTGGTCTCCTCTGACCACAACACTTTCCCCCAGTTCTCCTCGGAATCATTCGATGTTCATTAGTGATCTTCAGACAGACCTGTACATGTGATTTCCTGAGCAGGGGGACCTTGCGGGGGCTGCAGGATTTCAGTCCTTCACGGTGTAGTGTGTTACCGATTGTTTTCTTAGTGACTTTGGTCCCAGCTGAGATCATTGACAAGATTCTCCCGTGTAGTTCTGGGCTGATTCCTCACCGTTCTCATGATCATTGAACCTCCACCAGGTGAGAACTTGTATGGAGCCCCAGACCGAGGGAGATCGATCGTTATTTTGTGTTTCTTCCATTTGTGAATAATCCCACCAACTGTTGTCACCCTCTCACCAAGCTGCTTGGCGATGGTCTTGTAGCCCATTCCAGCCTTGTGTAGGTCTACAATCTTCTCCCCGACATCCTTGGACAGATCTTTGGTCATGGTGGAGAGATTGGAATCTGATTGATTGCTTCTGTGGACAGATGTCTTTTATACAGGTAACAAGCTGAGTTTAGGAGCACTCCGTTTAAGAGAGAGTGCTCCTAATCTAAGTTCATTACCTGTATAGAAGACACCTGAGAGCCAGAAATCTTGCTGATTGATCGGGGATCAAATACTTATTTCACTCATTAAAATGCAAATCAATTTATAACTTTTTTGAAATGCGTTTTTCTGGATATTTTTGTTGTTATTCTCTCACTGTTATAATAAACTAACCAACTGTATAGCTCCCAGTCTCCTGCTCCTCCGCCTGTATAGCTCCCAGTCTCCTGCTCCTCCGCCTGTATAGCTCCCAGTCTCCTGCTCCTCCGCCTGTATAGCTCCCAGTCTCCTGCTCCTCCGCCTGTATAGTTTCCAGTCTCCTGCTCCTCCGCCTGTATAGCTCCCAGTCTCCTGCTCCTCCGCCTGTATAGCTCCCAGTCTCCTGCTCCTCCGCCTGTATAGCTCCCAGTCTCCTGCTCCTCCGCCTGTATAGCTCCCAGTCTCCTGCTCCTCCGCCTGTATAGCTCCCAGTCTCCTGCTCCTCCGCCTGTATAGTTTCCAGTCTCCTGCTCCTCCGCCTGTATAGCTCCCAGTCTCCTGCTCCTCCGCCTATATAGCTCCCAGTCTCCTGCTCCTCCACCTGTATAGCTCCCAGTCTCCTGCTCCTCCGCCTGTATAGCTCCCAGTCTCCTGCTCCTCCGCCTGTATAGCTCCCAGTCTCCTGCTCCTCCGCCTGTATAGCTCCCAGTCTCCTGCTCCTCCGCCTGTATAGCTCCCAGTCTCCTGCTCCTCCGCCTGTATAGTTTCCAGTCTCCTGCTCCTCCGCCTGTATAGCTCCCAGTCTCCTGCTCCTCCGCCTATATAGCTCCCAGTCTCCTGCTCCTCCACCTGTATAGCTCCCAGTCTCCTGCTCCTCCGCCTGTATAGCTCCCAGTCTCCTGCTCCTCCGCCTGTATAGTTCCCAGTCTCCTGCTCCTCCACCTGTAGAGTTCCCAGTCTCCTGCTCCTCCGCCTGTATAGTTTCCAGTCTCCTGCTCCTCCGCCTGTATAGTTTCCAGTCTCCTGCTCCTCCGCCTGTATAGTTCCCAGTCTCCTGCTCCTCCGCCTGTATAGCTCCCAGTCTCCTGCTCCTCCGCCTGTATAGTTCCCAGTCTCCTGCTCCTCCGCCTGTATAGTTTCCAGTCTCCTGCTCCTCCGCCTGTAGAGTTCCCAGTCTCCTGCTCCTCCGACTGTAGAGTTCCCAGTCTCCTGCTCCTCCGCCTGTAGAGTTCCCAGTCTCCTGCTCCTCCGCCTGTAGAGTTCCCAGTCTCCTGCTCCTCCGCCTGTAGAGTTCCCAGTCTCCTGCTCCTCCGCCTGTAGAGTTCCCAGTCTCCTGCTCCTCCGCCTGTAGAGTTCCCAGTCTCCTGCTCCTCCGCCTGTATAGCTCTCAGTCTCCTGCTCCTCCGCCTGTATAGCTCCCAGTCTCCTGCTCCTCTGCCTGTATAGTTCCCAGTCTCCTGCTCCTCCGCCTGTATAGCTCCCAGTCTCCTGCTCCTCCGCCTGTATAGCTCCCAGTCTCCTGCTCCTCCGCCTGTATAGCTCCCAGTCTCCTGCTCCTCCGCCTGTATAGCTCCCAGTCTCCTGCTCCTCCGCCTGTATAGCTCCCAGTCTCCTGCTCCTCCGCCTGTATAGCTCCCAGTCTCCTGCTCCTCCGCCTGTATAGCTCCCAGTCTCCTGCTCCTCCGCCTGTATAGTTCCCAGTCTCCTGCTCCTCCGCCTGTATAGCTCCCAGTCTCCTGCTCCTCCGCCTGTATAGCTCCCAGTCTCCTGCTCCTCCGCCTGTATAGCTCCCAGTCTCCTGCTCCTCCGCCTGTATAGCTCCCAGTCTCCTGCTCCTCCGCCTGTATAGCTCCCAGTCTCCTGCTCCTCCGCCTGTATAGCTCCCAGTCTCCTGCTCCTCCGCCTGTATAGCTCCCAGTCTCCTGCTCCTCCGCCTGTATAGCTCCCAGTCTCCTGCTCCTCCGCCTGTATAGTTCCCAGTCTCCTGCTCCTCCGCCTGTATAGCTCCCAGTCTCCTGCTCCTCCGCCTGTATAGTTCCCAGTCTCCTGCTCCTTCACCCATACAGCCTCCAGGTCCTCCATTTGTAAAGTCTATAGCAGCCAATAACATGACCTTATTCTTGTGGTTGATGAGACCAAATGGACTGCCCACTCCACAGATACATTTCCATAACTACAATCCACTAATATTTTACATCTCATCACCAATGCAGCTTAGCTCTGACTGTCCCAATACAAGGACCGATTTATAAAAATCAGAAGATTGCTATTATATAGAGTGCATGCTGGGCAGACTGAGTGTAATTATGGTATTCTGGGGTCCGGTACTCACATACCTGGTGTGCTGCTGGAGATGAGAGAGCTGGCGGAAGGATTTCTCGCAGTACGAGCAGTGATAGGGTTTGACACCGAGGTGGATGCGCAGATGCTGTGCTAGATATGAAGCATTGGCAAACGATTTGGAACAATGCGGGCACTTATGAGGTTTGGCCTCTGTGTGGGATTTGGAGTGAATCTGCATCTCTGACTTGGAGAAGAAGGTCAGGGGGCAAACTTTACACCTTAATCCAGGGAAAGAAGAAGAAAATTAGCCATATAGATGTAAGCAGCAAGCAACACAGTGCAGCCAATAACAGCCCTGTACTGAAACAATATGACAACCCCCCCGACAATGCATTCTCCGCACCTGTGACCCCTTCTCCACGCCTGTGAACACTTCTCCTCACCTACGACCCCTTCTCCACGTCTGTGACCCCTTCTCACCTACGACCCCTTCTCCTCGCCTGTGACTCTCCTTGCCTATGACCCCTTCTCCTCACCTGTAGGTCTTGCCCTCTTTTCCAATATCTCCTGAAGCCAGGATGGGGTAGGGGACGACAAGCACTGGGGTTCCTGGGTGGTTCTCCGCCTTGATTTTCTTTCGCCCCCTCTCAGGTTTTGTGGGCCCCAGCAGGCTGTGCCCTTGGATGGTCTTTATGGTGTCCAGCATTGGTGGGCTGGTGATTCCTGAGATGAGGGTCGGGGAGGTGGCGATAAGTCGAGTTTGGCTGTTGGAAGTCGGAATAGAGGGAGTGCCACTGCTGGTACCGGTGCTGGATTCTGAAGTGCTGACGTTTGTGCGGGATGATAAAAGGCCCAGCCCTGGAAAACAAAATCAGAGAAATGAGTCAAGGCTGCAGGGGCCGGAGGTTCGGACTAACGCTGCAGTCTGGGGTCTGTACCCGGAGACTTCCGGAGGAGACTACACACGTCTGCATTTATTGTTGTGTATTATCATCTTTCATCTGTTCATCCAGATAAAGAAATCTGCTCAGAGCCGTAAAGGACAGACTGGAGTGCTGCAAAAAGCGGGGTGAGAGGGTCAGAGGCCACCATTGACCGACACCAGGCTGGTAGCCACGGGTAATCTGACAAAAAACATTTCCAACAAAGTCCAGGTCTGTAATTAGGTCTGAAATATCCAATCACCCGCACTGTAACACTTCTGCTATTCTATTACCAAAAGCGTTACAGCGCAGTGCTATACGAGCGCATGACCTGGAGCATCGGTCTCCGACCTTTCAGACCTCACAGACCACAAACATGCCTTATACACACACACACACAATGCTCCGCCTCTTTGTACCCCTCCCCCTGATCACACTGCTGCCTTATACACACACACAAAGCTCCGCCTCTCGGCCCCCCGATCACACTGCTGCCTTATACACACAATGCTCCGCCTTTCTGCCCCCCCCTCTCCCCCTGGATCACACTGATGCCTTATACACACACAATGCTCCGCCTCTCTGCCCCCTCCCCCCGATCACACTGATAAGATAAGATTTATTGTCATTGTAGAAAACAAATTTACAATGAAATTACATTTCTACTCCACACATTATTCATACATCACAATTCTCAACCATTCATTTACCACACAGGATTTAATTATACCTATATATATATATACTTTTTTATATATATATATATATATATATATATATATATATATATATATATATATATATATATATATATATATATATATATATATATATATATATATATATATATAAAAAAAGTATAAAAAGTGTCCTCATATTAAAAACTAAACAAGACAATAAAATAAGACTATGTGACCTCTTTTATTCCTGCATTGATGGTCTTAATAGCCCTGGGAAAGAAGCTCTCTTTAAATCTGTACAAGTTTTAATCACCCAAAAACGTCTCCCAGATGACAATAATTCAAACAAATGACACCCGGATGAGTCAGGTCTCTCACTATTTTTCCTGCTCTACAAAAGGCACCACCTCCCTGTCCCCCCCGATCACACTGCTGCCTTATACAAACAATGCTCCACCTCTCTGCCCCCCTCCCCCTGATAACACTGCTGCCTTATACACACAATGCTCCGCCTCTCTGCCCCCCCATCACACTGCTGCCTTATACAAACAATGCTCCACCTCTCTGCCCCCCCCAACCACAGGGCCTTATACACACAATGCTCCGCCTCTCTGCCCCCTCCCCCTGATAACACTGCTGCCTTATACACACAATGCTCCGCCTCTCTGCCCCCTCCCCCTGGACCACACTGCTGCCTTATACACACAATGCTCCGCCTCTCTGCCCCCCTCCCCCTGATAACACTGCTGCCTTATACACACAATGCTCCGCCTCTCTGCCCCCCCCCATCACACTGTTGCCTTGAACAAAAAATGCTCCGCCTCTCTGCCCCCTCCTCCCGATTACACTGCTGCCTTATACACACACAATGCTCGGCCTCTCTGCCCCCCTCCCCCCCGTCACACTGCTGTCTTATACACACTCAATGCTCCGCATTTCTGCCCCCCCCAATCGCACTGCTGCCTTATACACACAATGCTCCGCCTCTCTGCCCCCCCCCCAATCACACTGTTGCCTTGAACAAAAAATGCTCCGCCTCTCTGCCCCCTCCTCCCGATTACACTGCTGCCTTATACACACAATGCTCCGCCTCTCTGCCCCCTCCCCCATCACACTGCTGTCTTATACACACTC
Organism: Lithobates septentrionalis; assembly: GCA_037952835.1. NCBI lineage: Eukaryota > Metazoa > Chordata > Amphibia > Anura > Ranidae > Lithobates > Lithobates septentrionalis. The sequence goes on along the minus strand of JBBDGP010004097.1, from coordinate 36,895 downwards.
AATGCTCCGCATTTCTGCCCCCCTCCACCCAATCATACTGCTGCCTTATACACACAATGCTCCGCCTCTCTGCCCCCCTCCCCCCCGTCACACTGCTGTCTTATACACACTCAATGCTCCGCATTTCTGCCCCCCCAATCGCACTGCTGCCTTATACACACAATGCTCCGCCTCTCTGCCCCCCCCCCAATCACACTGTTGCCTTGAACAAAAAATGCTCCGCCTCTCTGCCCCCTCCCCTGATCACACTGCTGCCTTATACACACAATGCTCCGCCTCTCTGCCCCCTCCCCCATCACACTGCTGTCTTATACACACTCAATGCTCCGCATTTCTGCCCCCCTCCACCCAATCATACTGCTGCCTTATACACACAATGCTCCGCCTTTCTGCCCCCCCTTCCCCCTGGATCACACTGATGTCTTATACACACAATGCTCCGCCTCTCTGCCCCCCTCCACCTGATCACACTGATGCCTTATACACACAATGCTCCGCCTCTCTGCACCCCTCCCCCCAATCACACTGCTGCCTCATACACACAATGCTCCGCCTCTCTGCCCCTGCGGCAGAACTGGAGACCACATAAATTTTCTCGTGGCCCATAGACCACTGGTTGGCACCTGCTGATCTGGAGCACCTGTGTACAGCTACATATCCATGTTCTATGTCCCCCCTCCCACCTATACAAAGGGACATTCACAGATATGCAGGTCAATTAGAACCCCCCTCCCCCCATGGTAAGATCAGATATCACACACAATACAGGGAGAGATCACCTTTCCCCCATCCTTGTGTAGAATGGATTACCTGTGACAGAGCTGGTGGCAGGCCGGGCATGCAGCGCCACGTCTGGCTGAGGGACAGCTTGTGGGTGCAGTCCTGGGACTTGCTGCAGCTTCTGTAGAGACATGACGGACTGGCTGGTCTCCGCTGGCGAGGAAGGGATGAGCAGAGATTGCTGCGAAGGGACGGAAGTAGGAGGCAAGTGAGGAGGTCGGATCTTTTCCGCCATCAGTTGTTCCTTGATCTTATTGATTAACACCAGGTTATCCAACTAAGCAAAGAGCAGAAGAGTTAGCGTGACCTCGGAGAGGATCGGGGATCAACTACATACACAACAGTGATGGACAAGGACAGGCGGGAAGGGTCAGGACACACACATATGACAGGGATAGGCGGGAAGGGTCAGGACACACAGATATGACAAGGAGAGACAGGAAGGGTCAGGACACACAGATATAACAGGGACAGGCGGGAAGGGTCAGGACACACAGATATGACAAGGACAGACAGGAAGGGTCAGGACACACAGATATGACAAGGAGAGGCAGGAAGGGTCAGGACACACAGATATGATAAGGACAGGCAGGAAGGGTCAGGACACACAGATATGACAAGGAGAGGCAGGAAGGGTCAGGACACACAGATATAACAGGGACAGGCGGGAAGGGTCAGGACACACAGATATGACAAGGAGAGGCAGGAAGGGTCAGGACACACAGATATAACAGGGACAGGCGGGAAGGGTCAGGACACACAGATATGACAAGGACAGACAGGAAGGGTCAGGACACACAGATATGACAAGGACAGACAGGAAGGGTCAGGACACACAGATATGACAAGGAGAGGCAAGAAGGGTCAGGACACACAGATATGACAAGGACAGACAGGAAGGGTCAGGACACACAGAACAAGGAGAGGCAGGAAGGGTCAGGACACACAGATATGATAAGGACAGGCAGGAAGGGTCAGGACACACAGATATGACAAGGACAGGCAGGAAGGGTCAGGACACACAGATATGACAAGGACAGGCAGGAAGGGTCAGGACACACAGATATGACAAGGACAGGCAGGAAGGAAAGATCAGGACACACAGATATGACAAGGACAGGCAGGAAGGGTCAGGACACACAGATATGACAAGGACAGGCAGGAAGGGTCAGGACACACAGATATGACAAGGACAGGCGGGAAGGGTCAGGACACACAGATATGACAAGGACAGACGGGAAGGGTCAGGACACACAGATATGACAAGGACAGGCGGGAAGGGTCAGGACACACAGATATGACAAGGAGAGGCAAGAAGGGTCATGACACACAGATATGACAAGGACAGACAGGAAGGGTCAGGACACACAGATATGACAAGGACAGACGGGAAGGGTCAGGACACACAGATATGACAAGGACAGACAGGAAGGGTCAGGACACACAGATATGACAAGGACAGACAGGAAGGGTCAGAACACACAGATATGACAAGGAGAGGCAAGAAGGGTCATGACACACAGATATGACAAGGAGAGGCAAGAAGGGTCATGACACACAGATATGACAAGGACAGACAGGAAGGGTCAGGACACACAGATATGACAAGGACAGACGGGAAGGGTCAGGACACACAGATATGACAAGGACAGACGGGAAGGGTCAGGACACACAGATATGACAAGGACAGACGGGAAGGGTCAGGACACACAGATATGACAAGGACAGACGGGAAGGGTCAGGACACACAGATATGACAAGGACAGGCGGGAAGGGTCAGGACACACAGATATGACAAGGAGAGGCAGAAAGGGTCAGGACACCAAGATATGACAAGGAGAGGCGGGAAGGTTGAGGACACACAGATGTCAAGGACAGACAGGAATGGTCAGGACACACAGATATGACAAGGACAGACAGGAAGGGTGAGGACACACAGATATGACAGGGATAGGCGGGAAGGGTCAGGACACACAGATATGACAAGGAGAGGCAGGAAGGGTCAGGACACACAGATATGACAAGGACAGATAGGAAGGGTCAGGACACACAGTTATGACAAGGACAGGCGGGAAGGGTCAGGACACACAGATATGACAAGGACAGACAGGAAGGGTGAGGACACACAGATATGACAAGGACAGGCGGGAAGGGTCAGGACACACAGATATATGACAAGGAGAGGCAGGAAGGGTCAGGACACACAGATATGACAAGGACAGGCAGGATGGGTCAGGACACACAGATATGACAAGGACAGACAGGAAGGGTCAGGACACACAGATATATGACAAGGAGAGGCAGGAAGGGTCAGGACACACAGATATGACAAGGACAGGCAGGATGGGTCAGGACACACAGATATGGCAAGGACAGACAGGAAGGGTCAGGACACACAGATATATGACAAGGAGAGGCAGGAAGGGTCAGGACACACAGATATGACAGGGACAGACAGGAAGGGTCAGGACACACAGATATGACAAGGACAGGCAGGAAGGGTCAGGACACACAGATATGACAAGGACAGGCGGGAAGGGTGAGGACACACAGATATGACAGGGACAGGCGGGAAGGGTGAGGACACACAGATATGACAGGGACAGACAGGAAGGGTCAGGACACACGGATATGACAAGGTGAGGCAGGAAGGGTCAGGACACACAGATATGACAAGGAGAGGCGGGAAGGGTCAGGACACACAGATATGACAGGGACAGACAGGAAGGGTCAGGACACACAGATATGACAAGGACAGGCGGGAAGGGTCAGAACACACAGATATGACAAGGACAGACAGGAAGGGTCAGGACACACAGATATGACAAGGACAGGCGGGAAGGGTCAGGACACACAGATATGACAAGGACAGGCGGGAAGGGTCAGGACACACAGATATGACAGGGACAGACAGGAAGGGTCAGGACACACAGATATGACAAGGACAGGCGGGAAGGGTCAGAACACACAGATATGACAAGGACAGACAGGAAGGGTCAGGACACACAGATATGACAAGGAGAGGCGGGAAGGGTCAGGACACACAGATATGACAAGGAGAGGCAAGAAGGGTCATGACACACAGATATGACAAGGACAGACAGGAAGGGTCAGGACACACAGATATGACAAGGACAGACGGGAAGGGTCAGGACACACAGATATGACAAGGACAGGCGGGAAGGGTCAGGACACACAGATATGACAAGGACAGGCGGGAAGGGTCAGGACACACAGATATGACAAGGACAGGCGGGAAGGGTCAGGACACACAAATATGACAGGGACTGATCCCAGTAATACTATGGTGGTCATCCCTCCATATCAATACCTGTACAGTGTGATGGTAACCGGCTGATGTGTGAATTCACAGAAAATCTACTATAGAAATGTTCAAACTGCCAGATGTGGGGTCATCCAATCAGAGGGAAGAACTTCCAGATACAGGGTCACCCAATCAGAGGGAAGAACTGCCAGATACAGGGTCACCCAATCATTAGAGGGAAGAACTTCCAGATACAGGGTCACCCAATCATTAGAGGGAAGAACTGCCAGATACAGGGTCACCCAATCATTAGAGGGAAGAACTGCCAGATACAGGGTCACCCAATCATTAGAGGGAAGAACTGCGAGATGCGGGGTCACCCAATCACCATAGGGAAGAGCTTCCAGATGCGGGGTCACCCAATTATTAGAGGGAAGAACTGACAGATGCGGGGTCACCGAATCACCATAGGGAAGAACTTCCAGATGCGGGGTCACCCAATCACCATAGGGAAGAACTTCCAGATGCAGGGTCACCCAATCACCATAGGGAAGAACTTCCAGATGCAGGGTCACCCAATCACCATAGGGAAGAACTTCCAGATGCGGGGTTACCCAATTATTAGAGGGAAGAACTGCCAGATGCGGGGTCACCCAATCACCATAGGGAAGAACTTCCAGATGCGGGGTCACCCAATCACCATAGGGAAGAACTTCCAGATGCGGGGTCACCCAATCACCATAGGGAAGAACTTCCAGATGCGGGGTCACAAAATCACCATAGGGAAGAACTTCCAGATGCGGGGTCACCCAATCACCATAGGGAAGAACTGCCAGATACAGGTCACCCAATCATTAGAGGGAAGAACTTCCAGATGTGGGGTCACCCAATCACAATAGGGAAGAACTGTCTCTGACAGGAACTGAGCCTGCTCTGACCTCCCATAGGCCGATTGCTGGGATTCATTCTATGACTTCACACAGCAAATGCCACCTCATCACAATGAATGACGGCATGGAGGATGCAGCACAGGAGAAGCTCCCTCTGGCACTAAATTAAAGTGATATTAAAGGCAAGTTTAAAAAAAAGCACACAACAAACATGTTATGATTACCGGCTCTGTAATGGTTTTGCACAGAGCAGTCCCGATCCTCCTCTTCTCGGGTCCCCCGCCGGAACTCCTGGCCCCGGCCTCCTGCCCCCAAAACAGGCTCGTTCCCGAGCTGCTGTACTGTGTACATTCACACATTAAGAGTCGTAGCTCGGCCCTGTCCCCTCTCTCTTCTCACTGGTTCACTGGCTAAGATTGATAGCAGCGAGTCCCCGGAGAGTCGAGGCTCTTGTGCTGGATCACAATGGGGCTCAGGTAAGTAATGGGGGGGGGCGGTTGCACACAGGTGAGCTGTTACAACTTTAATTGGGCTATGGAGAAAAAAAACACAGCCCCCAACACCAGTGTAACTTACCCCGCTCCCAATGCATCAAAAAGCTCACAGCAATTAGCCAAACCAACAAACATAAAATGGATAAAAACACAATTTTAATAATAATAATAATGATGATAAATGAAAATAATGGCGGCCATATGCTACATACCATCCTAGGGGTAATAGGTGAGGATCTAGCACTAGCATGAAAGAAAATAACATGATCAGCCCAAATCCTAATCTTCAATAATCTAACTATGGGGGTTCTGCTCTTGGACCAGAGAGGGCGCTCTCCTGAATCATTGAAAAACAAAAAGGCAAGAACAAGATTGTAACATCCCATAGTGTCCTATATCAAGCAGGAAGCATTTATGAAATAAATAAAATTGCACTCACATGTGGCGGGCAGAACAGTCCGTGTCTCCTGGAAGTGATGAAGTGTGAACTATGACCCCTGCCTTGGCCACCGGTAAAGGGGTGAGAGCGCACTGGTGATGGAATAAAGCCACGGTCACTGGAGGAACACCGTCACCGAAGCAGCACCCCGGAGGAGGAGGCTGCCTGACGTAGCCGATGTTCACATGCACAGGAGGATACAGGAACGCGTTTCCAAGCTTCTTCCTCAGCCTAAGCTGGGAAACGCGTTCATGTATCGTACTGCGCATGAGAACATCGGTTATATCAGGCAGCCTCCAACTCCGGGGGGCTTGGCTCACACTTTATCACTCCGGGCTCCCAGGAGACACGGGTTGTTCTGTCCACCACATGTGAGTGCCATTTTATTCATTTCATAAATGCTTTCTTCTAATAGACGGCACTATGGGGGTTACACGCTTCTCTCTCCTGTTTACAGTCCGCCTGGCACTCAGCCGCCTGCACTGTCATAGGAACCATCGTGCCATATGGATCATTCGATAGGGTAGGCAATGAGAAAGGCCACATCTGTCCTTCTGTCTTTCTTGGTTTGTTTCTTCAGGTGAACTATAAATTCTTATCTGCTCCAGCAAATCGCCACAGTGAAGCCATGAGGAGCCCTAATGCTGCAGTGTGAGCAGAAGACGGGACCCACATGATGGACAGACAGCCAACCACGTGTGTGTATACACAGAGGGTATGGAAAAGAATCCCCGCCCCCTTTAAAATAAGCCCATTTTGTTGCTTTGCAGCCTGAAATGAAGACAGACACAGTTTTTGTTTTATCCAGCTGCATTTACTGAGTGCAACTTATACCGTCCAACATGTCAGAAAAAATAAATAACAGAATCACTGAGTTGGAAAAAGGATCACCCCCACCCCTCCTAAAATTACTTATAAACTCAATCAGGTGTAGCTATTCACCTTCTCATTGACACACAAAGCCATGTGACTTTCACCTGTGATCAAATGCAGACATTTTGATTAGCTAAGCATAAAAATGGCTTTCCTGGAGCATTTCAGTCCCTGCTAGTGCAGCTAAAGCAAACAATCACCTATGGGTGACGCTGTCACCGGGATAAGGACAGGCACAATTTAGGAGATGTATACAAAGGCTTTATCAATGCCTAGAAGCAGAGTAAAGTCTAGTATTAAAAAGTGGGACAGATTTGGTAGAACACAGACCCCCCCCCCCCCCCCCGGATCAGGATGTTGCTCCAAACTGGAGGAAACTAGTCAGAGAGGCCACCAAGAGGCCTTCAGAAACTGACAAAGATGGTCATTGTGTGCATGTGACACCAATATCACCAATTCTCCACAAATGTGGCTTGTATGAGGGGAGGGATGCAAGAAAAAAGCCGCTCCTCAAGAAAGGCAACATGCCATCACCACTGAGCTTTGCCAAAATGCACCGTGAAGATTCTGAGGTCACATGGAAAAAGGTGTTCTGGTCAGATGAGTCTAAAATGGAATGATTTAGCCTCAACACCAAATGATACGTCTGGCGGAAATCCATCTAAATAACACCATTCCTACAGTAAAGCATGGAGAGGGGGTCAGATCCTGGTATGGGGGTGGTCATATCCCGTTATGGGGGTGGTCATATCCCGGTATGGGGGTGGTCATATCCCGGTATGGGGGTGGTCATATCCCGGTATGGGGGTGGTCATATCCTGGTATGGGGGTGGTCATATCCTGGTATGGGGGTGGTCATATCCTGGTATGGGGGTGATACTCTGCAGCAGGGACTGGAGCACTTGTCAGGATAGAAGGAAAAATGGATGGGGCAAAATACAGTCACATTCTTGAGGAAAATGTGCTGCCCTCTGCTGGCAGAAAGTTGTGAATGAAAAGAAGGTTTCCCTTCCAAAGCACACAGCAACAATGAGCACACAATGGTGGGAGGAGAAGGCGGGGGATGTCCACCAATGAGCACACACCGGTTAGTGGAGAAAGCAGGGAATGTCCACCAATGAGCACACAGTGGTTGGAGGAGAAGGCGGGGAATGTGCAAAATGAGCACACAGTGGTTGGAGGAGAAGGCGGGGAATGTCCACCAATGAGCACACAGTGGTTGGAGGAGAAGGCGGGGAATGTCCACCAATGAGCACACAGTGGTTGGAGGAGAAGGCGGGGAGTGTCCACCAATGAGCACACAGTGGTTGGAGGAGAAGGGGGGGAATGTCCTTGCATGGCCTAGTCAGAGGCCAGACTTAAACGCCATTGAAAATCAGTCCACAAACGTCACCATCAAATGTAAATGAACCTGAGCCATTCTGCAAAGAGAAGAGCGGCCAAATATGAAATATTGCAAAGTCTAGATGTGGAAAGTTAGTGGACAAATCCCAACAGACTAAAGGCTGGAATTACAGTAAAAGGGGGTCCAGCAAAATACGAACATAAGGGGGGGGGGGGGGTTCACATCACCAACTCAGTGATTCTGTTTTTTCTGACATGTTGGTCTTCTATCTTGCACTTGGATGGTATTATTATTATTATTATACAGGATTTATATAGTGCCAACTGCTTAATACAATACACTTTAATACAGAAGGAATCAGAGGGCCCGGCTCCGTAGAGCTTACAATCTTTGAGTATAAGATGCAAGCTGGATAAAACTAAAACTGTGTCTGTCAGGCTGCAAAGCAACAAAATGGGATTATTTTAAAAAGGGTGGGGAGATTATTTTCTATACATACTGTATATTCACAAATGTAAACAGCTGAATGATGATCCCTTTTACCCCCCAGGGCAAAGTGTCACTGTCCACTAACATTCTTCAGCCTTCACACTGAAGTCACACTGACCCTTTCCCATCTAGGAGTTAACAAACCCCTCTCCTCCCAGTCCAAGATGACCTTCTCCCTTTGCTCCCTCTCCAAGCTGTCTCCCCTTCTTCCCTCTCCAAGCTGTCTCCCTTTCCAATCTGTCTCCCTTTCCTCCCTCTCCAAGCTGTCTGTCTCCCTTTCCTCCCTCTCCAAGCTGTCTGTCTCCCTTTGCTCCCTCTCCAAGCTGTCTGTCTCCCTTTGCTCCCTCTCCAATCTGTCTGTCTCCCTTTGCTCCCTCTCCAATCTGTCTGTCTCCCTTTGCTCCCTCTCCAATCTGTCTGTCTCCCTTTGCTCCCTCTCCAATCTGTCTCCCTTTGCTCCCTCTCCAATCTGTCTCCCTTTGCTCCCTCTCCAATCTGTCTCCCTTTGCTCCCTCTCCAATCTGTCTCCCTTTGCTCCCTCTCCAATCTGTCTCCCTTTGCTCCCCTCTCCAATCTGTCTCCCTTTGCTCCCTCTCCAATCTGTCTCCCTTTGCTCCCTCTCCAATCTGTCTCCCTTTGCTCCCTCTCCAATCTGTCTCCCTTTGCTCCCTCTCCAATCTGTCTCCCTTTGCTCCCTCTCCAATCTGTCCCCCTTTCCTCCCTCTCCAATCTGTCCCCCTTTCCTCCCTCTCCAATCTGTCCCCCTTTGCTCCCTCTCCAATCTGTCCCCCTTTGCTCCCTCTCCAATCTGTCCCCCTTTGCTCCCTCTCCAAGCTGTCTCCCTTTGCTCCCTCTCCAAGCTGTCTCCCTCTCCAAGCTGTCTCCCTCTCCAAGCTGTCCCCCTTTCCTCCCTCTCCAAGCTGTCTGTCTCCCATTCCTCCCTCTCCAATCTGTCTCCCTTTGCTCCCTCTCCAATATGTCTCCCTTTACTCCCTCTCCAATATGTCTCCCTTTACTCCCTCTCCAATATGTCTCCCTTTACTCCCTCTCCAAGCTGTCTCCCTTTCCTCCCTCTCCAAGCTGTCTGTCTCCCATTCCTCCCTCTCCAACCTGTCTCCCTCTCCAAGCTGTCTCCCCTTCCTCCCTCTCCAAGGTGTCTGTCTCCCATTCCTCCCTCTCCAATATGTCTCCCTTTACTCCCTCTCCAATCTGTCCCCCTTTACTCCCTCTCCAATATGTCTCCCTTTACTCCCTCTCCAAGCTGTCTCCCTCTCCAAGCTGTCTCCCTTTCCTCCCTCTCCAAGCTGTCTCCCTTTACTCCCTCTCCAATCTGTCTCCCTTTCCTCCCTCTCCAAGCTGTCTCCCTCTCCAAGCTGTCCCCCTTTCCTCCCTCTCCAAGCTGTCTGTCTCCCATTCCTCCCTCTCCAATCTGTCTCCCTTTGCTCCCTATCCAATATGTCTCCCTTTACTCCCTCTCCAATATGTCTCCATTTACTCCCTCTCCAATATGTCTCCCTTTACTCCCTCTCCAAGCTGTCTCCCTTTCCTCCCTCTCCAAGCTGTCTCCCTTTCCTCCCTCTCCAAGCTGTCTGTCTCCCATTCCTCCCTCTCCAACCTGTCTCCCTCTCCAAGCTGTCTCCCCTTCCTCCCTCTCCAAGGTGTCTGTCTCCCATTCCTCCCTCTCCAATATGTCTCCCTTTACTCCCTCTCCAATCTGTCCCCCTTTACTCCCTCTCCAATATGTCTCCCTTTACTCCCTCTCCAAGCTGTCTCCCCTCTCCAAGCTGTCTCCCTTTCCTCCCTCTCCAAGCTGTCTGTCTCCCATTCCTCCCTCTCCAACCTGTCTCCCTTTACTCCCTCTCCAATATGTCTCCCTTTACTCCCTCTCCAAGCTGTCTCCCTTTACTCCCTCTCCAAGCTGTCTCCCTCTCCAAGCTGTCTCCCTTTCCTCCCTCTCCAAGCTGTCTGTCTCCCATTCCTCCCTCTCCAACCTGTCTCCCTTTGCTCCCTCTCCAATCTGTCTCCCTTTCCTCCCTCTCCAATCTGTCTCCCTTTCCTCCCTCTCCAATCTGTCTCCCTTTCCTCCCTCTCCAATCTGTCTCCCTTTCCTCCCTCTCCAATCTGTCTCCCTTTCCTCCCTCTCCAATCTGTCTCCCTTTCCTCCCTCTCCAAGCTGTCTCCCTCTCCAATCTGTCCCCCTTTCCTCCCTCTCCAATCTGTTCCCCTTTCCTCCCTCTCCAATCTGTCCCCCTTTCTCCCTCTCCAAGCTGTTCCCCTTTCCTCCCTCTCCAATCTGTCCCCCTTTCTCCCTCTCCAAGCTGTTCCCCTTTCCTCCCTCTCCAATCTGTCTCCCTTTCCTCCCTCTCCAAGCTGTCTCCCTCTCCAAGCTGTCTCCCTCTCCAAGCTGTCCCCCTTTCCTCCCTCTCCAAGCTGGACTTCTCCCGCTCCAATCTGTCTCCCTTTTCTCCCTCTCCAAGCTGGACTTCTCCCGCTCCACCCTCTCAAAGCTGTCTCCCTTTCCACCCTCTCAAAGCTGTCGGTATCGCTCTGTCTGCTCTACTTATCACTGCAAAGTGGTTTCCATACCACCGACCGACCAGTCTGGTCATCCTACAATTAGCCTGAATGCACTTTTGGGTGGGGTCTTATTTCTTATTCCGGACTGAACAGCTCTGCAAAAACTGTTGGTGACTTCTGATTGCTGGCTATGACCTATAAAGGGTGCAGACTACCAGACGGGGCCAACTTTATGGGTATCGGACAATCGGCATGCATTATAACGGTAGTAAATATTTGTAGCTAAAGCATGAATTATGCAATACATCGAGTTATCAATCGATGAATATTAATAGATACAAAACCAGAACAATAACCATGTCCAGCAAAGCACAGCGAGGCCAATCAGAGTGACACCAAAGAGTGATCACACGTCTCCTGAGCATTCATAATATAGGAAGAAGGGAGCATTCTATAATATCATACTCTTCACATTAATAAAGGCAATAAATTGTCTTATCTGTGATCAGAAATGTTATGTAATTTGGAGGGGGGGGGTTGTTAAGGGTCTATGTAAGTCTGTGATTACACATCTCATCTCCCCAGACCATTAGGTAGTGGCTGTGATCAGCAATTATGTGTCAATCTGCCCTGAGTGGTGGTGACATTTGGCGGCTGTCTGTCTGACTGGCTGGCTGTAGTGGGGGCTCCCGCCTTGTACCCAGGATGGACACCCCACTGTCTTCTTCCTGTACACATCCCCCGGCTCAGTAACATTTGTGATATAATGATACATAGAATGAGGCGACTCCTGCCGCAGGCTGTACAGTAGCAGGAAGCAAAGGTTAAAGGTCATTGAACAAGTCTCACCTGGCTGGGCATCGCTGGAGGTGGGCCAAAAATAGGGATTGTTAAAGCGCGGTTCGGCCATCCTGCAAGAAGGAAAGAAAGTTATGGCTCTGGCTGGAGGATGATCAGCGTCATGTACAGGAATGAAGCCGGTCACATATGCAATATACTGGCATTTCATTGTATTAGATGGTGAGTGAGAACGGCTGGCCAGTGCTCTGAGTGTCAGCACACAGGCCAAGCTCTTTATTGGTGGAGCAGAACACGCAGGTCATCCAATGGACAGCATTACACTTCCATCTGCACTCCAGACCCGGGTGAGATATACAGAGGAGGAGAGGAGACCATCTAAAAGTCTATCACTTCCAACACAGCCACCAGCAATGCTAAGAGAGGCACCAACCGGACTGGGGAGAGAAGAGTGTGAGCTCAGCAGACAAGTCAATACAGTATATATATATATATATATATGAAGCACCAACATTTTTTGCAGAGCTGTGCTATTAGTAATACATCACCCATAGCATATACATGGTTGTGAGACCCAAAATCTTACAATCTAGACAGTAAAAGGTACAGAAGGTTCAGCTGCTGATAGCTGAAGACAGATGTAGGAGGAGCAGAAAATGTGACAGCAAAGAAAACAATGTATTTAATCTGAGGAGCCAACGTTCTACTGAGAGCCATGCACCCCACTACTGAGACAGAGCTGAGCCATGTACCCCACTACTAAGACAGAGCTGAGCCATACACCCCACTACTGAGACAGAGCAGAGCCATGTACCCCACTACTGAGACAGAGCAGAGCCATGTACCCCACTACTGAGACAGAGCAGAGCCATGTACCCCACTACTGAGACAGAGCAGAGCCATGTACCCCACTACTGAGACAGAGCAGAGCCATGTACCCCACTACTGAGACAGAGCAGAGCCATGTACCCCACTACTGAGACAGAGCAGAGCCATGTACCCCACTACTGAGACAGAGCAGAGCCATGTACCCCACTACTGAGACAGAGCAGAGCCATGTACCCCACTACTGAGACAGAGCAGAGCCATGTACCCCACTACTGAGACAGAGCAGAGCCATGTACCCCACTACTGAGACAGAGCAGAGCCATGTACCCCACTACTGAGACAGAGCAGAGCCATGTACCCCACTACTGAGACAGAGCAGAGCCATGTACCCCACTACTGAGACAGAGCAGAGCCATGTACCCCACTACTGAGACAGAGCTGAGCCATGTACCCCACTACTGAGACAGAGCAGAGCCATGTACCCCACTACTGAGACAGAGCAGAGCCATGTACCCCACTACTGAGACAGAGCAGAGCCATGTACTCCACTACTGAGACAGAGCAGAGCCATGTACCCCACTACTGAGACAGAGCAGAGCCATGTACCCCACTACTGAGACAGAGCAGAGCCATGTACCCCACTACTGAGACAGAGCAGAGCCATGTACTCCACTACTGAGACAGAGCAGAGCCATACACCCCACTACTGAGACAGAGCAGAGCCATACACCCCACTACTGAGACAGAGCAGAGCCATGTACCCCACTACTGAGACAGAGCAGAGCCATGTACCCCACTACTGAGACAGAGCAGAGCCATACACCCCACTACTGAGACAGAGCAGAGCCATGTACCCCACTACTGAGACAGAGCAGAGCCATACACCCCACTACTGAGACAGAGCAGAGCCATGTACCCCACTACTGAGACAGAGCAGAGCCATACACCCCACTACTGAGACAGAGCAGAGCCATGTACCCCACTACTGAGACAGAGCAGAGCCATGTACCCCACTACTGAGACAGAGCAGAGCCATGTACCCCACTACTGAGACAGAGCAGAGCCATGTACCCCACTACTGAGACAGAGCAGAGCCATGTACCCCACTACTGAGACAGAGCAGAGCCATGTACCCCACTACTGAGACAGAGCAGAGCCATGTACCCCACTACTGAGACAGAGCAGAGCCATGTACTCCACTACTGAGACAGAGCAGAGCCATGTACCCCACTACTGAGACAGAGCTGAGCCATGTACCCCACTACTGAGACAGAGCAGAGCCATGTACTCCACTACTGAGACAGAGCAGAGCCATGTACTCCACTACTGAGACAGAGCAGAGCCATGTACCCCACTACTGAGACAGAGCTGAGCCATATACCCCACCACCATTACTGAGCCATATACCCCACTACTAAATCAAAGCTGAGCCATGCACCCCACTTCTAATACTGAGGAGAGCTGAGCCATACACCCCACTACCAATACTGAGACAGAGCTGAGCCATGCACCCCACTACTGAGACAGAGCGGAGCCATGCACCCCACTACTGAGACAGAGCTGAGCCATGCACCCCACTACTGAGACAGAGCTGAGCCATGCACCCCACTACTGAGACAGAGCTGAGCCATGTACCCCACTACTGAGACAGAGCTGAGCCATGCACCCCACTACTGAGACAGAGCGGAGCCATGCACCCCACTACTAAGACAAAGCTGAGCCATGCACCCCACTTCTAATACTGAGGAGAGCTGGGCCATAACCCCACTACCAATACTGAGACAGAGCTGAGCCATGCACCCCACTACTGAGACAGAGCGGAGCCATGCACCCCACTACTGAGACAGAGCGGAGCCATGCACCCCACTACTGAGACAGAGCTGAGCCATGTACCCCACTACTAAGACAAAGCTGAGCCATGCACCCCACTACTAATACTGAGGAGAGCTGAGCCATACACCCCACTACTAAGACAAAGCTGAGCCATGCACCCCACTTCTAATACTGAGGAGAGCTGGGCCATAACCCCACTACCGAGACAAAGAGAGCTGAGCCATACACCCCACTACCAAGAGATATCTGGGTCACACAGCCCATTGCCAAGACAGAGGAGAGCTGAGCCATACACCCCACTACTAAGACAGAGGAGAGCTGAGCCATACACCCCACTACTAAGACAGAGGAGAGCTGAGCCATACACCCCACTACTAAGAGAGGAGAGCTGAGCCATACACCCCACTACTAAGAGAGGAGAGCTGAGCCATACACCCCACTACTAAGAGAGGAGAGCTGAGCCATATACCCCACTACTAAGAGAGGAGAGCTGAGCCATACACCCCACTACTAAGACAGAGGAGAGCTGAGCCATACACCCCACTACTAAGACAGAGGAGAGCTGAGCCATACACCCCACTACTAAGAGAGGAGAGCTGAGCCATACACCCCACTACTAAGAGAGGAGAGCTGAGCCATACACCCCACTACTAAGAGAGGAGAGCTGAGCCATATACCCCACTACTAAGAGAGGAGAGCTGAGCCATACACCCCACTACTAAGACAGAGGAGAGCTGAGCCATACACCCCACTACTAAGACAGAGGAGAGCTGAGCCATACACCCCACTACTAAGACAGAGGAGAGCTGAGCCATACACCCCACTACTAAGACAGAGGAGAGCTGAGCCATACACCCCACTACTAAGAGAGGAGAGCTGAGCCATACACCCCACTACTAAGACAGAGGAGAGCTGAGCCATACACCCCACTACTAAGACAGAGGAGAGCTGAGCCATACACCCCACTACTAAGACAGAGGAGAGCTGAGCCATACACCTCACTACTAAGACAGAGGAGAGCTGAGCCATACACCCCACTACTGAGAGAGGAGAGCTGAGCCATGCACCCCACTACTGAGAGAGGAGAGCTGAGCCATGCACCCCACTACTAAGACAGAGGAGAGCTGAGCCATACACCCCACTACTAAGACAGAGGAGAGCTGAGCCATACACCCCACTACTAAGACAGAGGAGAGCTGAGCCATACACCCCACTACTGAGAGAGGAGAGCTGAGCCATGCACCCCACTACTGAGAGAGGAGAGCTGAGCCATGCACCCCACTACTAAGACAGAGGAGAGCTGAGCCATACACCCCACTACTAAGACAGAGGAGAGCTGAGCCATACACCCCACTACTAAGACAGAGGAGAGCTGAGCCATACACCCCACTACTAAGACAGAGGAGAGCTGAGCCATACACCCCACTACTGAGAGAGGAGAGCTGAGCCATGCACCCCACTACTAAGACAGAGGAGAGCTGAGCCATACACCCCACTACTAAGACAGAGGAGAGCTGAGCCATGCACCCCACTACTGAGAGAGGAGAGCTGAGCCATGCACCCCACTACTAAGACAGAGGAGAGCTGAGCCATACACCCCACTACTAAGACAGAGGAGAGCTGAGCCATATACCCCACTACTAAGACAGAGGAGAGCTGAGCCATGCACCCCACTACTAAGACAGAGGAGAGCTGAGCCATGCACCCCACTACTAAGACAGAGGAGAGCTGAGCCATACACCCCACTACTGAGACAGAGGAGAGCTGAGCCATATACCCCACTACTAAGACAGAGGAGAGCTGAGCCATACACCCCACTACTAAGACAGAGGAGAGCTGAGCCATGCACCCCACTACTAAGACAGAGGAGAGCTGAGCCATGCACCCCACTACTAAGACAGAGGAGAGCTGAGCCATACACCCCACTACTAAGACAGAGGAGAGCTAAGCCATACACCCCACTACTAAGACAGAGGAGAGCTGAGCCATATACCCCACTACTAAGAGAGGAGAGCTGAGCCATGCACCCCACTACTAAGACAGAGGAGAGCTGAGCCATACACCTCACTACTAAGACAGAGGAGAGCTGAGCCATACACCCCACTACTAAGACAGAGGAGAGCTGAGCCATATACCCCACTACTAAGACAGAGGAGAGCTGAGCCATACACCCCACTACTAAGACAGAGGAGAGCTGAGCCATACACCCCACTACTAAGAGAGGAGAGCTGAGCCATGCACCCCACTACTAAGACAGAGGAGAGCTGAGCCATATACCCCACTACTAAGACAGAGGAGAGCTGAGCCATACACCCCACTACTAAGACAGAGGAGAGCTGAGCCATACACCCCACTACTAAGAGAGGAGAGCTGAGCCATGCACCCCACTACTAAGACAGAGGAGAGCTGAGCCATATACCCCACTACTAAGACAGAGGAGAGCTGAGCCATACACCCCACTACTAAGACAGAGGAGAGCTGAGCCATACACCCCACTACTAAGACAGAGGAGAGCTAAGCCATACACCTCACTACTAAGACAGAGGAGAGCTGAGCCATATACCCCACTACTAAGAGAGGAGAGCTGAGCCATACACCCCACTACTAAGAGAGGAGAGCTGAGCCATATACCCCACTACTAAGACAGAGGAGAGCTGAGCCATATACCCCACTACTAAGACAGAGGAGAGCTGAGCCATACACCCCACTACTAAGACAGAGGAGAGCTGAGCCATACACCCCACTACTAAGAGAGGAGAGCTGAGCCATGCACCCCACTACTAAGACAGAGGAGAGCTGAGCCATATACCCCACTACTAAGACAGAGGAGAGCTGAGCCATACACCCCACTACTAAGACAGAGGAGAGCTGAGCCATACACCCCACTACTAAGAGAGGAGAGCTGAGCCATGCACCCCACTACTAAGACAGAGGAGAGCTGAGCCATATACCCCACTACTAAGACAGAGGAGAGCTGAGCCATACACCCCACTACTAAGACAGAGGAGAGCTGAGCCATACATTGCACTACTAAGAGAGGAGAGCTGAGCCATGCACCCCACTACTAAGACAGAGGAGAGCTGAGCCATACACCCCACTACTAAGACAGAGGAGAGCTGAGCCATACACCCCACTACTAAGACAGAGGAGAGCTAAGCCATACACCTCACTACTAAGACAGAGGAGAGCTGAGCCATATACCCCACTACTAAGAGAGGAGAGCTGAGCCATACACCCCACTACTAAGAGAGGAGAGCTGAGCCATATACCCCACTACTAAGACAGAGGAGAGCTGAGCCATATACCCCACTACTAAGACAGAGGAGAGCTGAGCCATACACCCCACTACTAAGACAGAGGAGAGCTAAGCCATACACCCCACTACTAAGACAGAGGAGAGCTAAGCCATACACCCCACTACTGAGAGAGGAGAGCTGAGCCATACACCCCACTACTAAGAGAGGAGAGCTGAGCCATATACCCCACTACTAAGACAGAGGAGAGCTGAGCCATATACCCCACTACTAAGACAGAGGAGAGCTGAGCCATACACCCCACTACTAAGACAGAGGAGAGCTGAGCCATACACCCCACTACTGAGAGAGGAGAGCTAAGCCATACACCCCACTACTAAGAGAGGAGAGCTGAGCCATATACCCCACTACTAAGACAGAGGAGAGCTGAGCCATATACCACACTACTAAGACAGAGGAGAGCTGAGCCATACACCCCACTACTAAGACAGAGGAGAGCTGAGCCATACACCCCACTACTGAGAGAAGAGAGCTGAGCCATGCACCCCACTACTGAGAGAGGAGAGCTGAGCCATGCACCCCACTACTAAGACAGAGGAGA
Source organism: Lithobates septentrionalis (assembly GCA_037952835.1). Lineage (NCBI taxonomy): Eukaryota > Metazoa > Chordata > Amphibia > Anura > Ranidae > Lithobates > Lithobates septentrionalis. The sequence goes on along the minus strand of JBBDGP010004097.1, from coordinate 18,489 downwards.
GCTGAGCCATACACCCCACTACTAAGACAGAGGAGAGCTGAGCCATACACCCCACTACTAAGACAGAGGAGAGCTGAGCCATACACCCCACTACTAAGACAGAGGAGAGCTGAGCCATACACCCCACTACTAAGACAGAGGAGAGCTGAGCCATACACCCCACTACTAAGACAGAGGAGAGCTGAGCCATACACCCCACTACTGAGAGAGGAGAGCTGAGCCATGCACCCCACTACTAAGACAGAGGAGAGCTGAGCCATACACCCCACTACTAAGACAGAGGAGAGCTGAGCCATATACCCCACTACTAAGACAGAGGAGAGCTGAGCCATGCACCCCACTACTAAGACAGAGGAGAGCTGAGCCATGCACCCCACTACTAAGACAGAGGAGAGCTGAGCCATACACCCCACTACTGAGACAGAGGAGAGCTGAGCCATATACCCCACTACTAAGACAGAGGAGAGCTGAGCCATACACCCCACTACTAAGACAGAGGAGAGCTGAGCCATGCACCCCACTACTAAGACAGAGGAGAGCTGAGCCATGCACCCCACTACTAAGACAGAGGAGAGCTGAGCCATACACCCCACTACTAAGACAGAGGAGAGCTAAGCCATACACCCCACTACTAAGACAGAGGAGAGCTGAGCCATATACCCCACTACTAAGAGAGGAGAGCTGAGCCATGCACCCCACTACTAAGACAGAGGAGAGCTGAGCCATACACCTCACTACTAAGACAGAGGAGAGCTGAGCCATACACCCCACTACTAAGACAGAGGAGAGCTGAGCCATATACCCCACTACTAAGACAGAGGAGAGCTGAGCCATATACCCCACTACTAAGACAGAGGAGAGCTGAGCCATACACCCCACTACTAAGACAGAGGAGAGCTGAGCCATACACCCCACTACTAAGAGAGGAGAGCTGAGCCATGCACCCCACTACTAAGACAGAGGAGAGCTGAGCCATATACCCCACTACTAAGACAGAGGAGAGCTGAGCCATATACCCCACTACTGAGACAGAGGAGAGCTGAGCCATATACCCCACTACTAAGACAGAGGAGAGCTGAGCCATACACCCCACTACTAAGACAGAGGAGAGCTGAGCCATACACCCCACTACTAAGACAGAGGAGAGCTGAGCCATACATTGCACTACTAAGAGAGGAGAGCTGAGCCATGCACCCCACTACTAAGACAGAGGAGAGCTGAGCCATACACCCCACTACTAAGACAGAGGAGAGCTGAGCCATACACCCCACTACTAAGACAGAGGAGAGCTAAGCCATACACCTCACTACTAAGACAGAGGAGAGCTGAGCCATATACCCCACTACTAAGAGAGGAGAGCTGAGCCATACACCCCACTACTAAGAGAGGAGAGCTGAGCCATATACCCCACTACTAAGACAGAGGAGAGCTGAGCCATACACCCCACTACTAAGACAGAGGAGAGCTAAGCCATACACCCCACTACTAAGACAGAGGAGAGCTAAGCCATACACCCCACTACTGAGAGAGGAGAGCTGAGCCATACACCCCACTACTAAGAGAGGAGAGCTGAGCCATACACCCCACTACTAAGAGAGGAGAGCTGAGCCATATACCCCACTACTAAGACAGAGGAGAGCTGAGCCATATACCCCACTACTAAGACAGAGGAGAGCTGAGCCATACACCCCACTACTAAGACAGAGGAGAGCTGAGCCATACACCCCACTACTGAGAGAGGAGAGCTAAGCCATACACCCCACTACTAAGAGAGGAGAGCTGAGCCATATACCCCACTACTAAGACAGAGGAGAGCTGAGCCATATACCCCACTACTAAGACAGAGGAGAGCTGAGCCATACATTGCACTACCGAGACGGAGGAGAGCTGGGCCATACACCCCACTACCAAGACGGAGTACAGGCCATTTTATAATTTATAGCAGCACTATTATTTTTTTCACTTCACTCCCACATGTGAACGAATCGTGACCATCTAATGACCATCCAATGACCATTTAAGTGCCCATTACATACACAGGAACAAAAGACGCAGCATTATGGAGGTGAACCCTAAAAATCAGAATATCATACTGTATGGATTATACTAGGTGCAATGGAGGTCATTCTGGGTGCACGTCCGATGGGCGTCAATCTAAGTACAGAGTGTGTTGTGGCGATCACACATGTGTAGATGATATCAACACACATACTGTCTTGATCAGGCGTTAGGATTTAATCAGTCCACCCCTCGGGTCATTAATCAGAAGCTCAGAACACAAGTAGAATTTGTAGTACGTTCCATGGTTCCTCATATGTATGGACATATCCCTGCATTCCATAGTGTAAGAATATCCCCAGAGCGGGTCTGTGCGGTAGGCCTGGGCCAGCAGTGAAGGTGTTAATCCAGAGATGAGGCTTTCTGAGGAATGCTATGAAAGCCGCTGTTTATTTTTAGTCAGATATGAAGATCTCAGCAGGTTCCAGGGTCAGTTCCTGCTCCTCCAGGCCTCACACAGAAAGCGGGCCCAATCCTGCCTCTGCCAGAGAACTGCACGGCTTAACCCTTAGCGTTCCGAGCCATGGAGGGGAGAAGGATCTGATCACTGAGAGAAGTAGAGGATACGACCAGAATAAAGAGGTCCTCACATCTACAGAGCTATCTATACCAGAAGAGAGGACCTGGAGACATTCCTGGAGGTCACTCAGATAATTGGGACTGAAAGAACTCTGTCTGAAGGTGTCCATAGACATGTCAGAGGATAACCTTTGATCTCTCGGGTAACCAATCACTACTGCCAACTAATTTGATCACCAGTATAAAGACAGTAACTGAGTATACAATAGACCAACAATGTCATAAATTAAAACCGGCTGAATGCGAACGGTTCTAGGATTAGCAACAGGAGTCTGTAATAATGCCCACCATCTATATGGATGGAGAATAATACCAGGAGCCAGGCAAACCATGCACCATCTTCCCCATTGTTCCCAGTGGAAGCCACACTCTCTGGCTACACAAAGGTTCCCCCTTGAGATTCTACAGACTGGGCCCCAACGTCTCTGTTCATTTCTGGGCCCTTCTATACACTGAAGATTATAGACTAACCAGGGAAATATAGGGGCTGCCATGGGGTCTGGCTGTGACCTGAAACACGTAGGCAGATGAGGACTTTTCTGGTCTGCATACGTTGTGTGGGTCGGTGACACAAAGTGCTAAAGCCGGAGGACTACCTTCATAGTGATGAGGGAAAGGGAGGTGTTTGTAGTCCAAGTCAGGAGAGCAGCCTAGAATGCCGCTCCTTCATAGATATGGTGCAGTGAGCATTGTCATCCTAGGTCAGGAGGGGAGTTACTGGCAAGATTGCCAGGTAATAATAAAAGGAAAAATAGCCTGAAAAGGGAAAACTAATGCAGCCACCACATCTAAAGTGTGATATGATATTTCTGCACCTGGGTTAAATTGTGAGCCTATAGAACAGGATATGTGCTGCCATCTAAATAGAGAGAATCCTCATGAAGACAGTCACTGGCCATGAAGGAAGAGCAGTAGTTCAGCTCCTCAGCACAGACAACACAACAATTTCTGTGGCTGATCAACACGGGCCGGAAAATCAATAACAGCCGGTGAAACCCACGTGACTCCCCAGGTCTGTCTGAGTATAGCATGGGCTGGGAGAAATCTTAGTCATGTCAAAAAGTGCTGACCTCACATTCTGCAGAAAACAATGACAATCTATTAATGGGCTGTGTGTTGTCCTACAGATCGGTGTGCGCTCTGCCTGGAAAGATGATTCAGGTCAAACAGATTGGTGTGCTCTCGGCCTGGAAGAAGGCAGAAGCGACCCAGGCCTACACACCACAAGCGACCCGCGCCTACACACCTCAAGCCACCTGCGCCTACACACACCTCAAGCGACCAGGACCTACACACACCTCAAGCGACCCGGGCAAACACACCTCAAGCGACCCGAGCAAACACACCTCAAGCGACCCCCAGCTAAGAACCAGAAGTGACCCAGGCCTACAAACCACAAGTGACCCAGGCCTACACACCAAAAGTGACCCTAATCTAAAAACCAGAAGTGTTCAAGGCCTACAAACCAGAAGTGTTCAAGGCCTACAAACCAGAAGTGTTCAAGGCCTACAAACCAGAAGTGTTCAAGGCCTACAAACCAGAAGTGTTCAAGGCCTACAAACCAGAAGTGTTCAAGGCCTACAAACCAGAAGTGTTCAAGGCCTACAAACCAGAAGTGTTCAAGGCCTACAAACCAGAAGTGTTCAAGGCCTACAAACCAGAAGTGTTCAAGGCCTACAAACCAGAAGTGTTCAAGGCCTACAAACCAGAAGTGTTCAAGGCCTACAAACCAGAAGTGTTCAAGGCCTACAAACCAGAAGTGTTCAAGGCCTACAAACCAGAAGTGTTCAAGGCCTACAAACCAGAAGTGGTCCACGTCTCGTGTAAAAACTGCTCTAGCTGTGGAACGGAGTTTGCCACATGCGCTTGGAGTAGAACAATCAGGGAAGGCTACAAAGGAAGAGGATACGGCACTAACAAAACTTTCCACCTCGGCATGGAAAAAACAAAATTATATTTTTAGTTACAAAACTGCAGCATCAAAGACCCCTGTGTAGCATTACTATAAATGGATTTCGCCTTCAGGGGTGCTTTGTTATTATGGTCTGCACTAGAGAACCACCGGGGGTTGCCTGAATTCCGGTAGATTCTAGATGACAGGTGAGGGTGTCAGAGAAGATATAGATAATTTGCAATCCCAAGGATGGGAAGGGCTGGCCAGTATATAATCGTAGATGCAGAAGTATCATTGATAGATACAGACAATGGGACTTTTCTTCAATGGAGGGGGAGAGAGGAGAAGGATATAGATATATAAAGTTCTTTCCATTGCTGCAATCCCCCAAAACAGTCACATTCACACCCAAGATACACCAAAACACTGGCACTGACCCCTCTCCTCAAGCCACAACACCCTAGTACCACAGCATTGACAACTGGAGGACATCAACCGTTACTAAAAAGTATAGAACATGACCATGTAAACAACTGTCCACATGTTTTGTCTTGTATTAGGTAGCGTAGGGGACCACAGCTTTATCCATCCTTTGATTTCTATTGGTCCCAATGAGGACACATGTATAGGGTGAGATGTGCCCTTACTGCCGGTTATGTCTCCAGAACAGAATGTATGGATCTCCCCCTTCCCTACTCTATTCAAAACGAAGAGAACAGTCCTATACTCAAACACATTGACACAGTAGTGACAGAGCCTCGATGCTGGGATACATTGTGGGAGGCAGACACGGCAGGACACCTGTCTGAAATTCGGGACTGTCCCAACTAATCCGGGACTGCTGGTAACTATGTAAAGTCCATCTATAGCCATGCTACGTTTGGATAGAGTGGGGAAGGATAAGACTCCTGGTCAGCTTTTACTGCAGTCAGATTCCTTCCCATCCTGTTTGGTAGAAAGATTTTCCCCCGGGAAAAAAAAGTGAGGGGAAATCTCTCCATTAGAACCTGGCATTGCAGGAAGACCTGACAAGGGTTCCAAGCTTTCCACATTCAAACTAAAGAAAACAGTTTGGGGTATGGGTACACTTGGTACAAATCTGGATGCATCATATAGAAATGTGGAAGTCTAAATATCATGGCTTCTTTCCAAGATCAAAGCCAGATCTTTCTCCAGAGGTTGGTGACAAACTCGGCCCCAACATATATGTTCTGTCTTCTTCACCTAAAGCCCCCCATTCTTCCTAGACAGAGATCAGCGATATCCAGGTGGACATTCCATACATTATTTTTGGGGTTTCAAGAGGAAATCTGCATCCACCACTGTGGACAGACATCTATGTCGAAGCTGCAGAGGTAGCAAAACATTGAGGTCTTCACGTTCTTTGCCCAAGAGCCAGCAATCAGATTGAAGTCTTCCCTGAACAATGACAGCTGGAATGTGAAAGTCTGCTGGCTGAGGGTAAATGACAGTTCTTCAGGCTGATACTGTGACACCCGAAGCCTGACAGTTAAGTCTGGACACCGGTCTGGGGTCACGAAGCCATGACATATGACATGAAAAATACAGCGAATGCCAAAGTAAATGGAGGCCCATCGCCAGGATTCTCCAACTGGTCAGTAGGCTCCTAGACTGGACTGACTGCTACCTGAACTCTGAATGGATTTGTCTGTCCCTGTTCATTCCTAAGAATGAAGAGTACAAAGTACCCCCGGATCTTCCGCAAGGCCACCAATCAAAGTCAATCCTGGAAGGTAATGGCTAAACTGGAATCTGGATGACAGTTGTGAGAAAATCTCAATGGTCCTCAAGGAGGACCCCATAGTCACCATCTCCACAATACCACAGAGCTCTGCCAGCGATCCTCCACAATACCACAGAGCTCTGCCAGCGATCATCCACAATACCACAGAGCTCTGCCAGCGATCCTCCACAATACCACAGAGCTCTGCCGGCACTCCTCCACAATACCACAGAGCTCTGCCGGCACTCCTCCACAATACCACAGAGCTCTGCCGGCACTCCTCCACAATACCACAGAGCTCTGCCGGCAATCCTCCACAATACCACAGAGCTCTGCCGGCACTCCTCCACAATACCACAGAGCTCTGCCGGCACTCCTCCACAATACCACAGAGCTCTGCCAGTGATCCTCCACAATACCACAGAGCTCTGCCAGCGATCCTTCACAATACCACAGAGCTCTGCCAGCGATCCTTCACAATACCACAGAGCTCTGCCGGCAATCCTCCACAATACCACAGAGCTCTGCCGGCACTCCTCCACAATACCACAGAGCTCTGTCAGCGATCCTTCACAATACCACAGAGCTCTGTCAGCGATCATCCACAATACCACAGAGCTCTGTCAGCGATCCTTCACAATACCACAGAGCTCTGCCGGCAATCCTCCACAATACCACAGAGCTCTGTCAGCGATCATCCACAATACCACAGAGCTCTGTCAGCGATCCTTCACAATACCACAGAGCTCTGCCGGCAATCCTCCACAATACCACAGAGCTCTGTCAGCGATCATCCACAATACCACAGAGCTCTGTCAGCGATCCTTCACAATACCACAGAGCTCTGCCGGCAATCCTCCACAATACCACAGAGCTCTGCCGGCAATCCTCCACAATACCACAGAGCTCTGCCAGTGATCCTCCACAATACCACAGAGCTCTGTCAGCGATCCTTCACAATACCACAGAGCTCTGCCGGCAATCCTCCACAATACCACAGAGCTCTGCCGGCAATCCTCCACAATACCACAGAGCTCTGCCGGCACTCCTCCACAATACCACAGAGCTCTGCCAGTGATCCTCCACAATACCACAGAGCTCTGTCAGCGATCCTTCACAATACCACAGAGCTCTGCCGGCACTCCTCCACAATACCACAGAGCTCTGCCGGCAATCCTCCACAATACCACAGAGCTCTGTCAGCGATCCTTCACAATACCACAGAGCTCTGCCGGCACTCCTCCACAATACCACAGAGCTCTGCCAGCGATCCTCCACAATACCACAGAGCTCTGCCGGCAATCCTCCACAATACCACAGAGCTCTGCCGGCGATCCTCCACAATACCACAGAGCTCTGCCGGCAATCCTCCACAATACCACAGAGCTCTGCCGGCAATCCTCCACAATACCACAGAGCTCTGCCGGCAATCCTCCACAATACCACAGAGCTCTGTCAGCGATCATCCACAATACCACAGAGCTCTGTCAGCGATCCTTCACAATACCACAGAGCTCTGCCGGCAATCCTCCACAATACCACAGAGCTCTGCCGGCAATCCTCCACAATACCACAGAGCTCTGCCAGTGATCCTCCACAATACCACAGAGCTCTGTCAGCGATCCTTCACAATACCACAGAGCTCTGCCGGCAATCCTCCACAATACCACAGAGCTCTGCCGGCAATCCTCCACAATACCACAGAGCTCTGTCAGCGATCCTTCACAATACCACAGAGCTCTGCCGGCACTCCTCCACAATACCACAGAGCTCTGCCAGCGATCATCCACAATACCACAGAGCTCTGCCAGTGATCATCCACAATACCACAGAGCTCTGCCAGCGATCCTCCACAATACCACAGAGCTCTGCCAGCGATCATCCACAATACCACAGAGCTCTGCCGGCAATCCTCCACAATACCACAGAGCTCTGCGGTGATCCTCCACAATACCACAGAGCTCTGCCAGCGATCATCCACAATACCACAGAGCTCTGCCGGCAATCCTCCACAATACCACAGAGCTCTGCGGTGATCCTCCACAATACCACAGAGCTCTGCCGGCGATCCTCCACAATACCACAGAGCTCTGTCAGCGATCCTTCACAATACCACAGAGCTCTGCCGGCACTCCTCCACAATACCACAGAGCTCTGCCAGCGATCATCCACAATACCACAGAGCTCTGCCAGTGATCATCCACAATACCACAGAGCTCTGCCAGCGATCCTCCACAATACCACAGAGCTCTGCCAGCGATCATCCACAATACCACAGAGCTCTGCCGGCAATCCTCCACAATACCACAGAGCTCTGCCGGCAATCCTCCACAATACCACAGAGCTCTGTCAGCGATCCTTCACAATACCACAGAGCTCTGCCGGCACTCCTCCACAATACCACAGAGCTCTGCCAGCGATCATCCACAATACCACAGAGCTCTGCCAGTGATCCTCCACAATACCACAGAGCTCTGCCAGCGATCATCCACAATACCACAGAGCTCTGCCAGCGATCCTCCACAATACCACAGAGCTCTGCCAGCGATCCTCCACAATACCACAGAGCTCTGCCAGCGATCATCCACAATACCACAGAGCTCTGCCGGCAATCCTCCACAATACCACAGAGCTCTGCCGGCAATCCTCCACAATACCACAGAGCTCTGCCGGCAATCATCCACAATACCACAGAGCTCTGCCAGCGATCATCCACAATACCACAGAGCTCTGCCAGCGATCCTCCACAATACCACAGAGCTCTGCCAGCGATCATCCACAATACCACAGAGCTCTGCGGTGATCCTCCACAATACCACAGGATTAGTATATAGCCCCCCACAGGTGTCTGTGTCCCCCCAGATTCCAGTCTCTATACACCTAGTGAGGATTAGTATATATCCCCCCCCACAGATGTCCGTGTCCCCCCAGATTCCAGTCTCTATACACCTAGTGATTAGTATATAGCCCCCCCACAGATGTCTGTGTCCCCCCAGATTCCAGTCTCTATACACCTAGTGATTAGTATATAGCCCCCCACAGATGTCTGTGTCCCCCCAGATTCCAGTCTCTATACACCTAGTGAGGATTAGTATATAGCCCCCCCACAGATGTCTGTGTCCCCCCAGATTCCAGTCTCTATACACCTAGTGAGGATTAGTATATAGCCCCCCACAGATGTCTGTGTCCCCCCCAGATTCCAGTCTCTATACACCTAGTGAGGATTAGTATATAGCCCCCCACAGATGTCTGTGTCCCCCCAGATTCCAGTCTCTATACACCTAGTGAGGATTAGTATATAGCCCCCCACAGATGTCTGTGTCCCCCCAGATTCCAGTCTCTATACACCTAGTGAGGATTAGTATATAGCCCCCCACAGATGTCTGTGTCCCCCCAGATTCCAGTCTCTATACACCTAGTGAGGATTAGTATATAGCCCCCCCCCCACAGATGTCTGTGTCCCCCCAGATTCCAGTCTCTATACACCTAGTGATTAGTATATAGCCCCCCACAGATGTCTGTGTCCCCCCAGATTCCAGTCTCTATACACCTAGTGATTAGTATATAGCCCCCCACAGATGTCTGTGTCCCCCCAGATTCCAGTCTCTATACACCTAGTGATTAGTATATAGCCCCCCACAGATGTCTGTGTCCCCCCAGATTCCAGTCTCTATACACCTAGTGGAGGATTAGTATATAGCCCCCCCACAGATGTCTGTGTCCCCCCAGATTCCAGTCTCTATACACCTAGTGATTAGTATATAGCCCCCCACAGATGTCTGTGTCCCCCCAGATTCCAGTCTCTATACACATATACAGATATGAATGGTACGGCCGGCATTGTACGTCACGTTTCTGTTGCCGGTGTTTTGGTAAATCGGATCCTCGGCATCACTGACACCACGAGAAGCATTTAGAAATAAAAAGGAGTAGAAAGTTGTAGCAGGCCGGAGAGAAATGATGAAAAACCTCCACAAAGAAAGCGCCTCGTCGCTCTGCATCCCTCCGCCAGACATCCTCCGACACACACCGGCCACAAGTGGCTCTGCCTTCTTCTCAGAAGAGGGGCCCCTAACCCCAACTAATGAAAAAAAAACCTGGAGAGGAAGAGGCCCGTCGTTATAGCAACAGCAGTCCCACGTTTTAGCAGCGGCGGCAGCGAAGGCCACAGCCATGTACAATCTTCCACTACAAAGAGGGAGCAATGAAAGGGCCCCCCTGTCTGTGCAGCGCTGGAGCTCTATGAAGAAAAGCAGCATCAATATTAATAAATGACGCCTCGGTGCGGAGGATGGGAGAGCTCTGCACCACTCCGTTTAATGCCGGGAATTCACCAATACAGGGGAGCCAGAGGAGGGTCTCCGAGCAACAAGGACCTATCTAATCTCTATAGAAGGGGGTCTCCACCAACGAGGGCCTGTCTAATCTCTGATAGAAGGGGGTCTCCACCAACGAGGGCCTGTCTAATCTCTGATAGAAGGGGGTCTCCACCAACGAGGGCCTGTCTAATCTCTAATAGAAGGGGGTCTCCACCGAGGGCCCGACTAATCTCTGATAGAAGGGGGTCTCCACCAACGAGGGCCTGTCTAATCTCTGATAGAAGGGGGTCTCCACCAATGAGGGTCTGTCTAATCTCTGATAGAAGGGGGTCTCCACAGAGGGCCTGTCTAATCTCTGATAGAAGGGGGTCTCCACCAACGAGGGCCTGTCTAATCTCTGATAGAAGGGGGTCTCCACCGAGGGTCTGTCTAATCTCTAATAGAAGGGGGTCTCCACCAACGAGGACCTGTCTAATCTCTGATAGAGGGGGGTCTCTACCAACGAGGGCCTGTCTAATCTCTAATAGAAGGGGGTATCCATCAACGAGGGTCTGTCTAACCTCTGATAGAAGGGGGTCTCCACCAACGAGGGCCTGACTAATCTCTAATAGAAGGGGGTATCCATCAATGAGGACCTGTCTAATCTCTGGATACCCCCTTCTATTAGAGATTAGTCCGGCCCTCGTTGGTGGAGACACCCTTCTATCAGAGGTTAGTCCGGCCCTCGTTGATGGATACCCCCTTCTATTAGAGATTAGACAGGCCCTCGTTGGTGGAGACCCCCTTCTCTTAGAGATTAGACAGGCCCTCGTTGGTGGAGACCCCCTTCTATTAGAGATTAGACAGGCCCTCGTTGGTGGAGACCCCCTTCTATCAGAGATTAGACAGGCCCTCGTTGGTGGAGACCCCCTTCTATCAGAGATTAGACAGGCCCTCGTTGGTGGAGACCCCCTTCTATTAGAGATTAGACAGGCCCTCGGTGGAGACCCCCTTCTATTAGAGATTAGATAGGTCCTCGTTGCTCGGAGACCCCCTTCTATCTAATCTCTAATAAAAGGGGGTCTCCACCAACAAGGGCCTGTCTAATCTCTGCACCAATGAGGACCTGACTAATCTCTAATAGAAGGGGGTCTCCACCAACGAGGACCTATCTAATCTCTAATAGAAGGGGGTCTCCACCACCGAGGGCCCGACTAATCTCTGATAGAAGGGGGTCTCCACCAACGAGGGCCTGTCTAATCTCTGATAGAAGGGGGTCTCCACCAATGAGGGTCTGTCTAATCTCTGATAGAAGGGGGTCTCCACAGAGGGCCTGTCTAATCTCTGATAGAAGGGGGTCTCCACCAACGAGGGCCTGTCTAATCTCTGATAGAAGGGGGTCTCCAACGAGGGTCTGTCTAATCTCTAATAGAAGGGGGTCTCCACCGAGGGCCTCTCTGATCTCTGATAGAAGGGGGTCTCCACCGAGGGCCCGTCTAACCTCTGATAGAACGGGGTCTCCACCGAGGGTCTGTCTAATCTCTAATAGAAGGGGGTATCCACCAACGAGGACCTGTCTAATCTCTGATAGAGGGGGGTCTCTACCAACGAGGGCCTGTCCAATCTCTGATAGAAGGGGGTCTCCACAGAGGGCCTGTCTAATCTCTGATAGAAGGGGGTCTCCACCAACGAGGGCCTGTCTAATCTCTGATAGAAGGGGGTCTCCACCGAGGGTCTGTCTAATCTCTAATAGAAGGGGGTCTCCACCAACGAGGACCTGTCTAATCTCTGATAGAGGGGGGTCTCTACCAACGAGGGCCTGTCTAATCTCTAATAGAAGGGGGTATCCATCAACGAGGGTCTGTCTAACCTCTGATAGAAGGGGGTCTCCACCAACGAGGGCCTGACTAATCTCTAATAGAAGGGGGTATCCATCAATGAGGACCTGTCTAATCTCTGGATACCCCCTTCTATTAGAGATTAGTCCGGCCCTCGTTGGTGGAGACACCCTTCTATCAGAGGTTAGACAGGCCCTCGTTGATGGATACCCCCTTCTATTAGAGATTAGACAGGCCCTCGTTGGTGGAGACCCCCTTCTCTTAGAGATTAGACAGGCCCTCGTTGGTGGAGACCCCCTTCTATTAGAGATTAGACAGGCCCTCGTTGGTGGAGACCCCCTTCTATCAGAGATTAGACAGGCCCTCGTTGGTGGAGACCCCCTTCTATCAGAGATTAGACAGGCCCTCGTTGGGGGAGACCCCCTTCTATTAGAGATTAGACAGGCCCTCGGTGGAGACCCCCTTCTATTAGAGATTAGATAGGTCCTCGTTGCTCGGAGACCCCCTTCTATCTAATCTCTAATAAAAGGGGGTCTCCACCAACAAGGGCCTGTCTAATCTCTGCACCAATGAGGACCTGACTAATCTCTAATAGAAGGGGGTCTCCACCAACGAGGACCTATCTAATCTCTAATAGAAGGGGGTCTCCACCAACGAGGGTCTGTCTAATCTCTGATAGAAGGGGGTCTCCACCAACGAGGGCCTGTCTAATCTCTGATAGAAGGGGGTCTCCACCAACGAGGGCCTGTCTAATCTCTGATAGAAGGGGGTCTCCACCAACGAGGGCCTGTCTAATCTCTGATAGAAGGGGGTCTCCACCGAGGGTCTGTCTAATCTCTAATAAAAGGGGGTCTCCACCGAGGGCCTGTCTGATCTCTGATAGAAGGGGGTCTCCACCGAGGGCCTGTCTAATCTCTGGTAGAAGGGGGTCTCTACCAACGAGGGCCTGTCTAATCTCTAATAGAAGGGGGTATCCATCAACGAGGGCCTGTCTAACCTCTGATAGAAGGGGGTCTCCACCAACGAGGGCCTGACTAATCTCTAATAGAAGGGGGTATCCATCAATGAGGACCTGTCTAATCTCTGGATACCCCCTTCTATTAGAGATTAGTCCGGCCCTCATTGGTGGAGACCCCCTTCTATCAGAGATTAGACAGGCCCTCGTTGATGGATACCCCCTTCTATTAGAGATTAGACAGGCCCTCGTTGGTGGAGACCCCCTTCTCTTAGAGATTAGACAGGCCCTCGTTGGTGGAGACCCCCTTCTATCAGAGATTAGACAGACCCTCGTTGGTGGAGACCCCCTTCTATCAGAGATTAGACAGGCCCTCGTTGGTGGAGACCCCCTTCTATTAGAGATTAGACAGGCCCTCGGTGGAGACCCCCTTCTATTAGAGATTAGATAGGTCCTCGTTGCTCGGAGACCCCCTTCTATCTAATCTCTAATAGAAGGGGGTCTCCACCGAGGGCTTGTCTAATCTCTAATAAAAGGGGGTCTCCACCAACAAGGGCCTGTCTAATCTCTGCACCAATGAGGACCTGACTAATCTCTAATAGAAGGGGGTCTCCACCAACGAGGACCTATCTAATCTCTAATAGAAGGGGGTCTCCACCAACGAGGGCCTGTCCAATCTCTAAAAGAAGGTGGTCTTCACCGAGGACCTGACTAATCTCTAATAGAAGGGGATCTCCACCAACGAGGGCCTGTCTAATCTCTGATAGAAAGGGGTCTCCACCAACGAGAACCTGTCTTTTAGAGATTAGACAGGTCTTCAGTAGTGGAGACCCCCTTCTTTTAGAGATTAGATAGCAGGGGGTCTCCACATAAGAGGACCTGTCTCATCTCTAATAGGTCTGGTTGGTGGAGACCCCCCTCTATTAGAGATTAGACAGGTCCTCGTTGGTGGAGACCCCTTCTATCAGAGATTAGACAAGTTCCCATTGGTGGAGACCCCCTTCTTTTAGAGATTAGAAAGGTCCTTGTTGGTGGAGACCCCCTTCTATCAGAGATTAGACAGGTCCTTGTTGGTGGAGACCCCCTTCTATCAGAGATTAGACAAGTTCCCATTGGTGGAGACCCCCTTCTTTTAGAGATTAGATAGGTCCTCGTTGGTGGAGACCACCTTGTATCAGAGATTAGACAGGCCCTCGTTGGTAGAGAACCCCTTCTATCAAAGATTAGACAGGCCCTCGTTGATGGAGACCCCCTTCTATTAAAGATTAGACAGGCCCTCGTTGATGGAGACCCCCTTCTATCAAAGATTAGACAGGCCCTCGTTGATGGAGACCCCCTTCTATTAAAGATTAGACAGGCCCTCGTTGATGGAGACCCCCTTCTATTAAAGATTAGACAGGCCCTCGTTGATGGAGACTCCCTTCTATCAGAGATTAGACAGGCCCTCATTGGTGGAGACCCCCTTCTATCAGAGATTAGACAGGTCCTCCTTGGTGGAGACCCCCTTCTATCAGAGATTAGACAGGTCCTCCTTGGTGGAGACCCCCTTCTATCAGAGATTAGACAGGTCCTCCTTGGTGGAGACCCCCTTCTATCAGAGATTAGACAGGTCCTCCTTGGTGGAGACCCCCTTCTATCAGAGATTAGACAGGTCCTCGTTGGTGGAAACCCCCTTTTGTCTAATCTCTAATAGAAGAGGTTCTCCATCAACGAGGGCCTGTGTAGTAATCATAACAACAAAATAATAATAATAATAATAATAATAATATGAATAGAAGGATCTTCCAAAAATGAGAACATGTCTAATATCTAATAATACTAACAAAAAATAAATAGTAATACTAGAAGGATCCCCCAGCAATAAAAATAATAATAATAATAATAATAATAATAATAATAATGATGATGATGATGATGATGGGGGTCTCTCTCTCTCTCCCACCAATGAGGATCTCTAATGATGATAATAATAGAAGATCTCCCGGGAAGGAGGACCGGTCTGTATAATAATAATAATAATATTGCCCCCCCCCCCCCCCCAGTAGTGATGATCTCTGTATGTATAATAATGATAGAAATGATGAGTACAGACCCCCCCCAGTACTCAGGTCGGTCGGTATCTCGGGGTGTCTGTCGGTCGGTGTGTCGGTATAAAAGTTCCCCGGGCCCCGTGTCCCCCCTGTGGGGGCCCCTCTCCCCTCCCCCACATTCTCAGACAGTTTTATTAAAATTTTCAGACAAAAGGAAAACAAAAATGGCAGCTGAGAGTCTGAGATCCGAGTCCGCCATGTTCTGCAGATCCCCTCCCCCTCCCCCATCCGGGGGGGCCCCCCTCCTACACCACCGGAGCCCCCCCACCACCGATACACAGAAATACACCCAGCACCCCCCCCCCCTCCCCCCATTCCCGGTACACACAGGACAGGGACACACCGACCCCTCCCCCCCACCTTCCCAACCCCCACCACCGGAGACACACCGACCTGACATAGAGCGGAGATCCGGGTCACCGGCGGAGGATGGCGGGGAATGTGATCTCATTTACCGGGAGATCCGTCCGTGTGTGTGCGAGACCCCCTCCTCCAACCCGGAGCCCCTCCCCCTCCCCCAAATATCTCTACCCTCCCCCACACCTCCCCACTCCCCTCCCCCCAACTACCTATATATATATATAATATATATATATATATATACATCACCCCCCCAAATATCTCTACCCTCCCCCCACCTCCCCACTCCCCTCCCCCCAACTACCTATATATATATATATACATCACCCCCCCAAATATCTCTACCCTCCCCCCACACCTCCCCACTCCCCTCCCCCCAACTACCATATATATATATATATATATATACATCACCCCCCCAAATATCTCTACCCTCCCCCACACCTCCCCACTCCCCTCCCCCCAACTACCTATATATATATATATATACATCACACCCCCCCAAATATCTCTACCCTCCCCCACACCTCCCCACTCCCCTCCCCCCCAACTACCTATATATATATATATATACATCACCCCCCCCAAATATCTCTACCCTCCCCCCACACCTCCCCACTCCCCTCCCCCCAACTACCTATATATATATATATACATCACCCCCCCAAATATCTCTACCCTCCCCCCACACCTCCCCACTCCCCTCCCCCCAACTACCTATATATATATATATATATACATCACCCCCCCCCCCCCAAATATCTCTAACCCTCCCCCCACACCTCCCCACTCCCCTCCCCCCAACTACCTATATATATATATATATATATATACACATCACCCCCCCAAATATCTCTACCCTCCCCCACACCTCCCCACTCCCCTCCCCCCAACTACCTATATATACATATATACATCACCCCCCAATATCTCTACCCTCCCCCACACCTCCCCCACTCCCCTCCCCCCAACTACCTATATATATATATATATACATCACCCCCCCAAATATCTCTACCCTCCCCCCACACCTCCCCACTCCCCTCCCCCCAACTACCTATATATATATATATATATATATATATATATACATCACCCCCCCCCCAAATATCTCTACCCTCCCCCCACACCTCCCCACTCCCCTCCCCCCAACTACCTATTATATATATATACATCACCCCCCCCCCCAAATATCTCTACCCTCCCCCACACCTCCCCTACTCCCCTCCCCCCAACTACCTATATATATATATATATATATATATATATACATCACCCCCCCAAATATCTCTACCCTCCCCCACACCTCCCCACTCCCCTCCCCCCAACTACCTATATATTATATATACATCACCCCCCCCAAATATCTCTACCCTCCCCCACACCTCCCTACTCCCCTCCCCCCAACTACCTATATAATATATATATATATATACATCACCCCCCCCAAATATCTCTACCCTCCCCCACACCTCCCCACTCCCCTCCCCCCAACTACCTATATATATATAATATATATATACATCACCCCCCCCAAATATCTCTACCCTCCCCCACACCTCCCCACTCCCCTCCCCCCAACTACATATATATATATATACATCACCCCCCCCCAAATATCTCTACCCTCCCCCACACCTCCCCACTCCCCTCCCCCCAACTACCTATATATATATATATATATACATCACCCCCCCAAATATCTCTACCCTCCCCCACACCTCCCCACTCCCCTCCCCCCAACTACCTATATATATATATATACATCACCCCCCCAAATATCTCTACCCTCCCCCACACCTCCCCTACTCCCCTCCCCCCAACTACCTATATATATATATACATCACCCCCCCCCCAAATATCTCTACGCTCCCCCCACACCTCCCCACTCCCCTCCCCCCAACTACCTATATATATATATACATCACCCCCCCCAAATATCTCTACCCTCCCCCACACCTCCCCACTCCCCTCCCCCCAACTACCTATATATATAATATATACATCACCCCCCCCAAATATCTCTACCCTCCCCCACACCTCCCCACTCCCCTCCCCCCAACTACCTATATATATATATATACATCACCCCCCCCAAATATCTCTACCCTCCCCCACACCTCCCCACTCCCCTCCCCCCAACTACCTATATATATATATATACATCACCCCCCCCAAATATCTCTACCCTCCCCCACACCTCCCCACTCCCCTCCCCCCAACTACCTATATATATATATACATCACCCCCCCCAAATATCTCTACCCTCCCCCACACCTCCCCACTCCCCTCCCCCCAACTACCTATATATATATACATCACCCCCCCAAATATCTCTACCCTCCCCCACACCTCCCCACTCCCCTCCCCCCAACTACCTATATATATATATACATCACCCCCCCCAAATATCTCTACCCTCCCCCACACCTCCCCACTCCCCTCCCCCCAACTACCTATATATATATATATACATCACCCCCCCCCCAAATATCTCTACCCTCCCCCACACCTCCCCACTCCCCTCCCCCAACTACCTATATATATATATATACATCACCCCCCCCAAATATCTCTACCCTCCCCCACACCTCCCCACTCCCCTCCCCCCAACTACCTATATATATATATATATACATCACCCCCCCCCCCCAAATATCTCTACCCTCCC